>CM076673.1:65396529-65971529 GCA_038501925.1 Xenopus petersii | reverse complement strand
GGGCTGATTGGGCCTCTGTGTACCTGAAATGGCAGGGCCTATTTTAATTCTCAGTCCGGACCGGATTATAATAGTGAGAATGTCTATCTGATTGGATTCATTGGGTTTGTGGACATAAACTTTGCACTTTTTTCAGAGCTGTCAGAATTAATCAAGACAACTGAAGTCAATCAGAGCCAAATACAAAAGAAAACCTGTATAGTCTCTGGGCTTCCAGCTAACCAAATGTATTATTCATATATAAGTTAAACATTAAAATATGGTGGAGGCGCAATGGTTTCTCATCTTTCTTAAAGTACCAAATGTATTCATTTTCCCAGTGGTCAAACGATTAAACGTGTAACAGAAAACCTTCAAATTTCCTACTACGTGAGCAAGGATTTTAAGTCTGAATACAATGGCATGTTGCTCCAAAAATTAGAGAAAAACATTGAAGAAGATTATGTGGCCAATGTCCGAAATAACTGCTGGAGAGAAAGGCAACAGAGTAAGTAGTTATGAAATATAATGGGTTAATAGCTTGGTTTGGTAGAATTGTTCTGTGTAAAAATAAAAGCTAGGCAAATAGGCTGTGCAAAATAAAAAATGTTTTCAATATAGTTAGCCAAAATTGTACGGTAACCTATAAGTCCTTGAGTGACTGTATGTGTAACATAATAGCCAGAACACTACTTTCTGCTTTTCAGCTCTCTTGGTTTCCAGTGATTGGTTACCAGGCAGTAACCAATCAGTGACTTGAGGGGGGGGCACATGGGTCATAACTGTTGCTTTTGAATCTGAGCTGCATGCTAAGGATCAATTGCAAACTCACTGAACATTTATGTCCCATGTGGCCCCCCTTAAAGTCACTGACTAACTCGGAGTTAGAAAGCTGAAAAGTAGGAAGTTATGTTAGACATCTGGTCACTCCAGCCTTTATACGTTAATGTTTGGCTAACTAACTATATTGGAAACAAATTTTTATTCTACAAAGCCTATCTATTTACCAGATTTATATTTTTACACTGAACTGTTCCTTTACGGCCTATGTGACATATGGATATTTATCATGATGGGGGGGGGGGACAAAACATTTTAAACTTTTCAGGAGTGTGGTCAATAGGGAAAACACGTCAAGAAAGGTGATATTATGCATGAAGGCAAGGTTAAAGCACACAATCACCTGTATAACTGTGCTAATGTTAACACTATTCATAAATGTACTTGTGCCTAGTGCCAATCTGATGATTTAGGAGCATTTTCTGCAAGGTACAAAGTACACGGTACAAGAGAGCCCTGCCTTAAGAAGGGCTAGAAGAGATACTATTTGAATCAACATTGATTAGAGAAAACCTTGTGGAGAGCCACAAAGCAACCTCATTATTGTCCTAATGTGACGCCATGTAATGCCACCAAGTTTGTGCATCATTCAGGTACACAGGCTAGGGAGCTTCGGGGGGCATTCAACAAGAATACAATAATGGGAAACACCAAGGCTTAGGTTTCTGTTCACCTTGGCATAGGAGGCAATTACATTTGTCTGGCAGGGTCTACAATACAGACACTCCTGGGATTGTGATATAAAAAGTGTTCCAATATACTAAGCTTTTCTGTCATGGATATCCAGTGGCTGAGAACTGAGAAATGCCCCCTGACTTCCAGACATGACTGAATTTGAGCTGCTGCAGCCCTGTACCAGGACATCTTTGAATTCAAAAGTTTCCTTTTAGTGGCCAGGAATCAAAATGTACTCTTGAAACAAAGTGGTTAGACATTTAATTTCTTAACTTTCAAACCCCAGCCATTTATAGAAATACAAGTACCATATGTGATGTGTAGGATTAGAAACTTGCTTGCCTTTGCTTTAAAACATGTACCATTACTATAATCTGTGCTTTTTCTTTTTAGAACAAGATTTACTACATGCTGCAAAAGTATATCGAGATGAGAGACTAAGAATGAAAGCAGAATCAATATCTATGGAAAATTGTAAAGAACTTAATCGACTCACATCACTTTTCCGAGGTGGATGAAACACAATGATTATTGCTCCATTTCTTTGGACATCCAGTTTCATGTAAAATACAAGCTAAGTGCTCTACCATGACTGGCCATACAGGGAGTATAATATGAACCGTTCATCCGGCTAATTTCAGGCTTCTTAAACATCCTGATAACTTGAATCACAGGGTCCATATATATTTTTTTTTTTTTTACCATTGGTTTATTAAAGTCCCATAAAAATGAATTTCAGACACGGCATTGGAATCTTGAATATACGAAGGGCATGTAAATATTTCACTTAATTTTATTGTATATAAGAGTCAAGAATTTTCTATGTACATAGTTACAGATGTGATTGGATCAGATTTTCATACTATTCCATTAAATACAGTATGACTAGATTTAAAACTGTGAAAATAAGTTCTATTTAATTGTGTAGCTTTTAAAATATTCTTAAACAATTTAAAAGGTGCTTACGGCCACTTTCTTGAGTTAATTTTGCGATCCTAAGTCTTCCCCCTAATAGTTAAGCACTCACATTGTTTCTAGTGATCTTGCGTGCTCAAAAAATCAGGCTCCATTGATTGAATAGTTTGATCTGCCAGTCAAAGAAGAGAAGCTGGACGTACATGAAACAATTTGGTTTTGTCATCACAGCTGGTCTGTCTATTAATGAAAATCCTCTGTTTGAATGGTCCTCATCTTACCCAGACATCTGTAGAGCAAGCAGCACTCCTCCAGAATTCTCTGTTGGATGTGGGCAGAGCTCTGCTTCACAATGCCAAGCCTACAGAAATCAAGGACCAACTGAACTGTGGACCAGCCACTGATTTTACTGAACAAGCAGTTGATATAGGACTGCAGAAAGAAAGCGTAAATAAGTTATTGTTTTTGTGCCTGTTATTTAAAAAAAAAAAAAAATAACATTCAATAAAACTGAATTTTGTTTAAGTTGGATCTTTTAAATAAGTTTTATTCAGTTAATTGAATCTAGATGGAGAAGGCCAAAAAGTAATATTACTGATTTATTGCAGTGAGTGTATGAAATACTTGACACCCAGTACCAAAAGTGCATATACATTTTGAGTTTCTTTTGTTTAAATCAACACTGATTTCAGATTTCATTCATCAGACCTAGACGTCTGGGCAGTTGCCCTGTACCCAAGGCTAACTTCAGGGATACACACTCACTGTTGCAGTCAGGGTAGTAGGAATGCCTGTGTCCATACCAGTTTGTTACAGAGGGATGTGGGGGAAGCAATGGTTTCAATATGAACAATAAGAATAACATTCTGGATATTATTACATTATCATCAATCAAGAAAAAATAAATGTGAGCTTTTGTTAGGTTTTTCCTTTTGTGTATAAAGTGCATTAAATAATAAAATAGTGTTTCCCCTAAGGCTAGTGTCCCATTTAAGTGGAATCTCCAACAGTGTTTTTTCTGGTACTGTCTTTTCCCATTGACTGTTTGCTCCCTTTGATTTCAGGTGTGATTGCTTTTCAGAGGAAATGATATGCTGAGTGTTTCCTGGTTGGAAAACATTCTGTAGCATTCTGATTGTCTGATCTCTACCTCAGGACCAGAAAATTCAAAAGGTCAATAAAAAAATCAGTGTGTTGATACAAAGTAAATAAATAGTGGGGGTAAAAACCAGACAAACTTGAGCAGCAACTGCTGAGAATTTTTTTCATGTAGGTAGGAGACCCTTTATGATTTGAACTTTTACAACAAAAAAACCACAACAGACCTTCCAAACTTGACTTGCCACTCTTGTCTAGTGGAGTAGAAAATAAAAGTTAGCTTTTCTATACCAAACTCTGGGGGTGTTGTTTGCAAAGAGGACCATATTGCCTGAGTAATAGTGACAACTGTCCAAGAGATTGCTATAAAAGACACATTTTCATATGATTTGAACACTAGAATTGTTGACTAATGGACTACACACACAAAGACCAAAAAGATTTACAGACCAGATAATTTGGTCATGTCCATCCAAGACCATTTCAAGAACAACATGAAGTGGGCAGACACTAGAGACTGATTAAAAGGTTCAAACCTGACAGAAGACCAAATGACCATTGGCCGCAAGCAATAGCATTCTTCAGTGGACACTGCAGGGATCACCTAACAGGTTTAGGTGAATTGAGAGCTACAACATGTTTAATAGCTGTTTTCCATGCAGAAATAAATAGCAAATATTAGTTGTACTAACATTTTTTACAGAATCTGTACTCACCCTTACTAGTACTTTAAGTGACCTTGCTCCCTATAATGTTTCATTAAGTTGTCTGGAACTTTGATGATTTAAATGACTTGGATTCAGTTAGGCCAAATCCTTAGGAACCCTTATTTGTCGGAGATTAGAATGGAAGATGAGTATATATAGGAGAGGGCATGAATAACATAGGAACTGCCTCCAAATTAATATTACTTTTAAGGTTTTTGGGCATCACTTACCTTGGCAACCAGATAGAAACAAACAATAGAAAGGTAAATAATATAAAATCACAAAAAAGGAGGGGAAAAAAAGACTAGTTGATGAATCTTAAAATGTCAATGCCTGCATCACACTAAGGGGATTATTTATTAAGGCGCAATGAAAACCCAAAAAAGACTATTTTTTTTCGATTGATTATACCCAGAATCTGTTTCAAGGAATCAGTATAAATACGTACATCATAATAATGTGATCTAATACTTTTATAAAAATATCAGCGATACTGACTGTTCTCCAAAAATTGTATAGGAGTACTGTGCTCAGATTTTTGACTGCTGCAGGGAAAAAAATACTGTCTAAAAATATAAGTAGACAAATTTTGTCCCTAGAAAAATAGAGAAAACAATTAAGATTGCATTATTTGTGACAAAGAAAATTGTGGTATTCAACTTTAAACATATATTTTTTTTAAAATGTTATTTATACAAGAGAGAAGGTCATACAATTGACAAAGTATGGATGCTACACTTCAAGTTATGCTACAGAATACCCTTTCATGATTTTAAGACATCAGATTTAGTTTGATAAAATTTTGGCTTAATTTGAATTGTGGCTTCAGTCAATCCCTAGTAAACTTGCTTTCTCTAAAACCGCAAATGTTGTGAAATGTATTAAAAGATCCAAACTGAGAAAACACCAATGTGAAAAAGTTGTGAACACCACAACTTTTTTTACTTGTCGCAGCTACTACTTTTTTCTTATTGCTGCAAAAAAGCCAGTGTCAAAGACAACCAAAAACCACAAATCAAAGAATGATCTTGTTGTAAAAGGGAAACCTGCCATTGACTTCTTTGTGATTTTGACAGGTTTTAGCTGGAGTATTTTCATATTAGGAATTGTTGTAGTTTCGACACACAATAAATACCAGAAAAGGCACCTTTTTGCACTTTGTTTTAGAGATATGGCACATGGGGGGGGGGGGCTGAGTTTATCTGCAGTTCAGTAGGCAGCAAGACATGCAGATTTCATGGTAATCGCATTATTATATATTTAGAGCTGTATGATCTGTAAGGGCAATAATCGCCAACCCCACTGGTGCACTGGCAGGATCACAGCCGGCACTGGCTCTCATAAATTTTTCTGTGGTTATGACAGAAAAATCTTAGCCAGACTCGTGTTAGCCATGAGTCTCTTACAAAGAGGTTCCATAACTAGGCCAGGGAAGTCTGGGAAACAATGCTCTGGCAAGGTGTGTTTGGAGGGCTGACCTTAATAGGGTAGAGTCAGCCCTGATTGGCAGATTTGTAAGTGAAAAAATGTAGATTGAGAGACTTTGTTAAATGTAACACATACTTGTAATGACGTGAGGAGTCACCAACAGTCATGGAGGAGCCTGGCATGGATGTTAAAATATACAGTAAATGTTTACATTGACAAAAAAATCCAAGCTGTACTCTTGGTAAAACAGCAGTTATTCATATTATGCATTAGTGGTTATAATATTTCTTCCTGTGTAGCCAGAATATCTCAAACTATTGTTTGTGAAGATTCTCATTCATCCAGGCCATGGTATATCTATAGAAATAAGTCAAATCAACTGGACTTGCTGTCTTTTTTTCCATGAAGACTCTTTTTACCAGTCATCCAACTGGCTTTCTCAATTCTGAATTGAGAAAGCCAGTTGGAGGACTGGTGAAATGTCTTCAAGGAAAAAAGCACACCAAGTCCAGTTGATTTGACTTGATTGTAACTAGTAAGGCGGCAGCTGGGCTGGGGCTGCAGAGGCCAATCAGGCGGGAGCTGCGCTGGGGCTGCAGAGGCCAATCAGGCTGCAGCTGGGCTGGGGTGCAGAGGCCAGGTAACAAATAGCGAGCAACCCTACAGACTGCTCACCTGGCCAAATGGTTAAGGCACCGAGCCAGAAACCCAAAGGTCCCTGGCTCGAAGCCTAGCAATACCTGACATGGGCAAACTTAGTCCCTGACATGATTACATTCCTTTTCCTGTTCATATTTCCATTTTTGTTTTTGAATTCCTTGAAACCCTGTTTCATTTTAGGGAGTAATTGTTCATATTCTCATCTGTTAATGAAAGCCTTGCATTCATTAAAATAATGTATAAAGCGTATAGACGATGTTTCTACAATTACAGTATTTTTATTGTTTGTTTTATGTAAAACAATAAAATTATTTTCCATGAAAAGCAGTTTACACTGGGGTATGTTTTTTCTAGCATAATATACAGTCATATGAAAAAGTTTGGGAACCCCTCTTAATTCTTTGGAGTTTTTTATATTTTTAAGCTTTCAAAGTAGCAATTAGACAGGTGCATAAATTTGGGCACCCTAACATCAATCAATAGTTGAGCCTCCTTTTGCAAATGTAACAGCCTCTAGATGCCTCCTATAGCATTTGAGGATTCTGTAAGTCGGTATTTTTGACCATTCCTCCATACAAAATCTCTCCAGTTCAGTTAAATATGATGGCTGCTGAGTATGGACAGCCTGCTTCAAATCATCCCATAGGTTTTGGATGATATTCAAGTCGGGGTCTGTGACGGCCATTCCAGAATATTGTACTTCTCTCTCTGCATAAATGACTTCGAAGTGTGCTTAGGGTCATTGGGGGTTGTTTATAAACACCGGGCAAATTTGCACCTGGGCAGTAACCCATGGCAACCAATCAGATGATTGCTTTCAATGTTCAACCTGCAGCTGGCTAAAAAAAAGCTATCACTGATTGGTTGCTATGGGTTGCTTCCCAAGGGCAAATTTGCCCAGTGTTTATAAATGAGCCTCATTGTCTTTTTGGAATATCCAACCCCTGTGTAACTGATGCTTGAACATTATCCTGAAGAATTTGTTGATTGGGCTGAATACATCTGACCTTCAACTTTAACAAGGGCCCCAGTCCCTGAATTAGCCAAGCAGCCCCACAGCATGATGGAACCTCCAGCAAATTTGACAGTAGGTAGCAGGTGTTTTTCTTGAAATGTGGTGTTCTTCCACCATGGAACGCGTTTTTTGTTATGACCAAATTTTTGTCTCATCAGTCCACTGGACTTTTTTCCAAAATGAGGCTTGTCTTGAGCTTTTGCATACAACAAACGACTCTGTTTGTGGCGTGAGTGCAGAAAGGGCTTCTTTCTCATCACCCTGCCATACAGATGTTTTTTGTGCAAATTGCGCTGAATTGTAGAATGATGTACAGATACACCATCTGCAGCTAGATATTCTTGCAGGTCTCTGGAGGTGATCTTTGGGTTGTCTGTAACCACTCACAATCCTCTGCATATGCCGCTCCTGCTTACAGGAAAAACATTCTTTGGACAGATGAAACCAAGATCAACCTCTACCAGAATGATGGCAAGAAAGAATTATGGAGAAGTTGTGGAACAGCTCATGATCCAAAGCATACCACATCTCTATAAAACATGGTGGAGGCAGTGTGATGGTTTGGGAGTGCATGGCTGCCAGTGGCACTGGGACACTAGAGTTTATCCATGATGTGACACAGGACAGAAGCAGCCGAATGAATTCTGAGGTGTTCAGAGACATACTGTCTGCTCAAATCCAGCTAAATGCAGTCAAATTGATTGGGAGGCGTTTCATAATACAGATGGACAATGACCCAAAACATACAGCCAAAGCAACCCAGGAGTTTATTAAAGCAAAGGAGTGAAATATTTTTGAATGGCCAAGTCAGTTACCTGATCTGAATCCAATTGAGCAAGCACTTGTTGAAGCCTAAACTTTAGACAGAAATGCCCACAAACAAAAGCAACTGAAAACAGCAGTAAAGGGCTGGCAGAGCATTAAAAAGGAGGAAACCCAGATTCTGGTGGTGTCCATGAGTTCAAGACTTCAGGCTTTCTTTGCCAGCAAAAGGGCTTTCGACCAATTATTAGAAATGAACAACAGATTTTACTCTGATTTGCCAACACCAATATCAGCAAAAGACTTGACATTGTATTATTCCCTTGGTGCTCTATCCCAGGGGACCAAAAAAGAGCCAATTTTTTTTTCCAAGGATCGGATACATAACTCTTTAGGCCAGTCAATGTGTTCTTTGGCAAATTATAACCACTTTTATTCAACAATGGGGCTTTGCAGGAGCTTCTTGCCGATAGCTTGGCTTCACATAGGCGTCTTCTAATTGTAACAGTACTCACAGGTAACTTAAGACATTCTTTGATCTTCCTGGAGCTGATCATTGGCTGAGTCTTCATTCCAATGGTAGTTTTCTATTTTCTTCTACATCTTTCAGGGTGTGGTTGCCATTTTAAAGCATTTGAGATCATTTAAGCTGAGCAGCCTATCATTTTCTGCACTTCTTTAAATGTCTTCCCCTCTCCAATCAACATCTTTATTAAAGTACGCTGTTCTTTATCAAAGTACACTGTTCTTCTAAACAATGTCTGGAACAACCCATTTTGCTCAGCTTTTCAGAGAAAAAATGCACTATAACCTGCATGCACAACATTTGCTGCCTTCTCTCCTTAAATAAGGGACGTAATTGACAACTGTTTTTTCACAAAATGAATGAACTCGCTAAATGAACTAGCTATTATTTTGAACAAGCCTCAAATAATTCAATTACACAGAATCAGCAGTATGCATGTCATGACTGTTGGTTTTCTAAAACTCTACTACACGTACTAGTAAATTATTTGCCATGTAAAAATATAATTTCTGACAAACAGTGATTGTTCAGGATAGTGAACATAACTGTAATGTATTTAGACAACCCTAAAACGGAGACAGCGATTTGGAGTCTCCTAGCTATCTCCTCTTGGCCAAACCTTGCACAACTGACCTTTTTGGTCACAATTACTCTGTTCTTATTAATCATATTTATCCCCAATGCCATCTCCATTCTCTAATAACATTACCAAAACCTGTAATTTTTTTCTTTGTGTAAAATCCATTTTTTTCCTCAAGCAACTACAGAAACACTTATTCATGTTCTTATCTTGAGCATGCAGAGAATCAGTCATTATGCTAGAATCAGCCCACGTGCATGCACACAGAACGGATTTCAGCATTGTAGTTCAGGAGTATGCATTTCTGTGCCAAAATCCACTCCATATGCCTGCCAGACAAATGAGGCTGTAAGCTTATGGTCTTATTAGGCCGAGACTCAGTGTGTCCGTAACCTTAATGGAAAAGATGCCCACCGTTTAGATATTAGATCTTTCAGTTGGCTTATGTAGAAAACATCACCAATGAAGACTGACAAACCATTTCCCAACCTTAGGCTCACTCTGAAATGATGGATTCAGAGACTTCGTGTCCCACCCAGAGCAGCATAGTGAGTGGTGCATTCAACCAGCAATCAACCGGACTTCTTTGCAAAGTTGATGGTGACAGAGAATTGCCAAACGGATTACTGTGTGCATTGTCCCACTACCATGTGCAGAGAGTGCTGTTTGATATTGCCATCACTGTTAATCTTTTGTATAACCAACAGAGGGCACTGTGTGATATTGCAGTTACTGTTCTTTTATAACCAACAGAGGGCGCTGTGATATTGCAGTCTGTTATTCTTTCATATAACCAACAGAGGGCACTGTGTGATATTGCAGTCACTGTTATTCTTTCATATAACCAACAGAGGGCATTGTGGGATATTGCAGTCTGTTATTCTTTCATATAACCAACAGAGGGCATTGTGGGATATTGCAGTCTATCACCAAGTGTACTGTTGGTATAGGAATGATTAAAAGTGACTGCAATCTCAGGTGCTGACCCGAGTATAAGCCGAGGTAGACTTTTTCAGCACATTTTGGATGCTGAAAAACTCGGCTTATACTCTGCTATATGAAATATCAAACTCACCTGGACTACACTTTTGAATAAACTAGTCACATGGGCCATTAAAGGAAAACCTATTTGCCTAGACAAATACAGTATTTGCCTACAAGTTGTCGATTAATCAGCATGTCTATATTAAAACCACAAATTGCAGTATTTTAATTGCATGATTCAACAAATATTTCACAACCTATTGCACAATTGTCAATTCAGCTTGTTTCACAGCTAGAAATAAGATGCAATTGCATAAGTCATAACCCATCAAGACAAACATTTATTTATGCGTTTATTAAACAAATCAAGCATCAGTTGTTCCATGTTTATATATCTCCCAACAACTTGCATAAAAAGAGAAAAAAAAAAAAAATTATGTAAAACCAGAGTCCATCAGAACTGGCTTCTTGGAAGCCATGGCATCATTAAAACCACCAAGCATCTGCTTTGAAATGGGAATTTAAGTCTTGGATGAGTGTGAAAACTGGTCAAAATAGATTAACAGAAGAAGGCTGCACAACTCTGACCAGTTCTTGGAGTCCTGACAGTGCCTAGACTGTTTTCTGCTGTCCTTTCTTTCCAATAAGGGACTTGTGTATATGTGGAATGACTCCTGCAGGGAAAAGAAAAAAAAAAAATTAGATGCAGACAAGAACAAACTACACCTGTGCTACAATTATGAATTAAGGCATAACACATGCTTGTTAATGGACTTGCTGGTTTTCAAGGCAACAGAAGATATTCCCATTGAGAAATTAGACGGATGTTAAAAGACAACATAAGGAAGCAAAGCAAGAAGACCACAAAAGTCACTTACCACCACCAGCAATAGTTGCTTTTATAAGAGCGTCCAATTCTTCATCACCTCTAATGGCAAGCTGCAAGTGACGGGGACTAATACGCTTTACCTTAAGGTCTTTGGAAGCATTTCCAGCTAATTCAAGGACCTGAAATTTCAACAAATACATCTAAGTAGCCGAAACAAAATGACCAATAATGCAATTTAACTATGCAGTTTGTCCAGTTGGAATAGTAAACCTTCATGGCACGTACCCACAAAACATTACAATGACAAACTATTTCTTACAACAAGCATCATGGAGTACTCTAGCACTGGTTACTGAGCATTTATCCAAGAGCAATGGATTTGCCTAATGGAAAGCTGCTTAGGTAACTATATTGAAATATTTTTTATTCTGCACAGCCTATTTACCCAGTTTTTATTTTTACACTGGACAATTCCTTTAATGAAACTCAGGGATTCTGCTCAGCAGGGCCAAAGATAAATGTAACTACTTACTGTAGGCTAAGCCACACATGCATTCCCTAGGATTCTTTCCACCAGTTTATTAATGAGCCTTAGAGAAGCAGATACTCTGCAATGAGCGTGGCATTTGAAAGATACTTTTCATATGCAGCTATCATTTCAGCAGTTGTCACTGCTTCTCTCGTTAATATTTGACAGAGAGAAGCAGTGACAACTGGGGCAGGTGGGAGGCGAACACCTTTAATAGCAAAAAAAATAAAATAATCTACATTACCTCAGCAGTCAGATATTCCAAAATAGCAGCTGTATATACTGCAGCTGTACCACCCACACGTCCATGACTGGTAGTTCTGTTTTTCAGAAGTCTATGTATACGACCAACTGGAAACTAAAAAGAAAAAAAAAAAAATGTATATAGCAATATCTATGCAGTAGTTTATGCAATGGCACAATGAACCTATGGTTTTTTGGACAAGGAATATATGCGTAATGTGCCCATACCTTAAGTCTGTTAAACCATTTAAACATAAAATACAATAGGATTGTTTTGCTACCAACATGAGGCATGTATCTTAGTTACCATAATTTACAAGGTGCTGGTTTATTAGAGAAAAAAAAATTACTTAAATTGGTCTCTAAATGCAGAGGTCATTCCCATAGTCAAGAGGTTTCTGGATACCAGTTTTCCAGATAAGGGATATTAAACATGGGCAATGGTAACCAGGTGGATAAACTAGAATACAGAGTATAACAAAAGGTAGAAGCACTTTTAAAACAGAGGAAGATAACTGCTTTCAGGAAAATGGATCTCATACCTGTACTAGATTTTTTGTATATTCTTTATTTTCAGTATTTGAAATAATAAACAAGGGAGATACAGAAAACAAATATAATGTATAATTCAAGAGTATACAAGTCATGACAAGGTTTAACACTCATACAGCAATATTCCTTAAACCAGGTTCTAATACATTATGAAGTTGTGTGGGTTTGAGCCTATACTACCAAGTTGAAGTCATGGGGTTTGTACTAGTAGCTGACCAGCTTTGTTTTACTGTACCTTTGTATTTTAAGTAATTAAGTTAAGGTTACCATATGTTCCAATATTCTTAACGTCTATTATAGAAAATACAAGTTATTTCCTCTATTTTCCTTGTCTCTTCTACTAGGTCCATTCATTTAGCATGCGATGGAGGCTTTCCACCACCTAGGAATTAACGTTTTAGCTGCATGTAAAAGATGAGTAAGAAAATCTGATAATGTAATGTCTTGAACTATAAATCACATTCAAAAAGAACAAAGGGGTATCAGTTATCTTTATTGGCATTTTAGTGATTATAGATATATCCCTTACAATTTAAGAGCAGATTAAAGCTGCCGCCATCAGTCCTTTAGACCAATTCGGTAGCTCCTCTTGCCAGTGTATGGGGGCTTCAGATGGATCTTCGATCGTGAAGGTTTAATTTTTCAGGCGGTCGACCCATCAGAGTCCATTGCTCCTTGTAATCCAATTATTCATTTGGCCCTAGGGCCGAACATTCGGCTATAACCCTACTGTTAGTGGGCATATCGGGGAAAATCCACTTGTTTGGCAAGGTTGCCAAACAAGTGGATCTTAGTGTATGGCCATCTTAAGTTCCAAAATACTGCAAGGCTGGGGCATGTGTACTGTGTGTGAAGGGGGATTACCTTCTTTTAACCCACAAATATACTTTTGAACTAAAGGGATACGGTCACGGGAAAAACAAGCCCCCCCCCCCCAAAATGCATCAGTTAATAGTGCTGCTCCAGCAGAATTCTGCACTGAATCCATTTCACAAAAGAGCAAACTTTTTTTCATATCTAGTTTTGAAATCTGACACAGGGCTAGACATATTGTCAGTTTCCCATCTGCCCCAGTCATGTGACATGTGCTGATAAACTTCAGTCACTCTTTACGGCAAGCTGGAGTTATATCAAACCCCCCCTTCCCCCCCCCCCCAGCAGCCTAACAGAACAATGGGAAGGTAACCAGATAGCAGCTCCCCAAAACAAGGTAACAGCTGCCTGGCAGATCTAAGTAAAATCCAGGTCCCACTGCGACACATTCAGTAACATTGAGTAGGAGAATAGCCTGTCAGAAAGCAGTTCCATCCTAAAGTGCTAGCTCTTTCTAAAAGCACACGACCAGGCATTAAGGGAAAAAAAAAAAAAAAAAAACACTTGTTGGTTCAGGAATAAAAGGTTATATTGGAATGTGAATTATTTGCAATGCAATTTAGAAATAAAAACTGCATAATAAAAATGACAGAATCATGCAACAGTACCGGAGAAGCAACACCCTACAGCGAACTGATTGGAAATGTTTAGAACGTTTGAGTGAACAGGTGGTGCTCCTCCCCCTCAGTGCAACAATTACAAATCCCATCCCCCCCCCCCATGAAAGTGGAAAGGCCCGGGCGCTAGTCTGGCCCTGTTACTATACACAATAGCGCACGTACCTGCAGCCCAGCTCTGGAGGATCGGGTGATAGAGGTTGCCTTGGCTTTTCCGGTATCTTTGCCAGCCTTGCCTCCAGCCTGTACGGGACAGACAAATACACATTGAAACACGTGATAGGGCACAGAATTCCATGCATCTCTCAACTGGTCAGGGCTTGTGTTTATAATAACGCGGGCAACTAGAGCCCATGTAGGCTCCTTTATGACCACCAAAATAGACCTACGCGCCTTATTCTAAACTACAACGCCCAGCATGCCGACTTCCGGTGAGTGAATACCGTCCACAAAGAGCCATGGCTGCGTGCGAGACTATTAAACTCCCATACCGCGATACAAGCGCAGCAACACGACTAAAACAAAAACAGTCGTATTGTATAAACGTGAATTAAGAGTTTAAGCACACAGTACCGGCCTCAATAAGAAGAGAGTTAAATCGTGCAAGCGGGACAAAGGGTGTACAATACTACATACACAACCCCTCTCCTGCCGCCACAAGCGCTTACAAAGAAAAATTAACACCAAGTAAAAAATATATATAGATATAAATCCCGCGCTGCCGTGAAATCCCGCAGCCTCCCCATTGAATTGAAAGGGATTAAAAAGGGCTGGAATTGGAAAGACAGCGATTATGTATTCCAAGGACCGGCGCACAGCTACTTACCATTTTATCTCAATCAAGTCCTCGTTAAACCTAAACAGACGCTCTGAAATACGAAAGTCTCCTTCTTCCCGGGCCAATTTTATAAAAGGGTCGAGTGCATCCGGGAACCTGAGCTCAGAGCCCGACCAATAGAGAGCCACCCCTCTTGTTCTAGGCTGAGCCAGTGACGTGCGACGAAAGCGTTTGGGGCGTGGCGCTTGGTCGCTACATTGTTCATGAAACAAGGCGTGCGAGGGCGCGAAATTTTTGAGGGATGGGTTTTGTTAACTCTGTAAGTGGGTCACACAATCTCTCTCTGCCTGTATTTCTTGACTCAGGCGTTAAGCTGCTTGAAATGAATTAAATCATACCTAATATACTGTTGTGAGGATTGTGTTTTTGTGGCACGGGTTCGAATGTTAAGAAACGTTTATGGAGTAAAGATAATATTGCTATTGGCGCAATTATGCATAAAAACAAAATGTTAAAGCTTGAAAGTGGGAAAGAATGAGGGTTTCTGTTGTTGCTGGCCAAATGAAAAACGACTATTTATCAATATTGTATTAAAAAGGAAGCAAACTAACAAACATGGAGCAGGAAAATGTTTAATAGAAAGTGTCAGCCAAAGACAGAACTGAGCCCTTTTTTTTATCTCCACAGTGCATCCATTTTCTACATTCACTCAGGTCCAGACTTAGAATTAAAATAGGCCCTGGCCTTAGGTACACAGAGGTCCAAGCAGCCCATACAGGGGTCCAAATAGCACCAAGCAGCCCACTAAATACTGAATTTCTATGGCACCTTAATAGCAGCCCCTCTGGCATTTGCCAGAACCCACAGATTGCAAAATGGATTTAGGCAGCACTCCGGTTAAAACAAGAGAGCATTTATTGCAACATGAGGTGGATCCACATCGCCTGACACGTTTCGGGAAGTATTCCCTTACTCATAGGCAGGCCTGGACTGAGATTCAAAATAGGCCCTGGCATTTCAGGTACACAGAGGCCCAAACAGCCTCCCACCAGTCCAATATACTGTGACTGTCTATGGCAACTTACAGCAGCCCCTCTGGCATTTGCCAGAACCCACAGATTGCCAGTCTGGCCTGCTCATAGGTTATGATTAAGGGAATCTTACTTACCTCCGAAACGCGTCAGGTGGTGTGGATCCACCTCATGTTGCAATAAATGCTCTCTTGTTTTATCCGAAGTGCCGCCTAAATCCATTTTGTAACTATATGCACAGCTGGGGCGCTGGTGGCTGGGCACCCGGACTTAGTGTGGAACGAATGGGAAGAGGACACTTGTGAGGGGTGAGTCTGGAGTGGCTATTTTCCCCTTTCATTCCTTATATGATGAACATTTGGATGGCAATTAGGCTTGCCACTTGGCTGGTAAAAATGATACACAACCCCAGTTATTAATATAGATATATAGGAAGGTCGGTATTCTTTTTTCTTGAAAAGGTAGCAACCTTAAAGGGGTTGTTCACTTTTGAGATGAAGTTTAGTAGAGAGTGATATTCTAAGACAGTTTGCAATTGGTTTTCATTTTTTATTATTTATAGTTTTTTTTTCAGTTATTTAGCTTTTTATTCAGCGGCTCTTCAATTTGCATTTTAAGAAATCTGGTATATAGGGTCCAAATTACCCTAGCAACCTTGCATTGATTTACATACTAACATAGTAAGTTAGGTTGAAAAAAGACACACGTCCATCAAGTACAACCTTTTAACTTTTTTTTTTTTTAACCTGCCTAACTGCCTGTTGATCCAGAGGAAGGCAAAAAACCCCATCTGAAGCCTCTACAATTTGCCTCACGTGGAAAAATTCCTTCCTGACTCAGAAATGTCAATCAAACTAGTCCCTGGATAAACTTGTACTATGAGCTATCTTCCATAACCCTGTATAATACACAAAAGCCATGAATATCTTGTAAATTATATCCTTATAAACGGTGAGTTCTGATGTCATCAGTTATAAACGGTGAGTTCCGATGTCATTTCTGTCACATGACTCACTGAAATTTGTGTATTATAATAAATAAAGTACCCCCAGTTGCAAAATATGAGGATAGAAGTTACCGAGGAGTTCCACCCTTGATGCTGCTGACTGGCATTGCTTGCTACAGCCAAGTTTATCATCTACAAGGACTCCAAGGTCCTTTTCCATAGTGGATTTGCCTAGTGCAGTCCCATTAAGGGTATAAGTGGCTTGGATATTCTTAGATCCCAGGTGCATGACTTTACATTTATCAACATTGAATCTCATTTGTCACTTAGCTGCCCAGATTGGCAGTTTGTTAAGATCCTGTTGCAAGGATGCCACATCCTGATTGAATTAATTGGGCTGGATAGTTTTGTGTCATCGGCAAACACTGATACATTACTTACAATACCCTCCCCTAAGTTATTAATGAACAAGTTAAATAAAAGTGGACCCAATACCGAGCCCTGAGGGACCCCATTAAGAACCTTACTCCAAGTAGAGAATGTCCCATTAACAACCACCCTCTGTACCCGATCCTGTAGCCAGTTTCCTATCCATGTGCAAATGATTTCTTTAAGCCCAACAAACCTTAGTTTAGAAAGCAGTCGTTTGTGGGGCACAGTATCAAATGCTTTGGCAAAATCTAAATAGATCACATCTACTGCCCCCCCCAACTGTCCAGCATCTTATTACTTCATCATAAAAAGCAATCAAATTAGTCTGACATGACCTATCCTTCTTAAAGCCTTGCTGATTGCTGCTCATAATGTCTCTTGAATAAGAGACTGGAACATGAATAGGAGTGGGCCTGAATAGAAAGATGAGTAATAAAAAGTAGCAATATTGTAGTCTTACAGCGCATTTGTTTTTTAGAAGGGAGTCAGCAACGCCCATTTAAAATCTGCAAAAAGAAAAAGGCAAATAACTATACAGGCCCGCGAAACATTGTGCTAAGTAACACAGCTAACTGATCTTCTGCGTGACGCTGGGCTGGGGGCGGAACAATCCTTCCATAGGCTGAAGTCCAGTTTTCAATCGTAATTAGCCTATGGAAGGATTGTGCCGCCCCCAGCCCAGCATAGCTGAAACAGCACAGAAGATCTTTTAGCAGTGTCGGAGGGTCAGTTCAACGCAGGTTTGCAGGACTGGGGGAGTCTTTGATGGGGGCCTTCAAGGAAAATATTACGGGCGCAGCAACTACTTGATACTGACACGTTCCTATGATTTTGATAAGATTGTGTAGGTATCACTTCAATGACAATAGTTTGTTTGAATGCAACAATCTAAAACTAACCATTCAGATTAAAATTGTAGATTTAATGGGGAACTATCGCAAAAATAAAATAGATAGTTATTGACACTTAGATCCAACAAATTTTTATAGGGGGGGGGGGGGTCATTTTCTAGCAGATGAATTAGAGCTTACTCAAATAACTGATTTCAGTACAAACACAATCTAACAAAACAACTGCCTTTTGCACAAAAACTGTCACTGCTTGAAGAGAGAATGAAGAGAAACAGTTGCTGAGAGAGGAATAGTGAAGATAAACTTGATTATTCCAGAAACAGTACAGCATTGTTAATTCATTGTATTAAAGGAAAACTATACCCCCCAAACAATGTAGGTCTCTATTAAAAGACACTGAGTAAAACAACTCATGTGTAAAACCCTGCTTCATGTAAATGAACCATTATCATAATAATATACTTTTTTAGTAGTATGTGCCATTGGGTAATCATAAATAGAAAATTGCCATTTTAAAAAATAAGGGCCGCCCCCTGAGATCGTAAGATTCACTGTGCACACATACAAACCACATGTAAGGTCACATGAGCCAATTAACAGACAGAGTTCTGCCTTTTGCTTCCTCACTTCTTCCTGTTACAGTTAGTGTTGTAGTATTTCTGGTCAGGTGATCTCTGAGGCAGCACAGATGGTGGTTCAAGGCAAGAGATGTAAAAGGGCAATATTTATGTAAATATATATTCCAGTTTGGTGAGATTCTTTAATATGTCATTCAATTTGATATAAACTATCTGTTGCTTAAGTATTCCTTTTGGGGGTATAGTTTTCCTTTAAGAAAGTTTCTTATTTCAATATGCTAAAGCTTATATGAAATTTTTATTTTTGTGATAGTTCCCCTTTAAAGTAGGAAAAATAAAAACCTACAAAATTCTGGCAATTAACTGACAGACAGCAATCATACAAAAGTTATGTCCCAGAAATAGTAGTGACAACCATGGATGTCTTCAGATAGTCTGTTCTACTAAATGACTGATCGCCATGGTATGAAAATTGTCGAGACCGTTAAATACATCCGAGACGGTCCAAAAATTAGTACAACTATAAAACTTCCAAATGATTAACCAAGTCAGCGCTAAGGACAGCTCAGAACAAATATGCAGCAATTCATGCAGTGTGCAGGGGGAGAAAATTATGGGAACAAAAGAAAAATAAAACCAATATAGTGTAGTATTTTTGTGATTGTTGGGGATTTCGGATGAAAAATTCACAAGTGTATTTGACAAAAGTTTTCCAACTTTTCACAGTTGCCATTCATTTTGTTTCTAGCACCACTGGGACTTATTGTTTTCTCTGCCTGCTTGGTCTGACATAAGATTTAAAGGCAGATGAGAGGGTTACTCACTGTGTGGTGCCAATTTGCATAAACCTTCTACATTATAATAACTTTAGACCCCTGGCTGGCTTTTCACTTTGCTGAGAAACACACAAGCCTAGGTTACAATGCATGGCGGTCTGCAGTGAGATTTAAAGTAGTCCCTGGCATATGAAGTACACAGATGCTCAAACAGCCCCCCACCTCAGGCCCAATAAATAGCGATGGTCTATGCCTGGCATTATACAGCAGCCCTCTGGCATCTGCCGGAGTTACAATCTGGGCCTATATGTATGTATATCTTAATTATAAAGCAGTACTAGTATATGCAGCACTGTACAATTTTACAGTATATAAAAGTACACAAAGGTAGGACAACATTATCAGGATGCAAGTTCAGGCTTCATAATGTTCCTTGCGGAGACATTTAGGGATAGGATTCCAGAGGTGATGAACAGCAAGATAGAAAGGTTTATTTAAGATGAGAGATAGCAGTGGGTGTGGATGATGTAAACAGATGTTGGCATACTTCCCAACTGTTCCATTTTTCACGGAACAGTCCAGATTTTGACAGCTCAATCCGCAGTCCCAGATTGTTACTGAAATGAAAGGTTTCCTTACACCACACTGCCATCTTTTTGACTATCACAGGAATTACATGTGCCTGCTCTGAAGCATGATCTGTGTACTACCAGCACTATGGGGAAAATTCACTAAAGGGCGAAGTGACTAACGTTAGTGAAAATTCGCCAGCGTGACATCATTTTGGGACTTTGCCGATTTAATAACGGGCGCAGGCGTAACTTCGCTAGTGAAGGAGATAGACTAGCGCTACTTCGCACTCTTACGCCAGGCGAGTGTTACTTCGCAAATTCACTAAGATGCGCCTTTTACTCAACGTTACCTGTTCCGCCAGACTTGCCTTCGCCAGCTCAGACCAAGCGAAGTGCAATAGAATGTATAGGGCTTCTTCAATTTTTAGTTGAAAAATTTCTAAGTCCCAAAAAACGCTGGCGTCTTTTACATTTTCAGGGTGACAGGCTGCAAAAGTACGTAAATTTTTTTTTGGGTACCCAGGCTCCCCTATACATTTACTAACATATGGCACATAAACTATACACTGGGCACATGTATAGGGCAAAATAATAACTTTATTTTATGAAGATTTCCTGGGCTTGTGTAGTGTAATGTATTTGCTGCAACATATACAGTATGTCCATTCAACTTTAACTTCCCGCCGTATGCAAATTAGCCAACCCTAGCGCAACTTCGCTAGAGTTCGACGCCCTGGACACAACTTCAGATTTTAGTGAATTAGAGTTGTCCTGGCACAGTGTTGCGATGTGAGCGAAGCCTGCACTGGCGATTTTCCGCAGATTAGTGAATTTGCCCCTAAGTCTAATGGCACACAGAAAGTTTTCTGCACTGGGGTATATACTCCAGCAGAGAAAAGCTGATCTGCTATCTTCAGAGCCGGGCCAACCCAGCCAGGCGCCCTAGGCAACCTGGCTGGGCACGGCGGCGGCTGACTGCACGCTCGACGCACATGCGCAAAACTGCACTCGGACGCGCATGCGCGAAACTGCGCTCGGACATGCATGCGCAGAACTGCATGCGCACATGCGCAATTACAAGAAATTATCCATTGCAGTTGGCGAAAGACAGGACCGGACAATGGGGTAGGCGTCAGAATTTGAATTTGTGTGTTTTGACAGGCACAGGATCTCAGCCCATCAGTCTATACCCAGAGAGGATTTCAGCATGGACATGCTAAAGTATGTAGTGTTGTTGTCTGTATAGTGCCTGTCAGCACACATTCAGGTAGCAGAAGGCCACAAATTGTCTTTTCACCATTGGTATAATTAAGTCAGCAGAGAAATGGACTTGTGTGCTACTAACCTACAATATTAATGTTCACAGTTTAATTTATATGCCATTTCTGGGGAGGCTGCCACCTCAGGCAGCAGCCTCAACGCCACCCCTCCCTTTCACTCTGCGATTAAAACTTTAGCATCGGAGCAGATTCAAGGGTGGCAGGGCAACGCTAATGCAGAGGGAGCTATTGCGGTAATTCCACTATAAGAGCCACATTCTGGTTTAAAAAACATACATTAGGTTCTTAAAGTTACAAGGGGCATTTTTTTGTGTTGCCTCATGGCAGCAGCTGTCCTGATAATAAATGTACCCCAGTTTGTGTTCACAGCTAATTAAGTTGCAATAAAGAATATTGATAGGTGCTCCAGAATAATAATATAAAGGGCTCACAAAGTTGACAAGCGTACAGGTGCACCAGCCCCAGACCCCCAGCTTCAGGGAGCGACAAACCGAAACCCAGCACTTAGAGGAATCCTCAGGGCCAAAATATAAGTTAAACAATTAAGTCTTTATTCATCGTAGTTAAAAGTATAAGTAGATCTTCATAGGCCCTACTTGTTTCGTAACCACAAAGGCCTACGATTAAGTAACTTTTTAACTTGTATTTTTGGCCCTGTGGATTGACGGATAGCCCTGTTGTTTTGCTGTGTCACAGCTAATAAAGCACTGGGGACATTTGTGTTGCTATATAATAAGCTGCAGTTTTAAAAGAAAAAAAGTATATATTGTTTGGCTATTTTTGTTTCCTCCAATCACAGTTATGAAGTACAACAAAAATGAATTTATCTGCTCTTGTCCATGTAAACAGAGTGGGTAAGTCAGACCCTTTTGTATGCTGTGGGGGAGGTTATGCCTTCATTTCTCTATTCTTATGCACAATTCTTATGCACCTCCTGGGGCAATGGCACATTGGCACAAATGGGACAAATTGTCACCTGCGCTTAATCTCTTATAGCGCAGGTGACAAAATATCCCTTCCGATTTACATTAATCTAAATCACCAGTTGGAAAGTATGTGTTGCCTGTGTTTTCCAATTACTTTAGGCTACTACATTAATGGCTGCAAGTTTTTACATACATCTACATTGGCTGTCCAGCAGCTTGAAGTCAAATAACTTTAGACCTGAAGCATCTTGTAGCTGATGAAGAATACTTTATTAGAGTATCCACTGACAAGACAAAAGTCAAATTGAAAAATAAGGTCAAGGTGTCTCTTTACTGACAAAGCACCATAGGAAAATAAAACCCTCTGGTACACTTATGCTTAGCATTTATATTGTAGCTGCTCTACTAGTTTATCCTATTAAATGATAGCTGAAGGGAAGACTAAAGATGGCCATAGACGCAGAGATCCATATGATTTTCGCACTGTGTGTGGAGAGTCCTGACATTTTTCGTCCCACGGAGATCGGTCGTTCAGACGATTGGGCAGGTTAAAAGATTTCTGTCGTCTGCCGATAATATCTCTGCATGTATTGCCGATGGGGCGATTTTCAGTGGGAGACCAGCTTTGTCGGACATAAACTTTTGATGGACCCATGGTTTCTGACTTGTGCACTCAAGGAATAGAATCTTAAAAGAACTGTGTTCAAACTGTTTTACTATTAAAGAGCAAGTAAAGCACTATGGTAATCTTATGTCTGTAGCGTAATCAAGTGCAGTTTAGATTCATCATATATATTTTCTTCTCCACAGAGAGTGACACTCTTTTCTTGAATGGGCTTTTCACTCTGTTGCCAGAATAAGTACAAAGTGTGCAATATTTACAGAACAGATGTGGGATCTATTATCTTGAAAACTTATATTGAAAACTGAGAAACATGAATGAGTAGAGTTCATAGAATTTGCCTTTTATTTGTACTGTAATAATGGAACAGTACTTTATGCATTATTAAGCTGCAAGCATACATGTTGGTGATGATCAAATTGTTTGTTTATTTGTTCTTTTTATTAGTAGACTGAAGGTCCATATTACAGAAAGACTTCTCTAGAATACCCCAGGTCCCAAGCATTCTGGATAATAGATTCCATACCTGCACTACATGTATAAACCAAGACTACCGTTTACAGCAGGCATGTCCAAAGTGTGGCCCTTTGTCAAATTTACACTGGCCCTCAGCCTCCTTCATGAAATTAATAATAATGCGGCCCCCAAGCGCAGTGTGATCAGGAATCACGTAGATATAGCAGTAATATTTGGGCACATTAGTGAAATGATCTGCCATTTGGTCTATATTGCTGCCTGTGTGCTGAAGTGTTAGTAATAGACACATACTGGCACGTAGTGATGCGCCTCTCTCTCCTACTTTACTTTACAGTACTGGCACGTCACTACTTCTATTGCACCTTCAGCGCTAAAGAAGTATGCAAGAGCGGCACATCAGTACATGTCTATTGCCAACACCTTCAGCACACAGGCAGCAGTGTAGACCAAGTGACAGATCATTTCACTAATGTGCCCAAATATTACTGCTACGGCTACACGGTTTCTTGTTTAAATGAGTTAAATGGTGTTAATGGTTCAAAGAATGTGGGGCTAAATGGTCGGCCCCCACACATTTTCACTTCACCAAATCTGGCCCTCGTTGTAAAAAGTTTGGACACCCCTGGTTTACAGACTATTTACATTTTAAAAGATCTATAGTTGAACTGGGCTGATTTCAAAATCTAGTGCCATCAGTCAGAATTTCTTACAAATTTCTTCAAAATTTTCCTGGAGTTTGGCTTAGTAACAGTGAGATATGTTGAAATCTGATTTGCCATCAAATAGATTGAACCAAGTTACTGATTGACTAATGTTTTAAGAATGACCTTCAACAAACTGCATAAACCTTATACACGACAGTTGACAAAAATGAAGGATCGCCTGCATGGGAATAACATGTAAATTTGTATTTCTACGCCTTTTAGACTAATTTTAACACATTTGCACAAATGCTGTATAATCTAGGATACAAACTTAGCCTCACTGGAAAAACAGTTCTATTTACTTCCCATATTTAAATTTTAACGGACAACCCCATATAATATTGCTCACATTCTTGTTTCAGAAAAATAATTTTTTATGTTATACTCTTGTTGAAACTTAGTATGGGTTGTTTGATCTGCATAAGTGTATTTAAATAAGTGATCCAAAACTGTGAGCAAAGTACCACAAAATTCATAATGTTGTGCAATTTTACATATAGTATAGGGCATGGTAAGAGGGGTTTCTGCCTGAACCATGGGCATAAGGGGGCCTATAAGAAAAAATAATTTTTATCTTTTCCTATAGATGAAGTCACTATTTTACAACCCTACATGCAAACTTCGAGGATAATGGTTACATAGTGGTATTACTATTGCATTTAGTTATAAAACACCAACATATTTTTCAGTGCTGTACATAAGGGCACATAATTGAAATAATTTATTCATAATTGATGAATAATTAATGATTACATTCAGCCTGCCTTGATCTTTGCCTGGAATTTGACTTTGAACTTGATTAACTCTGTTGGCCTGCCCTTCCCATTCCATTCCTAATCCGTCACTTCAGAACACTCTGTGAGGGGTCCCTGGCATAATTATTACCTTTTCTGTTTTACAATTTTTTTATTTGATTTGTAAGTAATATCATATATTTGCTTAGATTACATTTTCTGAGATTACTATAGCTCCTAATTCAATTACAGATATTCCCATGGATTTAAATTCAGCATTCAAGTGAAAATGTATTAGATATGTTTTACTGATCAAATTTAATGTGGCCTTTTATCTGTTAAAATTTTAATTTTACATTTTATTTGCTTCCCAGTTAAATATAGGAGGGGCCATGCTAAACTTGTATTGCTTTATGTTTAATATGCTTTCTGTAGTTATGGTCTTTTATTCTCTAGTCTTTGCTCGGGGGCTTCTGCTCTAATATATATTGTATACCTCTTGTGCCATGTAATTTGTTTACTTGTTCGAACATAATGTGCACCAATTCCGAAATGATGGTTGTATATCACAATAAATTGACTTGCGTATATGTGCATTAGAGAGGCCCAACATTTTTTTGGTTCCTCTATGCTCAACGTGCACTTGATAGGAGCACCCAGAAACAGTAATTTAGCATTAATACATAATAATTTGTGTATCAATTTGCTGTATGAAAGTCACTTAACATTAGATTTAGGACTGAAAGCATTGCTTAGTGAATTTATTCTAACTGCATAATGGCAGATTTGACAGTAAGCTAAACAATTTGAGATTTGACTGATACTGAGCTTCACTGAGACTTCACTGGGGACTAGAAGGTCAAGAACTATTGCCTGGTGGTTCAGTGAGCAACTGCTACCTTTCAGTGATAAGGTCCCAAATATGATTACCATGTAGACACTGCAGAGAGCTCTACTTCTGGGTACTCCATGTTCCCCCATATACTAAAAAAACAAGTTTAAACACTTCATAGCATATATAAAAGAAGCTATACCAAAAAAAATGTCCAATAACTCTAGGAAACCATGCTCTTTTTCTCCTGTTTTTGATTGTTGACAGCAGAGGCATATAAAACGTTGAGACATAAGTGGGCCTATAAACTGAAATGAATGTCTGAACCAGGCAGTAGTTCAAATAGTGACCTGTGTCAGTTGCCACAGTGCAGCTACACTAGAACCTGCCTTTTTGATTTTTATTAATTTTTTGTGCCTCTGATGAAGACCCTTAAGGTCGATACGCGTTGGGCTCATTATGATTTTGTTTTGTAAATTTTTTGTATAGTTTTTTTCTTTTGTTTAATAAATTAATTTTGCTTTTTCAAATGAGGTGTGCTATCCATTCCTTTTGCTGTTAAATATTATATGGAGACCCTTATGGGGAGTCACCTTTGGATTAGCACCCTGTAGTTTACTAATAGGGTGTGCGCCTTCTTTTTACATTTTTGATGCAGCTACACTAGAACAACAGAGCCCACACATCATTTGCACGCCAAATGACGAAAATGACACTTCCTCTAAACAGGTCTGGACTGAGATTCAAAATAGGCCCTGGCATTTTAGCTACACAGAGGCCCAAACAGCACCTCACCAGCCCACTAAATAGGGCCTGTCTATTGCAACTTACAGCAGCCCCTCTGGCATTTGCCAGAACCCACAGATTGCCAGTCCGGGCCTGCCTCTAAACTTAACACATTGGCTGCAATTGTTTTTGGCACAGTCTCCCTGATGGGCAAAACGGGGCTAGTCATTAATTATTCATCAACAACATTCGCCCTACTTTCAGTTTTCCAAACAGATGTCTAATTCATTATAATGTCTAGGACTGTAGGAGATGTATATGTGTGCGCATCAATTAATTCATGATTGTATACATTAGATAAAGAGAGAGCTACAGACTACCAATGTACCAGAATATATGTTTTTCGCCCAAATGTGTCCATTAAAGACAACAGCATATGGTACAGGATACCATAATCCGAAATTCCTGACAATTAGTGGGTTATTTACTAAAATCTGAAAATGTCTCACTATTTTCTTAAAACCACTTTGACCAAACTCCCATGCACATTTTTATCAATAAATTTACTCAAAAAAATCTGGTGCAGGAAAAGACTCGATAAAGTCGTGAAAAAATTTGAGTTTGTTTTTGACGCCTGAAGACTTATCACCTGAAAACCACAAATTAATTGGATTATTGTACAAAACCCAGCGAAGATCATTATATCTTTCAATTGTAAATGGGACATCTGCCATTGATTTTATACAGTATTTTTTATTCTGACTTTTAACAGCATTGGGGCTTAATAAATTCATTTTTAGTTTTTTTTTCCTACAAAAAATTGTGTTTTTCCCCTTTAAAACTCTGACCAGAAAAAATCTGTAATAGTAATAACCCCTTAGTGTATGCATAAGCATACAGTAAGCAATCTTTTGCTAAAGTCAAACTCTGTATCTTCAGAAAAGAGGATCATCATATCCAAAAAAACTCACTACAAATCTTTCAGTGTCAGTGCATCCTGCTTCTCTTTGTTGAGAATTGCTTCATCCTGAGTGATGGATTTTCTTCTTAAACATTTTCAGTTCAGTTGTTTTCAGATAGTTCACCAGAAATACATACTTTTTTTCTATTTGTGATACTTTTTCTAATACTGAAGCTTAAAGGCAGGGCTGTATTTAGGTGTGATGCCACCCTAGGCATAGAAACTAAACATGCCTCTACGTCATGCATGCTGCCGTCATGTACCCTCGTACATACCTCACGTGCCGTGTGCGCTGAGGTCACGCAACACGTTCAACGGAAGTGACGTCAGCACACTGTGTGCACCCCTCACCCCCTCAGCTCCGTCACTGGATTTCCTATGGCTTTTACTTTTTTAAGGGTGATAGGCAGAAAAAGATCATATATTTTTTTGTGGGTACCCTCCTTCCCCCCTAAATTTCCTAACATATGGCACCTAAACTGTACAGTGGGCACATGTATAGGGCAAAATAACAACTCTATTTTATTTTATGAAGCTTTCCCAGGCTTGTGTAGTGTAATGTATTTGCTGCTACATATACGTCCATTGTACTTTAACTTGGCGCCGTATGCAAATTAGCCATCGCTAGCGTAACTTCGTTTTGCTTGATGAAGCAACATAGCGCAACTTCACTACCGTTCGCCTCCATGAGCGCAACTTCAGATTTTAGTGAATTAGCAGAGCCCTCGCGAAGTGCGTTGAAGGAGTCGCTAGTGCATTTTCGTTGCTTAGTGAATTTGCCCCATAGATACTTCTATACATACATGGATATATTAATATGTGCACATGAATAAATTTATGTTGCATAACATCAAAACTATGTCTCCGGCTAAGTTAAATATAAACTGATTCTCATGTTGTAGGCAAGAAGGCAGTTAACTATAACTAACGATTTATAAATGAAAGAACTTTGACCATTAAGGAATGTTGGTGTCTAGCATAACCTCTTATAAAAAAATCAACATTGTGCATTCTGTTATTCTTAACACATATTCCATTGTCCAATATTTAGTACTCGTCTTAAATAAATTATGAATTAAATATTTCCTTAAACATACCCAAAGGCTTGTTAAATATCCTAAAAAATATGTAAAATGCACTGCACGTGTACATCTATCATAGCAGGTGAAGCTAAAGGCTGATTATTTCATTTAGACACAGAACCAACTAGTATCTATGTTGCAAATTAAATTTAATTTTAATTTAATACTTAATAGTAGTTTATTGTGGATTTTATACAGTATATCTACTGTATATGGTGAGGCACTCTCTTATCCTGACAGCAACTCAGAGCATGTTTGAAATAGCATAGATCTAAAGGGCTGTGGTGGCCTTGGGCTACTATAGAAACCTTAACCATACCTGTAGAATGTATCATATATAGACAAATTAATTGTTGAGTCTTAGTTCTGGTTTTAGAAAAACTTTCAATCCAAGGGGCATACTATTTTTTTTACTTAACACCTCTCCATGTCACTATCATGCACACATGATATTCTGTTGCTATCTTTGGTTATTTATTAACCTATACGTTATCTCTTTTGAAAACACAAGCAATGGGCACATAAAACTACAAATCTCACTTGCTCAGCATATTTCTTCTCTGCCTTCAAGAAAGAAAAAGCATATTTCCTAGGATAATTAGAAAAAAAACATTAAAAATAGGACTTAGTATTTTGAAAACTGTAGTTTAGGCTTAAGGCCTAGTGCATTATTTGCACTTATATTGCCCAGGTATAAAGTCCACAGTTTAATTTGTAAACTAAAATTTTTATTTGGCTCCAACTAAACTACATTCAGTTGGTGGATGTGTAAGTGAACAGCCATGACCCATCTAAGTGGGACCATTCATGTCACAGAACCAACTTTACAAATGAGTGTACGATTTGGGCCTGTGTTATTGGATATGCCTAGTGTGCATACCAGTGCTGGTATTCTGGGAAAAACACTGCATTATGGGATGGGGAAAACATTGTGGAATATTTTTGCCCCCTTTAGAAAATGAGGCCTCATATCTCAAAGTGGTATTCTGTTTAAAGGTCACAATGACTTTGTGGTGTAATTGTTAGAATTAATAGTTTGCAGAAATTATTTTTTTATTGGGCAGTACTAACAATTAGCTCTATCACAATGGGGCGTACGTGACCTTAGCTTTGTTTACATTTACTCATCTTACTTTTTGCAATGGGTTTTCTAAGTGAAATTATTAATTGTATAATATCAGTGTAGCTTAGCAGGACTTAAACACATTCATTTCCTTGGTGTTCTGATATCAAACAGTGCAAACAACATTTTGTATGCATCAAACCAGCACACTAAATCTGACTTTGGATGCAATGGCATGGTCAAATAACCAATTCCAGTACTAACAAAATAGTAGACTGGATTTCTGGTGAAGTGATTTTAATGAAGTGAGCTCTAATACTGTACATCTTTTAGGCAAAAAGAGCCCCCCTATAAGATACTGTATATTGGATCTAACTGTCAATGAATAGCTAACACCCAAATCTTGAATAAAAACAGAATGAAGAGAAACAAATGCTAAGAGAGAAATAGTGAAGATGAAATTATTATTTCAGAAAACAGTACATAATTTTCAATTGATTTTATTTAGAAATGTTCTTATTTCAGTATGCTGAAGCTTATATTAAATTTTCATTTTCGCGATAGTTCCCCTTTAGCATAGGTACAATGGGATATTAATGATTGAAGACCATATTGCACAAGAACATTTGAACTAATGGTGGCTTGTACATTGCCCTGTTAGAGTTGTTTTGTTTATACTGTAGGTTCAAGAGATGGTTATATTGCATTCTCATATTATCTAGTTAATAATCAGAGTATGGAAAAAGTGAAGGACGAGAACATTTTATATTGTCTGCTTTTTTAGAAAAGTAGTTTAAATAGTTCAAAGGCTCATTGAACTCTGCTCATTTGGCTCTAGTGCATTACTCTTTAGGAATGATTAACTTGGGCGTATGAATGAGTATATATCCACTTTGTGTGTTGGGATCCAACAAATCACCCTCAGAAACTGCGTTGGACTTCAGTTCACTTCACTTGTTTGCATAAACACAGAGAATGGATACAGCTGGAAAGGTAAGTGAGTATCATTTATTTGAATATGAATTCTTCTGTGCAGGCATTTTGCAGATTGTTCTTGCCTTATGTCCTCTATATTTTTTCTAAATAAAAGAAGATACACACATAAAACGAACTTCTCTATTTTCTGTAAATCAATAATTAATATAATTACATCAGGTAGCATTAACAGGGATTATTCCAATGACTGATTTGATGCCCAGCATGAGACATTATAAACAGAAAGAAGGTGGTAATCCTAGGAATGGCATTGCTGTATTTCTTCATATGGCTCTCCAGATCCTATATCTATAGGGGAAAATCAGATTTTTCACAAATACCATTTTGACTGATATGTAGGACATATAAACCATTTGTGGGCTATTTTGGTGGGATCTAACTCCCTGCCGATTGCCTTTAGCAGAAGAATTTACTTAACACTAAATGCCAATATAAAGGGGGGAGGGTAGAAAAGAAAATAACTGCTGGTACTGGTGCATTGGCCCTAGAGGGCTACCTCTCTTGCAGCTTTTCTTTGCTAGGGGATAGATTTCCAAGACCAGCACATTATAAAGGCCTAACACTACTATTAAATGGGCAAACATCACAAGTACGTTTGGCCTGCTCTAGAATAACTCTGATAAGCTACTGAAATGCAGGGAAGCTGTGGTTTGGGTTCTGCTCCAAGGGTAATTAAAGCCTACAGGAAGTGCTACTGATTTGATCTACGACTACAATGCGTAACCCTGCATTACAATCATACTAGTTATCCTAAAGTGAACCCAACAGTCAGTCAAATTCACTTTGGTTGTGAGAATTCTGATCCTTGCAATTTCACTCTCTACACTAGTGACACCCTGGACACCCTCCTGTGTAGGAAAGGTAAGCGCTGGGTGGGGAGAGGAGGGGCACATTGCAGGAGCCCCCTCAGGCGGCTCCTGGTGTAGAAACGGTGCTGGGTATGGGACCTGTTATCCAGAATGCTCTGGACCTGGGGTTTTCCAGATAAGGTTTTTTTTTCATAACCTAGTCCTTAACTCTGCTTAAAAATCATTTAAACATTAAACCCAATGGGCTTGTTTTGCCTCCAATAAGGATTAATTATATCTTAGCTGGGGGAACTAAGGTACTGTTTTATTGTTTCAGAGGAAAAAGGAAATAATTTTTAAAAATGTGAATTATTGATCAAAATGTAAAGTATAGTTGATGGCCATCCTATATTTCAGAGCTTTCTGGGTATATATGCATATATACAGGGTCGGACTGGGCCGGCAGGGCACCGGGAAAAAACCTGGTGGGCCCCCAGCTCTTGAGGGCCCCGCTGGTCCAGTCCTGTTCCCTGCGCTGCTCCTCTTGCTGCAAGTCACGGCAAATAGAAGGTGCGCATGTGCGTGCACCCTTGTGGGCCAGTGGGGGGGGTGCGACTTGGCGTGGGAACCCAGCGGAATACAAGGAACACGAGTAACTACAGAGGAAGCAGACCCTGCTTTCTCTATAGCTAATAAAAAAAAAACCTTCTTCCCAGCTGCTCTCCTGGGGTGGAGGTGGGACAGGAAGTAGGTGGGAGGATGGGGATTGGAGTGCAGGGGGGGCCCGGCACACTCTAGTTATGCCACTGATAGAGACAGAGAGAGATACTTCTTTCTCTTTTTATCACATACATTTTCTTGACACATGTGCAAAAAACAAGCAAACAACTTGCCCTCGTTTATATGAAACCAAGCAGATTTGCAAGGAGTATTTATGGGTATTTATGGGTAGCACTATTTACAGACATATTTACACATTGATGGAGAAGGCCTCATATTTGCAACTGGCTCACACAACCCATTCAGTATATAAAATGCAGCTTGTCCAGGGAAAAACATCTGCTCCTTTTGGAGGTATATTATTAGGAGCCTATGTGGTGTACCACACATTACCAACACACACCATAAAGGGTAATGTATAATTATGGATCTTTTAAGTCATTGCAGAAATGCAGCAATATCACAGTAAACAGACATTATATTGCGAAACAGCACAATGCAATATTACTTTCTTTTTAAAGGTGATAAAATGCAAAGCAGCTGTTACATGGGAAAAAGGTGCACCCTTCTCTATCGAGGAAGTTGAAGTGGCCCCCCCAAAAGCCCATGAAGTCCGCATAAAGGTAAGCCTCTATGTATACTGCTATATACAGTATATAGAGCATATAATATATAGTGACAGTGTAAATGTATCACAAAAAAAAACATATCTAAAATATGTTTAGCTTCTTTTCTGCAAGACACTGCTGGCATTTTTGGCTCTTATCTGGTTTTCAAAACGTTTATACAACCCTTTTATTCAGATTCAAATCTAAACAATCCTTTGGTGGCTGCATTGATACACATGTTTCTAATTTTTGTGGTTCAGAACTCTCATTTGCCACTATGATTGTTAAAGTATTCATACTCAATTTATCAATTAGACACAACTTAAGCTGTTCTCAGAATAGCCAGTTCAGGTTTCTCATAGCAAAGGTTGCCTGACGTTGCCTGCTCTTTAATCACTTAGATTCCATGATCCTCCTTATGAAGATTCTCACTACTCTCTTACACATGGAAGTAGAGCATTAGTTGTGTAACAATAAAATTGCACCATATGATTGAATGCTATGAGTAATTTGACCTCCGATAAGCATTCTGACATTAATTACACCACTGTATTTTTATAATGCTGGAACACAGAAAGATATGGTATTTCTTTTGAGATAACAATATGACAAAAATGCAGCACTTCACTAAAACTGTTTTAAATGGACTCAAAAGTTGCCTTTTTGTACAGTGAAATTGTATTTTTAATATACATTCATTCCATTTTGCTGCAGGACTGCTCTGGGCACCCATTCTTAGTCATTAGTTAGTAGATTGTTTGACTTATTCTAAAGCTGTGTTTGGGGATGCTTTGATCCAACAGTTTCAATAAAATGTCTTCAAAATATTTTTAAAGGGCCAATATATCTCTTTTAGTAAGTATATGATATGTGTTTTATATTATAGATTATTGCTACTGGTATTTGCCGGTCAGATGATCATGCAGTTGAGGGGAAACTGAATCAAGTAAAATTCCCAATAATTCTTGGCCATGAAGCTGTTGGCATTGTGGAAAGCACTGGAGAAAGTGTTAAGAACCTTAAGCCAGGTATGTGAAAAATGTTTTTTTTAAATGCACCACAAAATAACACATCCTGTTTTTAAATTCTTTACTCTGTTACTGTGAATGTTAAATCCTACAAGGATCCTTGAAGGCAGAAGGCAACAGAAAAGCCAGTAGTATAATTTAATTTTGAACATATTATGAGAATATACAATATTTATCAGTATATTCAACCCTAAATGTACATCTACACTCATTATACTGTAGGGAAGTGTTGTTTACCCTTTGCCTAAATGCATAGCCCCATGTCCTTAAATCTGGGACAGCCGAAAACATGGCTGCTTGTAGTGCAGTGAGACAGTTTTCAGCCACAGCCTGGCCAATCAGGAAGAAGGGTTTGCTTCTGAGGTTTTAGAGCCAAAATGAAAGTAAGGCAGACCTTTTTGGCAAGAAGAAAAGCATGGACTCTGCACAGAAATACTGATAATCAGCCTGTGATTCCTCCTTCTCTCCTGTGAATGTTCCTGCTAATATATTTGAGTTGGTAGTAGGGTTGCCACCTTTCCTCTGGATGGGGAGGCGGGGCAGTGACATTGTGTGGGGGGCTATGATATAGAGGGAGGGGCTGTGACATCAATCTCAAGGAATTCCGTCCAGTTTTTTTAATTTGGAAAACCGGGCAGGCAGTTTTGACCTGGGCAGCCCTTCAAAAAACCAGGTCAAAACCGGTCAGGTGGCAACCCTAGTTGGGAGCTAAGGGTTGTCACCCATATAGGAAACCCCATAGTCAGAGCACAGGGAGCGAGTTAACCCTTCCCATTAAGCCTTCATATTGAATGGGACTAGTGCAGCAGGCCTGAGCTATTGCTAGGGTAGTAATCCCTGTAGGATAGTTAGGACTTCAGCTCTGTAGTGAGTTGCCAGTGCGTACACCGGATCTGGTCTGTGGATTTCCCATCAACCTCTGTAACACCTGCATTTCAAGCTCAGTATGGTCAAAGCTGCCAGACTGCTTCCCTGCATTTTCTCTGCCTCACAGACTTAATTTCCTTTCACAATTACTGGGATTTGGTGAGACCTTTGATTTACACACCCCAGGGTGCATCAATTTGGTTTTGTAACACATAACTCTGCTCACACAACTTTGGGATTACTAATTTATCTCTGAATACCATACTCACCATTATGAAAGTGACAACGGACATTTTCATACAAGGGTTGATCCTTATTATATTGCCTAACATTAATTGTGTTATTGTTATTTCACTGTTTTTATTGCAATATACTGTATTACAGTTTCTAAATAGTGTGTGGTTTATTGTGTATGACATTGTGTACAGTTATCACTGCTACTGCAGTTCCCAGGGAGTTGTATGCCCACCACTATCTGGTTCTAGCCCTGGGTGGAGGCATTTAAAGGGTTGTTTACCTTTAAGTTAACTTTTAGTATGTTATAGAAAGGCTAATTCTAAGCAACTTTTTAATTGGCCTTCATTTTTTCTTTTTTAGACCTTTTGACAGCTTTCAAATGGAGGTCACTGATCCCATCTAAAGAACAAATGCTCTTTAAAGCTACAAATGTATTGTTATTGCTAATTTTTATTACTCGTCTTTCTATTCAGACCTCTCCTATTCATATTCCAGTCTCATATTCATATCAGTGCATGGTTGCTAAGGTAATTTGTAACCTTGCAACCAGAATGCTAGTATTGCATACCATAGAGCTGCTGAATACAAAGCTAAATAACTCAAAAACCACAAAAAATAAAAAACAATTGCAAATTGTCTCAGAATATCACTCTGTATGTTATAATAAAAGTTAATTGAAAGGTGAACAACACCTTTAACTTATCCAAACCCCACAAATCTCCCAATTAGCGGAGGCTTGCAATCTATACTGTTAGCGCCCCAGTGTGGTCCTGGATATTAGTGCCAAGAAAGGGTTACAATAGATTCACTTATTTGTGATTTGTGAAGTAGTTCACCTTAGGAATGTCTGAAGTCTCCAAGCTTCTCTTACCCTCCCTACTCACAACTTGCCCCCTTGACCCTATGCCTTCTTCTCTGCTCAAACACCGTGTTGCAGAGCTTACACCACTACTTACTCACATCTTCAATTCTTCTCTAGCTTCTGGAACCTTCCCTTCTCCTTTCAAAGAGGACTGTGTAAAGCCTATTCTTAAAAAGGCCACACTTGACCCAGCCTGTCTATCAAAATAGGGTTCTCTAGCCTTTTGTCTCCTTGACACTGAGCACTTAATCTGTATTGTAATTATATTTTATATTTATGTGAATTGTATTTCTAATAATGTACTTATTGTTACTTTTTATTTCAATGACCCCTTGTTTACTAATTTATTGTTTTGTTGTAAAGTGCTTTGCCCTCAAGGAGCGCTTTACAAATAAAAATATACATACATATATACATACCTTAGTATGTTAAAGGGGTTGTTCACCTTTGAGTATACGTTTAGTATGATGTAGAGATTGATATTCTGAGACCATTTGCAATTGTTTTTCATTTTTTTTAGCTTTTTATTAAGCAGGTCTCCAGTTTGCAATTTCAGCAATCTGGTTGCTAACATCTAAATTACCCTAGCAACCATGCATTGATTTGAATAAGAGACTGGAATATGAATAGAAGAGGGCATGAATAGAAAGATGAGTAATAAAAAGTAGTAATAATAATAATACATTTGTAGCCTTTCAGAGCATTTGTTTTTACACAAACCAAGCTTTGGACACTTGTACTAGAAATGCTTCCTATCAATGCTTTGTAGCACACAGAGGGGCCTATTTATTATGCTATGTAAAAAAATGGTCTTGAAATACGTAACACATCACTGCTTATAAAATGGCTCTGCAAACAAATCTACTGTAACTCTGAAAGTGCTATGGAAAATACAGGGATCATCCATCGCAGCTTTTTATATATTTTTTATAGAGCAACTTCCGCCTGAACTTGCTTGCCTCTTGAATTTTCCCCATTGACTTGAATGCATTATGTGAGGTCTGAAACTTAAAAATGTCCAAATATTATCAAAATAATATCAAAATGTGCAGACTGTTGCTCTACTTTAGATCCTGAAATCATTTTACTTTATATGTATTATGATATGTTTTCTTTCTCTAGGGGACAGAGTCATCCCACTTTTTGCACCTCAGTGTGAACAGTGTATGTGTTGCAAAGATCCAAGGAGCAATATCTGCATTGCAACCAAGTAAGCACCAGTACTATGGTTTTTCAAACCACTCACTTTTGGTACCGTTCTCACTTATAGGAGAAGGAAACCCAGTGGGCGCAAAAACCCTCCCCCCCTCCCCTGTGTTGCTTCCCCTCCCTCCTTCCCCCTGGCCTACCTGTCCCGCTGGGCAAATGCCCATAACTTGTTACTTACCCTTCTGCGCAGGTCCAGTCTACAGAGTTCACAGATGCCATCTTCTTCCAAGCCGTCTTCTTCCTGCTTTGACCGGCGCATGCGCAGTAGGAGCATTTCGCCGGTACGGATCTACTGCGCATGCGCCAAAAGTCACAAAGTTTTCAGATTTCACTTTGTGACTTTTGGCGCATGCGCAGTAGATCCATACCAGCGAAATGCTCCTACTGCGCGTGCACCAAAATGCTGGTCAAAGCAGGAAGAAGATTGCGTGGAAGAAAATGGTGTCTGTGAACTCCGTGGACTGGATCTGCGCAGAAGGGTAAGTAACAAGTTAGGGGCATTTGACCAGCGGGACTGGTAGGCCAGGGGGGAGGAGGGAGGGGAAGCAACACAGGGGAGGGGGGAGAGATTTTGCGCCCACTGGGTTTCCTTCTCCTTTAAGTGTCACTGAATTCCACAAACCTAGCGTGGAGAGTTACCTGGAAATTTTCATAGTGTGACCCCAGTAAATATGAGGTAACACTGACATGAATATATGTCTGTGTGCACCAGCCTAGTCTTGTTTTATAGTTGATTTTATATTCACACTCCCACCAATAGGGGTCACCCATAAGCCCACACTGTGAAGGAGTTTAAACACAGAGCACCAGTAACATTGGCTCTGTGTCTCCACTCATTTTGTTTTACAGAATCACTATTGCCACGACCACACCGCGGGCCTGTAACAATAGCGCCACCTATTTACCCTAAGACCATAACAAATTCATTAGATGATTGCCTATTATGTTCAAACTCCTTACTGCATGGTGTATCCAAATCCTTATGGCCTCCATTATTATTCTAGATTATATGAAATATTGTAATGTGGCAGCCTGGAAACTTTGGTTTACATTCACACATGAAGCCATATATATATTTTGATATCTTGAGTAGCTCAGTAGTGGAAGATGCTATGGTTATGGAGATGTTTGTTTCAAAATAGCAGAGCTTCCCACTGGCTAAAATACTTTATATTAATTTTACTACATGCACATTTTTATCATCCTCCTTCTCGTTGTGAATTATTTATAATTATTTATAATTCAAAACATATTTTTTGCAGCTCTGTACAATTTGAGTAGACTAGACAGAGCATATACAATGATATGTGAAATCACATATTAAGGTGGTTATTTATCAAAATCCAAATACAACTCACTATTTTGGAAAATCATAAAAAAATTGGATTTGATGCTCGAATATCGCAACTTTTCTGGAAACCCAGCGCAAATCAGGATATCTTTGGGACATCTGCCATTGACTTCTACATGAATTTGATGGAGGTCTGAGTTGGAGTGCTTTTTTATTCGGACTTTTATTACAATCGGGCTTTAATAAATCATGAAAAATTCATTTTTTTAAAAAAAAACCTGTTTGCCTTTTCCCAGACTCAATTGGAAGCTAACACTCTGAAGATTTTGTTTATTTTTATCTCAATCAACGTAAAGAGTGAATTTGCCAGGAAGTGACCATGGGATATTGGTGTGGTAAAACATTACTTGATCTATGTAACTTAAGGTTGCACTGGGGCATGAAATAATCAATACTGAATTTTTAGTTACTATAAAAAGAAGTGGGCTAGATAAATGTGCATGCATCACTTTAGGAAACACCTAAGGGACCATTCTTGACCCAAGGGTACCCTTAATACTCACTCTAGGAGCACTTGTGCTCACTTGACGCTGCACTCAGTTAAGCCCTTTTTCAAAATGAATCAGTTAATAGTGCTGCTCCAGCAGAATTATGCACTGAATCCATTTCTCAAAAGAGCAAACAGATTTTTTTATATTCAATTTTGAAATCTGACATGGGGCTAGACATTTTGTCGTTTTCTCAGCTGCCCCTGGTCATGCGACTTGTGCCTGCACTTTAGGAGAGAAATACTTTCTTTCAGGCTGCTGTTTTTCCTTCTCAATGTAACTGAATGTGTCTCAGTGGGACATGGGTTTTTAATATTGAGTGTTGTTTTCAGATCTACCAGACAGCTGTTATCTTGTGTTAGGGAGCTGTTATATGGTTACGTTCCCATTGTTCTATTGTTTGGCTGCTGGGGGGATGAAATCACTCCAACTTGCAGTATAGCAGTAAAGAGTGATTAAAGTTTATCAGAGCACAAGTCACATGACTTGGAGCAGATGGGAAATTGACAAAATGTCTAGCCCCATGTCAAATTTTAAAATTGAACATAAAATATTCTGTTTGCTCTTTTGAGAAATGGATTTCAGTGCAGAATTCTGCTGGAGCAGCACTATTAAAAGATTAATTTTGAAAAAAATGTTTTTTCCCATGACAGTATCCCTTTAAGACTGGATCCAAAGGCCAGGCCACACATGTCAAACAGCTTGCAAAGTGCAAAAAATGGCCAACTGAGGCCATTCTTGCACTTTACACACTGCATTCAGCTTTGGAAATGAAGTGATGAGGGCTTGTGCTGATCAAATTTTCCCAATTTATTTCTTTACCTAAATAGGACAAACAGCAAAATTAAAACATGTTTTCGTTTGGTTTGGTTTTTATCCATTGTTGGGTTATCTGCGCACTGGTAAATTTAATTATGTACCTCACAGGAACCACATCGTGATAGTTGTGGGATGTGAAGTTTACACAAAAATTCAGGGGGCTTAGCAACACACTTGCTGCATGCTGGTTGGCCGATTGCCCTTTCTGCCTGCCGGGTGGAGCTTACTACGGTGCTTCATGGAGCCTAGCACATCCAACCACTGCCACCCTGCATAGTGTGTGTGTGTGTGCCTGCACCTGCCTTGAATGCAGAAATTCTAGCTGCAGTATAATTGCTATGGAGGAATCAGACCCCTGTCGTCCATACTTCCCTGTTACCCAGGCTCCCCTGCGACCACAGGTTTTGATTTCTCTATATTTACACCACTGCTAACTTAGCTCACTATTAGTGACTGTAACAGGAACTTGGTTCCTTATTTTGAAAGAACAGATTATATTTTGAGGATGCAAACACCACCACCACACATTCTTCTGTGAAGTATTTTGCACAACACAAGTGTCTACTCCTGAGGAGTGGTATTCAAGGAAAACCAAGGTATACAGGATGCGTCACAAAGTTGGTTCTGTCTGTAATGAAAACATTTCTAGACCAATGCTTCCAAGACTATGGGGCTGCCCCTTGAGGGGCCTGGATTGGTGGTATGACAGCACATTGGGAGATTGAAATTTCTGTTTATACCAGCTTCCATCGTTATTCTTTTCTTTTCATTATTCTTACCTGCTGAATATTTACAGATCTCCCCTTATGATTAGGTAAACTCACTAAAAAAAGTGAGGGTTGGAGGAATGCTGATGGGATGGTAGGGGAATATGGTACAGGCAGAAAATATAGGAAACTGGGCATGTACAGTGAAGCAAAGAAAAGGACATAGGGCCTCATTCATTAACAGGGGCTAAGTGCAAAATATTGACCCTGTAATGAAGCATAATTGTGTCTACTGAAAAATGCCTTAGATTGTGTATGTGTTAAAAATAACATGCAAAGATGCACAGGGAGTCCTGTGCATTACATATGAGCAATAGAAGGCTTAAAGGGCTGTGTAATTCTAGACTGCTGACCCCCCACACATATACAAATTTCAAGGCAAAAATTAATTAAATTTAATAAGAGGCAGCCTGAACAGTAAAGGCATTCCTACCTGATGAGCCATGGGCCTAAACCTCGAACGATTCGAACGATTTTAAGCAATCGATCAAAGGATTTTATTCGATCAAAAAAAGCTTAGAAAAGTGCTGGGGAAGGTCCCCATAGGCTAACATTGCACCTTGGTAGGTTTAAAGTGGCGAAGTATGAAGTCAAAGTTTTTACTAAAGAGACAGTACTTCTATTATTGAATAGTCGAACCATTTTTATTTCGAATCTTTCGAATCATTCGATTCATTCGATTTTGACCAATTCAATGGTTGAAGTACCCAAAAAAATACTTCAAAATTAAAAAAAATTTTCATTCGAATTCTTCACTCGAGCTTAGTAAATCTGCCCCTTAGAGTAGCAGATATCTAAATTTTCCAGTGAAGTAGTTATCAGAGTTATTTATAGCATATTATAAAGTGACATTACAGGATTACACATGTAAATGTTAATTTAAATAAATTATTGTCAACAGTATTCTTATTTGACCCCTTGTATTTTATTTTTGCTATCACTTTAATTTAGTCCTTCCTCAACTTCGTTTCAAATGTTTGTATCATAACAGACTGACAAAATCTGTTGGAGTTATGTCTGATGGCACCAGCAGATTTACCTGCAAAGGGAAGCAAATCTACCACTTCCTGAACACCAGCACCTTCACTGAATACACTGTAGTTGATGAAATGGCAGTCACTAAGATTGATGGCGGGGCATCTCTGGAAAATACCTGTCTCATTGGATGTGGTTTCTCCACTGGTTATGGGTCTGCATTAAATACTGCAAAGGTAAATATATATTTGTGGTTATCTGGGCTTGCAGTTAGAGCTGCTCCTATCAGCTACATGGTTTGAAATATCACGTGACAGGGAGTGACATGGGGGGCAGTATTGTGCCATGGAGTATCTTGGACCTTTGGTTGTTATACTCTTGGTACTCTTGTCCTTGTCATTTTGTAAATATTAAATAAACTGCTTAAATCAGCAACTCTGGCCAACTTGCTTGCAATTAAACATTTTACAGCTTTTAAAGAAGTTTGCTGTTATAGTAGTGGCATTCTCAGCCTCCATAACATTCGGTTTAAACTCTCCAAACTTGGGTAGCCCATTTTGATGTTAGGGGCTACAGTAGTAATATCTTAAACTATGAGTAACAGAAGACAAAACCAGTTCCTTGTAGGAAAGGTTCAATTATAGAGCTTATTCTAGCAAGTGCAATGTGAAAAGTGCAGTTATTGTGTGCAGATAGGCTATTTTGTGTCCACGATGCATTGTTTTTCCAAATAAAATCTGTTAGTTAGAGCCTATGCAAGTTGTTATGCACAGTTTTAGCAGTGTCACTGCTGCCAAATCAATGCAGGCTGTATCAATAGGCATTCAATTTACTTAGCACAAGTCATTTAAGTTAATTTAAGGCTACCTATGAGAATGTGCCCCATTAGGCACAAAACATGTTAGGCTGTTCTCTTTTTTGTCCTAATAAATGGAGCTCTACAAGCAATGAATCATAACATTCGTGTAGTTAAAACAAGCTATAATAAAGCCTTTTAAAATCATGATGATAAGGCAAGGAGAAGGCAAGACTTCTCTTGCCATCCACTTGGACAGCAATCAAATAGAGCTCAACCAAAGGTATCTGGTCCAGGTGCTCAGGCCCTATAACCTGCATTCACGAGACTCAATATCCAATATACAATGCCGCAGAGCTTGTTACCATCTTGCTACTTTGGAGAAGACATTAAGTTGCTGGCAGCACACTCCACACTATAGTACACTGAGCTGATGCATATTAAAGCAGAGGAGTGCCAGTCTGGGGTAGGAGGGTAGAGACTGTCACCCAACAGTGATTTGTGGTTTTGTTCTTCTTTAGGGGTTCAAATTTGGTTTTGTTTAAGACTAAATAAAATTGTGGGCCTGGGTTGCAAATTGGAAATGAGGTGTAGTATTATAATGCTAGTTATACACCTAATGAAATTGCATTGGAGCCTTCTTAATTGAGAAGAATGTCAGGGGTTATTGTGGATTACAAACGGTGGAACTCTAGGCAGCATCAGTGTTGGCAAAAGTAAATAAATAACTGTCTTGTATAAAAAGAGCATTGGCTCAAGTAATGAAAGCGCAATTTAAATATTCATTATAATTCCTTGCTTTGAGAATGCAGTGCAGTTTTGGATGCAAGGCAATAACTAGGATATATAAGAACTGAAAAAGTGCAAAGCTGTGAATGTAAACAAATCTTTTATTTAATTTATATACTTCCATGTTTTTGTACAGGTGCACCCAGGATCGACGTGTGTCATATTTGGTTTAGGAGGTATTGGGCTTGCTGTCATTATGGGATGTAAGATAGCTGGAGCTGGTCGCATCATTGGAGTAGATGTCAATCCTGACAAATTTGACAAAGCAAAGGAACTAGGAGCTACTGAATGCATAAACCCCAAGGATTATGATAAACCAGTAGCACAAGTGATTGTGGAGCAGACTGGAGGTGGTGTAGACTATGCATTTGAATGTGTTGGCCACATTGAGACCATGGTATGTAGCTAAACTTAATCCCTAATCCTCATTTATTTTTTTTTAATACTAGCATTAAAAACAAATTCTAATTATCAGTTGGGCATTTGAAAAAAAAATGTTCAAGAATCAAGCTACAGAATTGTTTGCACACATCAATGGCACTGTGGTAGAGGTGCTAACCCCCAAAACTATTTTTTTTCCAATAGATTAATAAACAATTACAGACAATGAATATTTTACACTAACAAACAATTATGCTGCAGAGTTTGTGCTGCTGATTATTACTGTATATTATTCAGGAGGAAGAGATCTACAACCTACCCATTTTGATAGAACCCACTGAAAATTGCATTAGTGCCAGAGAAGGGACTTACTCACATCTATACTCAATTCCCAACTCTCCTCACGAATATAACTGGTTGCTACTTTGTGTAATACAGATAGATTAGATTATCCAGAAACCCTCTATGCAGAATATGGGAAGGTCATCTCCCATAGACTCCATTTTAAGCAAATACATCTTGATGGCGGAACTGAACATTAATCTGTAGATGAAATGCCATTTTTGCTTTGGCAATCTTAGCAATATGAATGGTCCCCTGTGTGTTAATAAACACAAAGCAAACAAGGTCTATTTGGAGAATAACCTAACCAGGTATGCGTTGGTTATTAAAGTTTCTTCAGTACATGTTTTCGTTTTATTTTTGTAATTATACACATACTTTTTATATGAAATGACTTTAAAAAAATACAGGGAGGTATTTCTGTAATCTACTCTGTGATTCATTTCCCAGTTAGCTGCCCTAAATTCAAGTCACTTTGCATATGGCACCACAGTTATAGTTGGAGTGTCTGCAAAAGAAGCAACCATTACCTTTGATCCAATGATCCTGCTGACTGGGCGCACACTGAAAGGTTCTGTCTTTGGAGGTATAGTCAATTTTCATCTTCTGTTTTCAATTTTCAATGTTCATTTCTGATCTGATAGAAATGAAGAAAAAGTCAAAGCCAATTGTAAAAAGAAGGATAATAAAACACAGCTCATAACCTATTAAAACATGAAATACTAGAACTGAAAAGATCTGAAAATATCTCGTCTTTACTAACCCAAAGGCAGTAGTTACTGTAATATTAATAAAAGATCAGTCTGCTTTTCATTGATTACACGATAACCAGTAGCACTTGAGTTGTTCTCTAGGTTGGCTTAAACAGTTCTGTAAGCCAGTTAAATCATTACTGCCTCTGTTAGCAGTGAATTCTATAACCATGACATCCTTGTGGCGCTCATGGTGAAATGCTATTTCCTCTTATGTTCTATTATTTAAAAAAAAATTACATTGACATTGTATATGTTGATATGTTGAATTAACCCAACTTTGTTTTTATTGTAAGATGGTCTGTTACTGCAATTCATTCTTTGCTCCTCTCTGAGCATGGAAAGTAAAATGATGATTATATTTAAAAAAAATGTAATACTTAAATATAAGATATATATATATATATATATATATATATATATATATATATTATAATTATTACAATTATGTTTGTGTATTGTACAATCTAAAATGATATAATGTAAATAAGGGCTCCAAAGAAGTCATTGGAGCCCTGAAGCTTAGAAAATACCTAATGCGAAAAATAAGGATATGAGCACCCATTTAAGAGTTCATTCTGAGTCCTAAATATACAAAATAGATAAACTACAGCCCGATTAATCTCCTTCCAAACATTAGCAAAACAATCAAATATCACCCTCTCCAATTTTTCCTACCTTGCTCTTCCATATTGTTGACCAATTAATGATACCATTAGAACCAGAACTTAAGTGAGTACATCATTCTAAATAACTAGGAACCGTAGATGGTCTTAGAGAGACTTTGGGTTAGAGAACCTACCCTGTAGGTTTCAGCAAAATGTGTGCAGTATGTTGTATATTAGTACTTCTTTTCATGTAAGTGGAGAATATGCAATAGGATAATTGTATTCCATACTACTCTTTAGCTTGTAGATCTATAGATGTAGATCTTGTTGTGAGCAAAGGCCTCAAATCCTACTGTAATTCTATATGCCTATTTTATTAATATATTGTACCACACCAGCATGTTATAAATTATAACTATATATGTGTGTCATTGATAATGACAGTTTTCACCTTATTTCTATTATTTCTGCCATTAAGTATGCATTAATATGTTATTTAAAACTCCATACTATAATTTTACTTGTCCAGAAATGTATTTTGTATTGACAGTTTAGTTTTTGTCTTTGTTGATTATGCTTTTACAACTGTTTGCTTTTTTTCTATATATTCAATAAAAAGGAAACCTATTATTTTCTCGCTCTCTATTTTCTAGGCTGGAAGAGTAAGAGTTCTGTTCCACAACTGGTTTTAGATTCTATGGCGAAGAAATTTGACCTGGAAAAGTTGGTGACACATCGGTTACCGTTAGATAAAATCAAGGAAGGTTTTGATCTTTTACATTCTGGCAAAAGGTAAAACATGTATTTTTTTTTTACATAACATTCATTACTGTTAAAATTTCCATTGTATTGGACATATACAGAACTAATCATAACTAAGTTGATTTTATTTTAAGCCATCAGAATCTCCAAATGAAATTCTGACACTGCATTGTATGTTTCAGAGACATGTACCTTGCTCCTAGGTTTGAAATTCTTCTACACAAACAGAAACTCTAACCCCCACATGTAATAAAAGGCACTAAGTTTGCCCAGGAGCAGTAAACCATAGCAACCAATATGTAACCTTCTGATTGATTGCTATGGGTTAGTTATGGGCTAAGTCCAACAACATGCACATCTTCCAAGGTATACATCTTAGAGTTCTAACTCTCGATATTCGACTGGGAATTGAAATCCTTCGACTTCGAATATCGAAGTCGAAAGGATTTAGCGCAAATAGTGCGATTGTACAATCGAAGGATTATTCCTTCGGATCGAGCGATTAAAAAGGACCTTCCCCATAGGCTAACATTGACTTCGGTAGCTTTTAGAAGGCGAACTAGGGGGGCGAAGTTTTTTTTAAAGAGACAGCACTTCGACTATCGAATGGTCGAATAGTCACACGATTTTTAGTTTGAATCCTTCGATTCGAAGTCGTAGTCGAAGGTCAAAGTAGCCCATTCGATGGTCGAAGTAGCCCAAAAAAAACTTTGAAATTTTAAGTTTTTTTACTTCGAATCCTTCACTCGAAGTTAGTGAATCGGCCCCTAACTGTATATATGTGAGTGTATGTGTGTGTGTATATATATATATATATATATGCATAGAATGGACCAGCACACCGTTTTCTTCAATCAAACGTGTTTATTCAATACACACTGTGCATCCAACGTTTCGGCCCGCATCCGGGCCTTTATCAAGGATAAAGTGACAGTGATAGTGATCAGCTTTTTATACCCATAATCCCCCTCGTTAGTCATGTCATGATGACCTCATCACAATGCTCAATTTACACTCCGATTATACATGTATTAAAATGCCACATAAAAAAACATCTTTTCAAATCATCATGTGCTTGTATTTACCACCTAATTTTTGTATATTTCATAAGTGCCACCGTTTCTCAATAATAAAATCTTTCATTTCCAATTGCAATGCGTCCTCATCATTTGCAATAAACCTCTTAATAAAAAAGTGAAAAACATTAAGTGTACCTTTACATTACTGCCAGTAGGTGTCACCAAAATGCTGCAAAATGAATATGTGCTTTGATCCATTGAAGTGAATTAAAAATTGTTACAAGTTATTTTCTTTAACTCCAGAAACGGCAAACACACAGATACAGCACCTGTAAATTAAGATAAGTGTTATCTCGGCCAGTTGAAACATGTGTCTATATAAAGGAAACAACTCCTATGTATCTTTCCAACAAAAACAAACCTTTATTCATTTATTCTGGCCTCTCATTTACACCTCATCTCTAGGCACTGATAAGAGGGGGAATTTATATACTGCTACGTTAGAAAGCAACCCAATGACTGTTGCCCATTTAATCCCATTGGCGCTACACAGCCCAATTCATAAATCCAGTATGCCTCCCTTTTTAAGAGCATATTGTCATAGTCCCCTCCTCTTGCTCTCTTGGGGATCTGCTCTATGGGCATGCATCTAAATGCTGCTGGACTGTGTCTGGCCTCCGCCCAGTGTTTAGCTACTGGCTGTTGTGAAATGTCCTGTTTTTTGCCCTTTTCCTTCTTGCTTTTCTCAGGATCCAGTGCTGCTCTAATGCTGGACCTGTGCATCGACATTCTCTCCTTGAATGGTCTGATCGTTTTCCCGCAGTAAATAAGCCCACAGGGACACTTTACAATGTAGACCACCATAGCGGTATCACAGGTCATTCGTTGCCTGATTTTATACCGCTTCCCTGTATGTGGATGGGTAAAATATGTGCCCTGTATCAAGGAACTACACAGTACGCAGCCCATGCATTTATATACACCTGGACGCTGTGTAAGAAAATGTTGGGTATTGGATCCTTGGTATTTAGTCACAGGGTCAGAGGGACTTAATATTTCCTTCAGATTGCTACCCCTTCTAAAGCTAAATCTGGGCTTCTCAGGTAGCTTCTTAGTTAGCGCGTCATCAGTCTTTAAAATGGGCCAGTGTTTTAATACACTACTTTTCACAGCTGTACTGTTCACCCCATATTTACTCACGTAGTATAGGTCATTACTCTCACCCCCATCTCTGATGACCTGCTTATGTTCCTGTTCCTGTATAATCTCCTCTCTATCCAAAGAGAGAGCCCAGTTTTTAATCTCCAGAAGTAATTTTTCGGGGTATCCCCTCTCTAGAAATTTATTACACATATCCGTGAGATCCCTTCGCCTCTTACTATCATCACTATCAATGCGCACCACCCTAAGCATCTGTGACTTGGGCAACGAATTCAAGAGATGCCTAGGGTGGTTGCTATGGTAGTGGGTCAGCGTATTCCTGTCTGTAGGCTTTCTGTATATACAAGTCTGCAACTGGTCATTTTCCTTATAAATTTCAACGTCCAAAAACTCTATTTTCTGTAGACTATATTTGGCCGTAAATTTTACGGGGCTCTCCAATTCATTCAAAGCTTTTATAAATTCATCCAACTCACCAGTGGGGCCTAGCCATATGTAAAAGATGTCATCTATATACCTCCTGTAGAACGCCCCAAACTGTCTGAACATGGGATGACTCAATATATGATCGGATTCAAATTTATACATAAATGCATTCGCATACGCTGGGGCTACCTTCGACCCCATTGCTGTACCTGTGAGCTGTACAAAGTATTCGTTTTCAAATTTGAAATAGTTTTTATACAGAATAAATCTGAGTAGATCCAACATAAATTCTATTGGCGGGCCTTCATACATTGCATTGTTGGTAACCAATTCCCGCACCGCCTCCACCCCTGCATCATGTGGGATGCAGGTGTAGAGGCTCTGCACATCCATGGTCACCAACAACATGTCAGTACAAGGGCAATGTATGCTCCGAATCACTTTAAGAAAATCACTCGTGTCCTTCAAATAACTTGACATACTTTGTACACATGGCTGCAATGCAGAATCTACATAAGATGCAATCCCCTCATTTAGAGACCCATTCGAGGAAATTATGGGGCGCCCTGGCGGTGCATATAAGCTCTTGTGAACTTTCGGCAGTGTATATATAACTGGGCGTTAAGTTAAACACTTAATGTTTTTCACTTTTTTATTAAGAGGTTTATTGCAAATGATGAGGACGCATTGCAATTGGAAATGAAAGATTTTATTATTGAGAAACGGTGGCACTTATGAAATATACAAAAATTAGGTGGTAAATACAAGCACATGATGATTTGAAAAGATGTTTTTTTATGTGGCATTTTAATACATGTATAATCGGAGTGTAAATTGAGCATTGTGATGAGGTCATCATGACATGACTAACGAGGGGGATTATGGGTATAAAAAGCTGATCACTATCACTGTCACTTTATCCTTGATAAAGGCCCGGATGCGGGCCGAAACGTTGGATGCACAGTGTGTATTGAATAAACACGTTTGATTGAAGAAAACGGTGTGCTGGTCCATTCTATGCATATATAAAGACTTTGACCGAGCACCCGGCCTGGAGAAAAAAGTGGACAGAGTGCAGGTGTTTGTACTATTATATATATATATATATATATATATATATATATATATATATACGATCATAGGATTGCTAAGTATTGTGAATTATATAGGCAGACATTCTCACTGAAACTTGAATATTATAATAAATAATGTACCCCCTGTACAATATGAGGACATTACATAACCTTCCGCCTTGTGCTTTCATAGGGTCATGGAAGTCTTCTGTGAGTTATAATAGCCCTATATTATACAATAGGGGGTACATTATTCACTGTATATCTTCTTCTGACAAATGTCCCAGTAGCACTCACTGCATGGAATGACAGTTGCCCTTGCCCAACAGCAATGCACAACTGGAGATGCAGGACTATTTGCTAACCTAATCTCATTGCTAATTATGCCATATTAAAAAATATAAAGGTATGCAATATTAACCTCTAGTGATCTTGTTTTATCTTTGTTTTCAGTATTCGAACAATCTTGTTGGTTTAAACATTGGTACACGTTGCATCTACAACCACAGATTAATCTAAGATGTACTTATTCATGTTCAAGAATCCAGATGTATTGCATGCAAGAATAAAGCAAAAGACAATTTAATTTCCTTATGTGTGCATTGTTTTTTTTTCCAATGTTTTACACAGCATGAGAAATAGGCCCCTTAGTGTCATTTTCCCTCAGGGCCGCCCAAAATCAAACCTGTTTGTGAGTATTTATATAGTTAAGTTGCTTTTACTATTCTAAAGGAATAGTAGATCCATTTTTTAAATACAGGTTAAGTGAACCATTGTGTGGATCACCTCAAGTATCTTTTTAGAAATTTTAAATTTAACAAGCTATTGAAGTGCTTTCCAGCTGCAAAGTCTATTTTTTATTTTTGTGAAGCAGAGAGTTGTATATTTCTATTTCTAATGCTTTGCCCAGTCTCTTTTATATAGTGCTACCTCTGCGAATTTCCTGCACTTTATTAAATCAACTAGTTTTGAAGAAAAATATGTTTTGGAAATCTATATTCCTATAGTGTTCCTATAGAGGAATGGGTATTTTGTCTTTTGAAAGCATATGTTGGCATTTTTTTTTTATTAATGCTATGCTGTGATGTGTGTGAAGTACATTTTACTAAGTTTCCTTATAGAAGATAGCCCCCCCAGCAGACAAAACAAATGAAATGCCCCAAATATAAATTTGCATATGGTACTATATGTAGCAGCATCCAAGGAGACAGTTGATATGTATAAGGAGCGAAATATTTTCATTGGCCAAACAGACAGTTCCAACAAGAGGTGGAAGAGTTGAATCTGTCATGTGCTTTGGAGTGGGTGGACAGTAACTATACCAATTTGTTGGATCACATCAATTAAAAAAAAGTATTGAACCCACAGTCTGTACCACAACCAGCGGAATTAAAAGAAAAGTCATTAAAAAAGCATAGCTACAATCAAATCTATATCAGCAGCCTCAATGGGCGCAATGCTGGCTAGACACACTCAACACCCACTAATACACAGAGCATTCAAGTTGCTATTGGACTGAATAAGCGAACAAGCTCCTTCTGCCATGTGTGTGGCAGCTACACCCCATCCAATTCTGTCTCCTTTCAATGAATACATCAGAGTGTATCTTAGCAAACACAGACGGTAGCAGAATCTTTTTACTTCTAGTGACAGCATTAACAAATACACACAGGTGGTTTAGGGCTTGGATAAGTTGGATTTGATGAAACTTTGCTTTAAAGAGTTTATAATTATTCTCAATCACACGGGGAAGGTTCTAAGCAGTTATGAACCTTTGTAACTAAAACTTGTTTAAGATATAAAAAGGTGAATATTGTATGTGTACATGCTATCTGTACTACCCATCAAGACATGCTCTAGAGGTCTGGTTTTAAAATCTTTAATTTCCAACTAAAAACTAAGTCTGATATACAAGGCAAATGAGATATAGGGGAATTTTTATCAAGGGTCGAATTTCGAATTGAAAAAACTCTGAAATTCGAATTCAAAAAGAACAAGTGGAATTAAGTCGAAGTTATTTTTGGGCGAATAGGTCCATTTTTGACCGAATAGGTCCGTATTCGGCTGAATTCGAATCATACGAATCAAAGTACTTTGATTTTTCAAAGTCCACCAATTGACTCCATATAGGTTCTAGGAGGTACCCCATAGGCTAAAACAGCAATTTGGCAGGTTTTAGATGGCGAATGGTAGAAGTCAAATTTTTAAAGAGACAGTACATGACAAATTTCGGTATTCTAGGTTTTTTCAAATTCAAATCGAATGTGGACTATTCCCTAGTCGAAGTACACAAAAAATAGTTCTAAATTCGACCTCAACCCATGATAAATCTGCCCCCTGTGATTTTTTAGATGCATTCATTGCCTCTCGATTGCCGGAAATAGGAATTGTCGGCAGTATCTCCAACTGATCGCTAAATCACCAGAAGTTTCCTCTGGAGGCAGCTTCGGGCAATTTAGCGATCAGTTGTACATACCACTAGTGATTTCAAGTACTGGCAATGGAGAGGCAATTTCGGGATATTTGTCACTCACAGCCATTTCTAAAAAAATCACGGGAGATAAATCTTTCCATGTGCCACTGCCCTTAGGATAATTGCATACACTGCATTTTCTCAGCCATAAAATGACAGTGAAAACACTTGCTCACACAGGGCATAAATTGTGATTTCTTTAAACCTCCAGTTTGCATAATTTCCCAGCTGCCCCTTGATCATGTGACTTGTGCCTGCACTTTAGGAGAGAAATGCTTTCTGGCAGGCTGCTGATTTTCCTTCTCAATGTAACTGAATGTGTCTCAGTGGGACATGGGTTTTTACTATTGAGTGTTGTTCTTAGATCTACCAGGCAGCTGTTATCTTGTGTTAGAGAGCTGTTATTTGGTTACCTTCCCATTGTTCTTTTGTTTGGCTGCTGGGGGGGGGAAGGGAGGGTGTGATATCACTCCAACTGGCAGTACAGCAGTAAAGAGTGATTGAAGTTTATCAGAGCACAAGCCACATGACTTGAGGCAGCTGGGAAATTGACAATATGTCTAGCCCCATGTCAGATTTCAAAATTGAATATAAAAAAATCTGTTTGTTCTTTTGAGAAATGGATTTCAGTGCAGAATTCTGCTGAAGTAGCACTATTAACTGATGCGTTTTGAAAAAGACATGTTTTCCGATGACAGTATCCCTTTAAGAATAGGTAGTGTGACTCAACTGGCATTATTTGGTTTTCATGAGAACTCTATTAAGGTCGACGAGTATTTAGGAGCCTGGCATCCAATGAAAAATATTTTCACTTTTTGAAGAGTAGCATTTTGCCTTGAAACCTTGTCCACATAACATTTTCTATAAGTATTGCTAAGTGTTGACTGACATACCAAAAAGCCAGAGAGGAATTGCTGCTCCTACTGAGACAGTTTACAGATGGCTACAATCTGGAGTCAAACAAGGTAATTTCTAGGTCCCAGTGTTAATAAATCATATGAGAAAAAATTGTACACAGAAAAAGAACAGTAACGTGCTGCATTACTTGCAAGGCATCTCAGAAAAAAACATACAAAGTCTTACAAAGAATATCTAGAAGATCTAGAAATAAAAAAAATGCTATAAAAAGGGAATTGCAGTCCATCCATATCAGCATCTAGAGAAGCATAATACATACAATAGATAAGAATACAAAAATAAATTTTTTTAAACAAAGCTTAAATCTTATAGCACACCAAATCACTGTTTCATCATTCAGTTTGCCAGTTGCAGTGAGAACATACTGTATATCCCCTTTATTCAACTGGATTCAAAGTTTATTTGAAAAATGTGATCTCACTTTCTGCTCAATATGACACTTTGACACAATCCATAAATCTAAATTGCTTATGACAGAAATGAAGAGTTTTTATAATGGAGAGATCTCTAAGATCAACATACATTTGTAAAGGCATTCCAAAATAATGCAACCAGGGAAGATGGCACCAGCTAGTATGGGGTTTATCTTGAAATGGTATGGTAACTTATCATATTTATGATTAAACAGAAGATAGCACCTTATGATGCAAACCACAGGGTCACCCTAAAGATACTGTACATCAAACATTTTTGGGGTATATTCAGCCATTAATGACTAAGTATTTCATTCCTGAACTCTTGAAGAACCTTTATTAAGTATGAATAAACAGAATAGCAAAATAGATACTAGATCACCCATGATGCCATGCTCATATGCTCATATATCCACTTTTATATTTCAGTTTATTCTATAGCCACTTGTTAAGTCACATTCATGTAATCAAAGGGTAATGGTCATAATGAGCTTTATTCCTTCTGGGATAAGGTTGGCAACATATGGTAATATTATTATTATTATTGTTTTTTTTTTAGTTTATGTGTCAGACTGCAGCACATGTATTCTTAAGCATGAACTCTAGATGTCACCATGACTCCTTGAAAGATACGCAATACACAATCAGTTCTCTAAATCACCATCTTCTAATAGAATTATATCAACTGGCATATCGCATTGCATTCTAGTTGTACCAGCTCAATAAAAAGCAATTCCTTTTCTTGCTGTGCAGAATAACTTGACTGGAAAGAAAGATCTCCTCCCTCAATCTGGCATTGGTAGTGTGTAATTAATAATGCATAGCTGGTTGCCAAGATCATAGAGCCAGCATTGGGGGGCACAACAACAAAAAACTGCTGTACAAATTACAGCAACAAAGCAAATCTAATGAATCCTTTTTGATAAACATGTTCTTCAGCCTGTAAAAACAGAGCCATGTCCTACGCTTGGCTTGTATCATTGGTAAATGAGGCCACTTGTGACTTGTCTTTACATTGTGCAGTAACCAGAGCTGCCTGGGTAGGGGGTGATGGGTAAGAGCAGGGGTGGCAGCTGCAGGCTCTACATTACACCAATCATATGCATTGGGAAATGAAAGACTCTCCATTGCTCCCTACAGATTTATCTCTTTTTTTTTCCAGTGAGGAACCTATATCTTGTGTAATTGATTTAATTAGTTTAGCATACTAAAGTGTAATACCAGAGGCTTATAGTGGCTTGGCTTAAAATATGCAAAACTGTTCTTAACTGGATGGCATCAAGTAAAACTCTATACTCCACATAATAAATCGAGGTCCTCTACACACATCCATTATCAAGGACATTAAGGCAATTTGTGCATTAAGCTACTAAAATGCCCTAACCTTTGAAGAAAATAGGGATTGTTTGTCAATAAATTGCAATATATTCAAGATAGCCAGCTACGTCAAAGTTATTCTTGGTCTGGCCCTCGCTTTCATTAAAGGGGAACTTAAATACAAGCTTCATCATACTGAAATAAGAAACCTTCTAAATACTATCAATTAAAAACTCTGTACTGTTTCTGAAATAATGAAGTTTAGCTTCACTATCCCTCTCTCAGCATCAGGTTCTCTTCATTCTGTCTTCATGCAGGAGTTGGGTGTCAATTAATCATTGACAGTTAGATACAATATATCATATAGGGGGCTCCTTTTGCCTAGAAGATGTATTAGAGCACTCTCTATTAAAATCGCAAGAAATCTTGTCTCTCTACATGCAGAATTTGTGGAAAAGGCAGTTTGTTAGATTTTCTTTGTACTGGAATCAGTTATTCGACACTGCTGCAGAATGAAGAGAATCAGATGCTGAAAGGGGGATAATGCACATAAACTTGATTATTTCAAAAACAATGCAGAATATTTAATTGATTGTATTTAGAAAGTTTCTTATTTCCGTATACTGGAGCTTATATTCAATTTTCATTTTCCCGATAGTTCCCTTTAAGAATTCTGCTTCGTTTGTCGTGATTTATTTGTTATTGGCACAAGTTTTACTTGCAACTTGCTTAGTTTCAAGGTTCGAACTCCCTTTATGGGCCACCACAGGAATCACCTGTCTATAGATGGGGAATGATGAGAACTAAAACATGGAGCTGGCCACTGCTCTTGTATCTGTTCTCTACATGTAATAAAAAAATCAGCAGGTTTGCAGGTGTATTAATCAGTAGCAACCAATAAGAGGTTTATTTTTAAACATGTGACTGCTATGTGTTACTGCATTTGGGCAGAGACCTGCTGACATTTGGGGTTGGGTTGATTGTGTTTGGGGTGGCCCAGTGACATTATTGGCATGGCATTGATTTAACACATTGTTTGGGTCGGTGGAAATTGCCCACAAGTCCTATAAATTCACTGATCATGACCGTTAAAACAATATTTTGTTATCTCTGTAATCTGAAGAACCAAATGTTGGACCATAAAGGGAAGTTTGAACTTAAAATTCCTGAAAGACATTGCTTTATATTATCTTTTTGAACCAAGCAAGTTTATACCACTAGTAGAAGAAAAGGTATAAAACATCAGAACAGGAATACAAGTGTTCTAACAAACTGTCAATTGGATATATTTGCCTTTAATCCAGGGGATTTTTCTTAAGACCTAAAGCTGGCCATAGACGCAAAGATGTGATCATACAAATCGAGAATATATACGATTTTCGGACCTTGTGGAGAGTCCCGACATTTTTCGTCTGGTGGAGATCCGACAGGTTAAAAGATTTCTGTTGACTGCCGATAATATCTCTGCCAGCTTTTGTTGGACATAACTTTCGTACGATTGCTGTCAGGGGCAGAACATCGGCTGATCTGCTCTTTTCTACTTTATTTGATCGGAATGGTTAGTGGCAGGTCGGGAGATGGAGAAGTCCGATCATACGATGATATGATAGCACGAAGGGGTATCTGCCAAGAATATGGTATGGTTTTACCAGCTAGGCAACCCTATATTAGCGGTAGATAATGAGTATGTTTATTTCTGGAAAATATATTATGAATACCAGCTGGGGCAAAGTCCATTTTTTTAAATTTTATTTATAATAAAATGTTAGGGACCATGGGTTTTCAGGATAACAGATCTTTCCGAGATTTGGATCGCCATACCTTAGTTCTACTAAAAAAGAAACCATATTGCATTAATAAACCATATTATTTCTGCTGCATAATTTAGTACCTACAGAGTTGTAATTACAGTAGCACAAATGAGCAGGAATACAAGAAAAACGACTTCCCCAGCTGCACCACAGGCAAAATCCTATATCATGTATGTTAACAATTTCTAAAGAACTTTCTTCATGTAAAACCAACATGTCTTTTAAAAGCATTTGTGTGCTTTTAATAGTATTAGATCACTGCTGGTGGTTGATATTTTACTGTTAGTTGATGATGTATTAGTCAGTGTAATTCTTCGGGCATTTCTCTGCATATATTTTCAAACAACTTACTGATTGGACATAATTACGTCTATAGAAAGTAAGTAATAACTGCAATGCAAAGAAACATTTGAATTATTTTAAATCTGTATGAAGATAACCTGTAAGTTAAGCCCCAGCTGGTGCAAGTCACTCAGGAGTTTAAGCATCTGTTCTATTTGCAGTTTAATATTTCTTTCTGTCACAGCCTCTGAACAGGCTCTGGGTCATCATGTTTCCTTATGGTTTTCTTTAATCACAGTCTAGGTACATAGATATAATAGAAAAACTTAGGTACATGGTTCTGGTGATTAAAATAATATTTTCTTTCATGTTGAATATTTCATTATTGTGCAGATGTTTTGATTCTTTAATGATAGTTGTCTTTTTCTGCGATGACCCAGCCTTCCCCTAATCTTCATTATTCTTCAAATATGCAATTTACTGTAATATTATATTATTATACTCAAAAGGATGTGAAGCAGAGCTGTTTTGATTTCTTTTTTGTATTCTGCAGTGTTATAAGCATTATGTTTTTGGCTGAAACCCACAGTAAGATCTTTCTAAAATAATAAAATCTGCTCAATCTGATGATTTCCAAAGATGTTTAAACCGTTCACTCATCTTTCAGAGATATTTTTCCTGGCTTCATTGCTATTCTTATTTATACAATTCTGGAGTTAATAATATATCAGGGTATGCTTTATACCCAGGTATTGTAAGTGCTTTACGTGCTTCCTATTAGAAATAGAAGCAGCTCAATCTGATACACACCACAGGAAATCCTGGGACACTGACACATTTGTTTGTGTATGAGAAAGAGACCTAATTTCCCAAACAAAGACAAAAACTCATGAATATTATCAGCTCATGTGCTGTTCGTGACTTATTTATGTGCAAATAATCAACATAAAATGTAGTTTGTGATTCAAATATGCAGCAAATTCAAAGAACAGATCAGGAGAATAACTGATTTAGACCTTATACTTCAGTGCAGAATGCACATATCAAGTTTCCTAATTATTTGTTTGTTTTGCCTGATGTATGGTTTTATTTTATCACATTAAAATATACTAACACCCATGGCTAGATTTACAGTAGGGCTGAGAATGTCTTTGTTCTGAGAGTATGTTTGTCCTGGCACCAAATTTTGAAAATATTTGAAAATAATATGTTTATTAATGTGACTGTAAATAACATTCTCCCTCTACTTTATGTCTAAGGTGCTGGAGAATTAAATTATATTCCAGAGTTCAAATAAAGCTGCCAGAATGATCAGGCTCAGGCTTTATCATTTCCAACCAAGCATTATGAATGAAAACAGCATAGGCCTTATTGCCGACGTGCAGAGTAGAGCGAAGTGCATCAAAACAGCCACATACAGGCACAGGCACATACAGCCACATTTTTTACTCTGTTGCATGTTGTGTCCAAAGTGTGGAAAAAAAGACCAGCTTCTGCACCATAAACACAGCTCTACCTCTGTTCAACCAATAGATCCCCAACCAGTGGCTCGGGAGCAACATGTTGTTTACCAACCCCTTGGCTTCAAATCAGGAACTTGGAGGCAAGTTTTGGTTGCATAAAACCAGATTTACTGCCAAACAGAGACTCATGTAGGCTACCAGTCCACATAGGGACTACCAAATAGTCAATTACAGCCCTTATTTGGTGCCCTTTTTAATGCTTGTGTACCTCTTTGCACTTGCTAAAGAGCACAAAATGAACTATGCAGTGAAAACAACACCTAGGGGCAGATTTATCATAGGTTGAGGTGAATTTTCGAAGTTAAAAACTTTGAATTTCTGGCTATTTTTTGTGTACTTCGACAAGGGAATAGTCCAAGGGAATAGTCCAAATTCGAATTTGAAAAGAACGTCAAAATTCGAATATAGAAATTTATGTATTATCTCTTTAAAGCTTTGACTTCGCCCATTCGCCATCTAAAACCTGCCAAAGTTTTAGCCTATGGGGGACCTCCTAGAACCTATTTGGAGTCAATTGGTGGACTTAGAGAAATCAATGTTTTTTGGGGGTAAAACTTTGAATCGAATTCGATCGAATGCGCTATTCCTTCGATCATATGATTTGAATACGGCCGAATATGGACCTCTTCGACCCAAAAAAACCTTAGACTCCACTTCAGTTGGTCTTTTTGAATTTGAATTTCAAAGTATTTTCAATTTGAAATTCGACCCTTGATAAATATGCCCCCTAGCATTGCTGCATACTAAATGGTCAACATAAGGGTGCAACATTGGATCTAAGCTTAGCAGTCCAGCACTTACACCTGTTCCATTGTTAAAGCAGCTCTTCAGTGTTTTTTTTACAGAAGCAAAGGTGGATTAATTTGATGTTCATTTCATATCCATAACAAGCCACACAGACCATCAGACCCAAAAAGAATTTAGACATAAAATGTCAATATTCACTGCATATGGAGAAAACTAAAGAATGATGTTTAGTTAATTATTTAATTTTGTTATTAAATGAATAGAAAAAAAACAATTATGCATACATACACTTATGTTAAATACAAAATGATTTTATGATCAATATACCATGTAATATGTTCAGTTTGTTACTGTATATATATCACTAGTAGGTTTAGGTTACATCCTTCATACTTCTGACTTTGTCCTCAGAAAGGTTTACTGTTTAATAACAGAACATATTGGCTGAACCTGTGGATGATGAAACCAGGCAATATCTGCCTCTTTAGCTGGCAGGCCATTTGAATAGATACATCTATTAAAAATCAGAATCTCTGTTCTGATGAACAATGCAGCCTCAAATACTGCATGGGCAGTATGTATATATTAACATTATGAACTTTTACTTATGACATACTATTTAAAATATTGAATAGTTAAGCATTTTAGTTCATCATTTAGATTTTTATTCATGCTTAAGTAATGTGTGCATGCATTAATAAATGCTATCTAAATATGTTGCACAAATATAAGACTAATATTGTCTAGTATAACTATTGAGATTAAGAAAAGAAATAATAGGAACATGCACATAGCATAATAAAGAAATCAAGCAGAAACACTTTCCACTGAAATTATTTTCCAAATGTCACCTTTTAGAGGCCCATTTATCACAGATTGAATTTTGAATTCATGTGAATTTTTTTTTCATTTGATTATAGTTACAATTAGACTGGGAGGTTATTTAAGAAAAAATGTGAATGTCTAACATTCGATTGAATGGTTCCGACCTGAAAATTGGAATCGTATTCAATTCGTAAAATCAAGTTTTTCTCCGAAAAAAAACATGAATGTCCGAAAGGCTCAACGGACCTCTGCCATTGACTTGTACATGAACTCGGCAGGTTTTAGGTGGCGAATATTCAAATAAGTTTCCATGGTCAAGGTGTGATAAATCTTTCATTCGAATTTACATTTGAATAGGGGAGTTAAAATTCAAAAGTGGGAATTTTGAAACCGAAATTTAAATTCAAATTAGAATTAACTATTCTAATAGTTAATTAGCTATTCTACAGCTATTCTATAACTCTGCCCCTTAGTGCTCATGATACCTGCTCTGTGTTTTTCTATTTAAAGAATGTGCTGTACAGGTAAAAGATCTATCCACCAGAATGTATGGAACCTGGGGTTTTCCAGATAAGGGGCCTTTCCATAATTTGGATTACCATACCTTAAATCTGCCAAAAATCATTAAAATCAATAAAATATTACATTTTATTAAGTTTGCCAATATCGATTTTATGCAGCGTAGTTGCCAAGCTACTGTTTTATTTTTAAATAAAAAAAGGAAATTATTTTTAGAAATTCTAATTATTTGCTTAAAATTTACTTTTTAAGCTTTTTGAATAATGTTTTTTGGATAAGGGATCCATACCTATGTAGTAAGAATATAACAGTGAAAAATTGCAAACAAAAATGGTATTTATAAATATGTGTCTTGATCTAAATCTCTCTTTACATCTGAAATGCTGCTAAGTACAAATACAGTTTTATGACAATATATTCACAATCAATCAGGTAAATACTGTACACTTAGGAACTGGAAGCTAGGCCTGACTAGCAATCTTTACTTCCGCCAACTGAAAAGTATAATACGTTCTTTGTAAGCAAGAACTTGGGACTAAGTTTTACGATGCCTCTGAAAAGACTTAGAAACCAAGTTCCAGGGATATGAAAGTCATTGAGATGGTCCCATAATTGACTTTCACGTTTTAAAACCAAGTTCACTTCAAAAGTAGGCTCAACTGCGGAGTCATACGCTAATGTATCTAGCGTTAAATTCTTGCCACCACATTCTAAGTTCACGTGAAGAATGCATCCTCGTAGTCCACAGGGTTCAGTTAAAGAGAATTTGAGAATCTCCTGTGCCACTCTTGTGAGTAGTCCTTTGGGCACAAGGATTTTTGTACAATGGAGTTTAGTGCATTTTGCATTGTATAGGCAATTTTCTAGCATTGATGCCAGGTGGTAAGTTCTCATTACAGTAAAGGCATCCTGGATATTCATTGCATTAGAAAGGTATTCCAAAGTGTCAGAGCCTGTAAAAAGTTGAAGGAAAGGCAGCATTAATTCATAAATCATTGCATTTCATCAATGATCAAAATTCTTAAAAAACATTATGAGCAAGTGGAGATTGCTGCTCTGGCTGTCGTGTGTATACGCTCGAACTGTATTACCAATAGATTTACCCACCATTCCTTCTTTCTGTAATTCCAAATTCCTTTGTGTTTGTTTTTTTTTTTTATTTGTTCTGTAAAAATTCAATAAAGACATATTTGAAAAAAAAAAAAAAAAAACATTATGAGCAAGAAATACATATTCAACAACCATCTGAGAACATACATTAAGATACATATACTGTATGTGTGTGTCTATTCCCCATCACATGTACATACATATAGCATAAATACAAGTACTTGTTAATAATATAAATAATAATATAATAATAATTACAAAATGCAAAATATAAAAATGAAACCCTTTTTTTCATTAATGGTACACAGGGTGCAGAATCAAGCAATTTTCAAGAGTTAACAAGGTCTTAATCCAGATGTTATAGAAGGCATTAACTGTAGTTCTTGTTATAGTATACCCTTTCAGATACACTTTTACCTAGGGAAAACGAATGCTGCTGCTTTGCATACAGAGTTACTCACCAGCAGGCTCCATGGTGGCTGAAATGCTTTTTTGAGCTAATGTTTAAAACTTCAGGTGTAATTTATTCAGTATGGTCTCCTACGCCACTTGTGTAGTGCCTTGGACAATATAAGCTCTTAGAATCACAGCTGCCCCTTTTATCTCTGCAGAATATTGGGTGTATTTACTAGACTGTGATTTTATTCTGAGAACCAGTTGGAAGCTTTCTCTGGAAGCAAGGAATAGCAGTCCTCTCATGTTACCAACGCACTGCAACAAGATACCTTCACTCTGACAACACAACAGTAACACTACAGAGATATCATCTGTAATACAGTTCAGTGGTCATGTTATTAGAGAAGACAAATATTTAATACTATTGTACATTATTTCTAAGAAATATTTCTATCCCTTATGTATACATACACCTTCTACTAATGGATTCTTTCACTGGAGTACTAAATATACATGTACTAGATAGATGTAAATTTGTACACAATATTTTCTCTGTTTTGAGACAACACATTTCACAGTTGATGCTATTAGGGATAAGTATTTAGAAAAGAAAAGTATAGTACGCAACTAGGGACAGTTTGTCAGTAACTCATAAGACAGAGTAAAGTTGCTAAAGCATGTTCCATTACCTTCACCCTACTCTTACCCAATCCAAAATGTTATGTTTAGAAACACGTCTCCCAGACTTGTTTAGTTCATTTTGACTTTGATGTCATGTCCTCAAAACAGGCTAAAGAAGATCTGCTCCTTCCACATGCCTGACCTTAAGCAATATGTGAGTATATTGCGCAACAATAGTATGAAATAATAATATTGCCTTAAATAACTTAGGGCTCATGAATGATGGTGGTGCACAGGCCAAAAGAAAAGGCAACACAGCATGCTGTTTTTTTGCACTTTGCCCAATGCTCCCTGATATTGCCTGCTCTCACAATGGAGCGTAAAGAATTGAGCTGCTTTCTATATGCAGTACCTACATCTGATGAATAAATATGGGCAGGAGGTGTTCGCATAAAAGCCATGACCTGTTTTTATAATCCAGCACATAGTGAAGCGTACAGCTTGCACCCGAAAGCTAAATGAACAAGTGCACCCTGTATGAGCCTTAAAAACATTTTTGCCTCTTCACTCATTAATGAGCCAGCCTATGTACACTAGCCACTTAGTTACCTGGGGAGACATTTTTCTGTTTTGACTTGCTAATCTCAACTCTAACTAAATGCATGTCTCTAAATTCCAGTAGGACAAAGTAATACAAGTGGTAAATAAAAAAAACCTTTACATAAATAAAAAATAAAATTTCACATTTCACAATGTTATATTCTTCATTAGAATGAATCTTACATAATACATTTTTGAAACTTATTTGAAGATGGTGTATTATTTTGGCTCAAATATAAAGACTTTGTTTAGGGTACTGTTTCCCCAAAAGACAGATCTCTTCATTATGTCCCGTTGTGTCACTGTTCACTTTGCCTGGAGTCTAGCACCTACTATGCATTAGTAGGCTCAGTTGGTGCACTGGGGCAATGCTTAGAGTATTAGCTCCCAAACTGTGGGGCTCTACCCCCTGGGGAGTGGCATGGGGCAGTTCCAGGGGGGCTCAGCCTGAAGGCCAGTTAGGGTCGAGGTGGCCATTTGCTCTCTTACATAGTACATATGCACTTATTTGGACCCTCAAGGGGCTTGAACAAAATGTGGACCTTAGCTAAAAGGTTGAACTAGAAGGTTTTGACAACCACTTGCTAAAATATGGCAATATTGCACCTTGCATTTGTAAATGATCCTCTAATGTTTCATTATCATCTCACAACCTAATGATATTATTTCTGGTGCAAGCACATGATTTCTGCATTGAGTGATTGACAAAGAATAAATTGATATGGACAGGACTGAGGGGAGGCAGCCGATTGTGGGAAACATACAACCTTCTCCTTACGACCGATAAAATGAAAAACACCAGAGTCAGTTTTCCTTTCTTAATGGGTGGAGGGTTCTTGCCATATTATGCCAAAACATAGATTACCCCAGATGCCAGTCACCACAGCTGCGGTGGGCATGTAAAGAGAAAACTCTTTGTTAACCAGACCCAAATGGAAAGGACCAAAATCAATTATCCACCAGCAGCTGTGATATAACACATCAAAACAGTGGTACAAGTAACACCATACTGACAAATGTAAGCATTTTTTTTATAAATAAAAACCTTTAAAGTAACATATTGTAAAATAAAACAATGCAATAGGGCTGGGGGTGGGATGATCGGACGCCATTATGGGAGACCAGACACTGTGCCAAGGCTGCACAGCTCTTCAGGTGCCCGTGGTCCTGAAAGAGGGGGGGATAAGTGATCTTCCTTTTTATATCAGCCCTTCTATTAGTGTCATTCACCCCCAGTTATACTCAGAGTTCCCTCTGCTCCCTAGCTCCTCCCCACAGTCCCTGGCACCCTTCATTAACCACTTTGGTGCCATAAAAGAGCAAAAGTATATTGGAGAAATTAAGTGTGAATGTCAACCTAAGGCCAGTATGTATTTTCATATTTCTTATTCCTCCAGCACCTTGCTAAAACCTTTCTGGTATTACTGTTAACCTTCATAAGTTTACTCTTTCAGTTGTCCAAATACTTACATGCTGGTTGCCAAGCAATGTGTAGGTACTGCACTTATTAGGCTTATTAATATAGTTTATGTAGCAAAACATACATAAAGTAAGGAAACTAAACAATATATATAATTGTTTTCCAGCAATGCTTTAATATACACACACTTTTTTTTTAATGTTCTTGAAGTGTTACCAACATTCTGGGTGAAATATTAAAAAAGTAAAATAGAAATTGAACATCTTGATATTCTAAGTTCCTTTTCATGGAAATATTAACTTTACTGACAAAAATATTAGTTCTTGTATTCTCACTTGTATGGCTTGTATCCCTGATTCTCGTGAGTACAACAAAAGCCAATATGAATGGCTACCCAACTTGTCTGGGAGACAACCCAACATAAATGTGTACAGTATCGATGTGCGGATAAAGTAAAATAGAAACCTCACCTGATCCTTCCCAACCCGAACCCTACCTACCCTGTGAGGCAGCATTACTTATAGAACTGTGCCTGACCTGCCCATCTCTGACATAACAAGAGGGAGTGGGGCAGACATGCATCTGTAAATAGAGGCTGCTGCTGTCGAAAGCTGGCACTGAATGCTTGCAACCTAGTGATCATCTGTGGGAGCTGGGCCAAACCTGCCCAACCAATGGGTAAACTTGCGGGCCCTGGGGGTGTTGAGCCAGCCTGCACATCAATACTGTACAGATTCACATAAAGTCATACAATATGTAGCCACGCTTCCTAGCCTCAATTTCCTTTGATATAAAGAAGCCAAGAAAGGACTCAAGGCTACCATGCCACCTTCTTTTTAATTATCTTGTTTTTTATCTTTCATTTTTCCCTTGTTCCAACTTAGAATATTAGAAACATATTTTAGTTATGAATATACATTCCTAATTTGTATGTAAAGCAGAAGCCCAGGATTACTCCTAAAATGTCCATTTAAAAGGAATACCCAAGAGACTCACCCACTTGATTTTAAAGCACAGTCAGGGCAGTATGCTGCAAACAAGTTTTTTTTTTTTTTCATTAAAGCTCGTGTAGCGTTTCAGTGCAAAAGTGTATTAAAACACTCAGAGCACATAAGGATGCAACAGATTCACCTTTACATAGTTACCTAGTTAAGTTTGGTTGAACAAAGACCAAAGTCCATCAAGTTCATCCCTCCAAATGAAACACAGTCTCCATACATACACACACACTTACCCCTCCATACACTCACATAAACTGCACTTACCAATATCTATACTAATTGTAGATTTTAGTATCACAACAGCCTATATTGATAAAAAGGCCCAAAGTCCCAAACTCTTACTGTAGTAACCTAGCCAGAAAATCTAAAGCGAAAAAAAAGTCTTCCCACCTTCATCTGAAAACATTTGTGTACTTGGTGAAGCTGGGTTTCAAGGGAAAAATTAGCTTAATGGCCACAAATCTCCCCCCTAGACCCAACATAGTTTAATTGCCCCAGATCCTGTGAAAAATACACAAATAAAAAGTGACAGGTAACAAAACTGTGGAATCAAAATAAATAGATACAAATATATGTAGAGCCATGAAAGTGGATCTGTTTGAAAAGAATGTATGTACACTTCCTTGTTCCTTATTCAACTGCAACTCCACTACTGTGTTTTTTTCAAAAGTAGTTAAAGACTAATGTAGTGCAAAATCATAGATGATAGATGATAGATAGATAATAGTGAGTTTTGTAAGGGAAGAGAGATATATAAGTAACAAATATAAAGCCAGATGAAATAAATGCAAAAGATTACTGAGGTTAAAACTTAAATAAATCAACGCGTGTCATTCAAGCAGGCAGCTGAACCTTAGATCAATAAATACCAGCTTCTCAAAGGGTAGATCAATATATATATTTATCATTAAGTGCTAACCACTTTCCCAAACCCATAAAATATGCAATAGAATATTGGCTCAAGAGATTTCACATGCCAAAAAATTCATATACTTTGCCACATGCTATCAATCCTCTCTTGCTGCAGAAAATAAAAACCTATCAGACACAAATGCACATATATAAGCCAATAGCAAGGAACTTTAAAACTATGGAAAATAAAGGAGACATACACCTTCACAAAACCTCTCCTTTTGAACCGACTTTCAGATACAGATGCAAAATATCCCTGCAAACTCCATTACTGTGTTGACAGTGATATAAACAAGCATTTTCCTTATTGATTGTGTGGGTGTTCAGATCTGGATGAGATGAGAGGCCTTAAGGGGTAAATTTATCAAAGAGTGAAGTTCCGCCACTAGAGTGAAATTCCGCAGCTCTCAATGAATTTCTATGGGATTTTGAAAGGTGTATTTATCAATGGGGGAAAGTGAAAGTTCACCCTTTGATAAATACGCCTATAAAAATCCCATAGAAATGAATGGAGAGTGGCGGAATTTCAATCTAGTGGCGGAACTTCACTATTAACTTCACTCTTTCATAAATATACCCCTAAGTCTTTAAAGGTGATCTAAATGAAGCTGACCAAAACTTTATTACAGCTGCTAGATAAACTGCTACAAAAGCTGCCTTAAACAGTGAAAATGCTGCTGACCAAAAACATAATTATAGATGGAAGGTAGTTAATCAATGAGAATTTTGCTTACCAGCATTTGGTCAATCATCATGTTAATATGTTACAAATGTAATTTGTCATTTTGGCTTAATTATATTCCACTGTAATCAAACACGGTGAGCATATTCTCTTAAATACTGAGTTTAATGTTTCCCAATCCACTTGCAAATACATGGAATAAAATTTACACAGAGTAGGTGACATCCCCATTGGAGAATTATTTTACAGGACCTTTCTCCCCATTCTTCACATCATTCTCTCACAAGTGGATCACCGATACAGCACTACAGCCATCCTTTTGAGGTTTGATTACAGTTGAACATTGGCAAGCATAAATGGTAATCTCAATATTTTACATTAAAACACGATGAACATAATGCTTGCAGTTTATTTCGCACACATAGTTAGGCGGAGGTGCAACACACGATTATTGGCCAAATTCATTTGCAAACATTTAAGGACTCTCAGCTACTCCCTTGTCTTGTAGCTAAAAGGTAATAGCTAGTGATGAGCGAATGTGGCGAAATTTTGCGAAACGCATTAAAGTCAATAGGCGTTTTTTTTATGGCAACTTTTTTGTCCTACTGCATTAAAGTCAATGGGTGTTTTTTCTTATGGCGACTTTTTTCTCCAAATGCATTAAAGTCAAAGGGCTTTTCTTATGGGCATTTTTTCAAGGCCAAGTTTCACGGCAAAAGTTCGCTAATAACTGGTAATCGCTAATTTTTGGGATTTCTTGTCCTCTAAAGAGTTTATGCAACTTAATTAATTTTGCGGAGCTTTCAAACTTATTGATGCCCATAATTCTTAATACGTAGTATGCGAAGAGTCATCAAATTGGCCCGACCTGTCTACTATGCCTATTATGGCAATAACCTGAAGTGCTCATGCAAGTGCCAAGCTATTGCCATAATAGAGAGAGGATGAAGATGATGCTTCCTGAGTTTCAATCATTGCACTAACAATAGAGACAGCAGACTAAAGTGAGATTCTGTAATATAGAGTGCATTATGTGTGTTCAAAATATTTTCTATGTGATATGGTGTGGAGGACAGTTAAAACTATTTACTGTGGAACCTTGTATCCTCTAGTTACGTCTTCAGGGTTGGAGTGGCTCACTCCCCACTCCGCTGCCATCTTTCATTTTTAACAGCAAAGTAAAAAGCATAGGGAGCAGGAGAGGCTTTGGCTTGGCTGAAGTGGGAGCATACGTGGGTCCTTTGGCGGCTGGGTTGTGGGCCCTTGAGTCATGTGCCCAGTGGGCTACAGGTAACCCAGTCCGACTCCTCTGCATGTGGTGTGCCTGAAACAATGGCAATTAAGATGAAAACAGCACCATGTGTATGTCTTATAACTCCTGTTTGCGTGAGACAGGACACAGAGTTGGGGCATAGGATGTAATGTGTGTGTCTGGAAACAAACAAAAAAAAATACTTGCTAAAAACTACTAGATTTGATTTCACATTAAAACCAATGGTTGATTTTTTTCTGGCCTTTTAATAAAACAGTATGCACCGCTTTAAAAGCAAAGGAGGATGCTGAAAATGTTCATTATTCACGTCTGTGTACTTAAGCAGTAAAGAATTCATGACGATACAAGGACAATAATGGAAGAAGGAAAATAAATTGCTGGACTCAGAAAATTCACTCCTTTAAGTATTGATTTTATTTACAGACTGATAGTCAGCTGCTGACCGTGGCATACTAAATAGTTCTAATGCATTTATTTTATGTGCTGCAGGCCAGTAGATGCACTGCATTATATTGGCTTGCTAGTTGCTACTATTGTTTATTTAATAAAGACTCCATGAGATGGCAGTATGTTCTGTTTCATTATTGAATATTACCCACTAATTCCGCTTTGAAAACTGTTAAGTTGTTTTGCTTTGTGACAGAGATGATGTGAGCCATGCATAGGTAAGCTCTAGATTTATGGTTATGCCTCATCATATACAATTTTTTATACTGCTATACCCTGGTCACAACTTATCACACCATGACTATACAAGCAAGGGACCTGTTATCCAGAATGCCTGGAACCTGGGGTTTTCCAGATTAAAAGAATACTATACCCGCTGAACAATGTAGGTCTCTATAAAACTATTGCATAAAAAAGCTCATATGTAAAACCCTGTTTCATGTAAATAAAACATTTTCATAATAATATACTTTTCAGTAGCATGTGCCATTGGGTAACCATAAATAGAACATTGCCATTTTAAAAAACAAGGGCCGTCCCCTGTTCACATGAGCCAATTAACAGACAAAGTTCTGTCTTTTGCTTCCACACTTCTTCCTGTTACAGTTAGAGCTGCAGTATTTCTGGTCAGGAGATCTCTGAGGCAGCACAGAGAATATTATAAAATGGTGGTTCAAGGCAAGAGATGTAAAAGGGCAATATTTACTTAAATATATTTACCAGTTTGATAAGATTCTTTAATATGCCAACTGTTGCTTAAGTATTCATTTTGGGGGTATAATTTTCCTTTAATTATACCCAATAGGATTGTCTTGCCTCCAATAGGGAATATCTTAGCTCGGATTAAGTACAGATATGAAACCTGTTATCCAAAATCCTCAGGACCTGGGGTTTTCCGGATAACGGATCTTTCCATAATTCAGATCTTCATACCTCAAGTCTGCAAGAATGTAAACTTAAAATAAACCCAACAGGCTGGTTTTGCTTCCCATACGGATTACTTATAAGGATTTTCTTAGTTGGGATCAAGTACAAGTTACTGTTTAATTATTACAGAGAAAAAGGAATTCATTTTTAAACATTTTTGATTATTTGGATAAAATGGAGTCTATGGGAGACAGCCATTCTGTAATTTGGAAGCTTTCTAAATAATGGGTTTCTGTATAACGGATCCCATACCTGTACAAGGTTCTGTTTTATTAACACAAAGAAAAAGGAAAAACATTTTAAAATTGTAATTATTTCATTAAAATAGAGTTTATTTGAGATGGCCATCCTGTAATTCAAAGCTTTCTGGATAAAGGGTTTCCTATACCTGTACCTTATTAGTCCCACAGCCACAACTCTACCCAGTCCAGTATAAATATTTGTAATAGCTGACAGCTCTGTTGTGATTACAGTATATAACTTACCTATAGTACTGGTGTTATAAAACAACTTATTCTGTTTTAATAATATATAATAATATTAATAATACTCTCAAAAGACATAATGTATGTTTCAATGAAATCTAATGGGTTTTTACAATACTAACACAGCACAGGTTTGGGACCTGTGATCCAGAAACTTGTTATCCAGAAAGCTCTGAATCACAGAAAGGCATTCACATTTTTAAAAATGAGTACCTGTTTCTCTGTAATGATAAAACAGTACCTTGTATTTGATTCCAACAAATAAATAAATTGTCCTAATTGGAGGCAAAGCAATCCTACTGACTTTATTTAATATTTAGTTTTTTATTTAGTAGACTTTAGTAGATTTTTGAGTATGGTGATCCAAATTACATAAAGATCCCTTATGCGGAAAACCACAAATTCTGAGCATTCTGGATAGGTCCCATACCCATACTGTTTCATTATTACAGAGAAGGAAACAATGTTAAAAAACGAAATATTTGCTTAATACAGAGTCTATGGGAGATGGCCTTCTCGTAAATTCAGATCTTTTTGGATAACCTGTTTCCAGATAATGGATCCCATACCTTTGTTTCATGCATAATGAGGCTTCTGAGGAAGTAGCTGTCTGTTGCCACTTCTCTCTGCACATCTCTGGATCCAGACGGTCACTTGTCCATTAGTCCAACCTCCACGCACCAGATACTTTTACATACTCACAAAAACTGACATCTTTCTTTCCAGGAATTTATACATTCGTCAAATCTTTTATTTAAAGAGGACCCGTCACCCAAAGAAATTATTCAAAATCCTATTTTATCACATTAGTCAAGCAAAATGAACTTTAATTACACTATATAAATTATTTGAATCTTGTTTCCTTCAGTCTTGGATTTCAAAATGATATCAAGCAGGCAGCAGCCATTTTGTGGACACTGTTATTAAGACAAGCCTTGTGTCATCTCAGAATCTTGTTTGTGCACCAGAATGCGGGACCCAATGTCCATTTCCATGCCCTGGTTAGACAATTAAATGGTTAAGAGAACGGGGGAATGTGTGGAGAGCAGTGACATCTAGGAAGTGCTGAATGGAAAGTGAAAGTAATTGTCTGCCCCGCCTCTATGCCACTGGCATAGAGGCGGGGCAGACAATATTTGATTGACAGTGGAGATTTTTAAATGAGTTTACAGCAGCTATGAATGCTTTAATAAAAAATAGAAATTGGATTTCATGTTTAATTTGAAAATGACTTTTATTATACAGATTTTTGTGTCTGGGTGACAGGTCCACTTTAATGAAATACATAGAAACATGTTAGCATTGGCTCAGTGCATTTAACAACTACTGACGCGTTTCGTGTCCCATTTCCTGGCACCTCCTCAGTGTGGATCACAGTTTGAAGATTCGGGTCGGGTTAGCGCCACACTACAGCATTCAATTTGTGTTATTGCATAATAATTTACTGTACACACGTAAAATTAAAACATGAAAATACAGTATAACATATATGTTCTTGCTATTTAACCTTTCAAGTGCCGTTCATTGTAGTATCTATGGTGCTGACCCAGAGGTACCAATGTGCCAGCACTGAAGAGGAAATGTTTTGCCTAGCAAGATGGGGTGCTAATTGTGGTCATTTAACAGCACTGTTAAATAAACATTTAACATAAACATTTAATGGATTATGTAAGCAGGGGAAGAATAGTGACAATAATGGACCTGCTGAATTAATATATATATATGATAAGATCTTTTGCTATGAATTAAAAGATTCCTTAGTTCAACCTGATGAATTGTGTGTGGCTCCAGTTAAATCATCATAACTGCTGTTCTGGCCAGGATAAAGTGTTTGTGTTTGAAATATTTTATTTGGTTTTCACAACAAACCATAAAAATCAATATGTCCAGGATAAAGTTATCTGACTACTCCTCATATATCTTAAGATAAGATAAGATATCGTTTTCGAATATCAGAAACAGTAACTTTTTTCAGTTGCTTTATAATTATGTTGCTACCTCAATTTCTCATAAGGAAACTTGCCAAAAATTTCAACCAAAAGACATGGAAATTTAAACTGAAAAAATTGCTAAAATTTTAGATGTTTTAGATGCCAAAGTTTCATAGCTTAAAGAGATACTGACACCAGAAATTAAACTATATATATATATATATATATATATATATATATATATATATATATATATATATATATATATATATATATCATAATACTGCCTTTGAAAGCTACTTATAACTTTGCCATAAAGTATTTGCACAATGCTTTTACATTACCTGTTTGATGCCCCATGTTCCTGTATGAGGGGGCTGCCATATTTATGCAGCAGACGTCCGTTAGCATTAGAAACTTTTAAATGTACATTAATATTTTAAAAAGTTGAATTCAAATCCATGAGTTTGATCCATATCTATATCCTCTGGAGGCTTACTAGCACTCTGTATAATTAAGTCAACTGCTCTGCTGAAGGCTAAATTCAAAGGATCATAGCTGACATACACATCCCTGCACAGGAATCTAATTTATGTTATGTTATGGAATAGCCATAAATCATTGTTATTAAAATACAGAACATCACAATTTACTACTGAAATATAGAAAAGCTGTGTCATGTTGCAATGTGTTGAGCTAATCATCCATAAGGCTTGCTCCATCTGAACATACACAGTACCCAGGTATCTAGGTTAATCCATTAATACAGACATGGGATCTGTTATCTGGAAACCTGTTATCCAGATCTGAATTACACGAAGGCTGTCTCCCATAGACTCCATTTTAAACAAATAATTCTTATTTTAAATTTTTATCACTGTAATAATAAAACAGTACCTTGTACTTGATCCTAACTGGGATATTATACTCTGCATTAGAGGCCAAACAATCCAATTAGGTTTAATTAGAGTTTAAGTGATGTTTTAGTAGACTTAAGAGATCTGAATTATGGAAAGACCCCTTCTCCAAAAAAACTCAGGTCCCGAGCATTCCGGATACCAGGTCCAATACCTGAACTTTCTTACTAAATGTGCATATAAAGGATAGTATATATGTCACAGAGGACATGGACAAGGAACTCTGTAATTAGTAATTACTGGTATTCATTGACAATGCCAAAGAGTGACAAATCCCTGTTCCCTGTTGTTGCCCATTTTGCAATGCCTACTGTGTGTCAGACCCTTTTCTTTTCTTTATGGTACATGATAAGAAGAACAACATAAAGTAGCGAGGCTGTTCTTTAATTGTATATTAGTTGGCATTTGGGATATGCTGAAGGAGTGTCTGACTGCTTTATTTCTTTATAAAAACACATTTCAGTTCCCCACATTAGAAGAATGTTATTTACTGAACATTGCCAAGCTTGCTTTTAGGAGTCTGTGCTTTTAAGACTCAGTCAATTAAGCAATGGAATTTTACAGTACCAGACAGAGTTCATTATGTCTCCTGTTAATGACTATAAGTAAACACAATGCTTGCAGAAGGGCTTAATGTGCACAGGAATCCAACCACGTATCCAGCACTACATTATTTGCACTAGCTGAAGGGCTAAGAGCAAATGGCTGCTAATATGAGTAAAATAATATCCACCTTGATGAACCCGATTTCCATTTACAACAAGCAACTAGAAAATGTATAAAGTGAAAATTCAATGTTAAATTATGTTTCGGTATAGTGTAGATGGTGGTATTAATATCTCAGTTTACTATCAATTCATTATATGTTTCCATTTTTTATTAAATTTTAGCTTTTTGCTCACAAAACCATTAGTTAAAATTGTGCATGCAGTTACGTCTAGCACTTTTCAAATTAAAGGTCTATTATTTTGATTTTGTTGCCAGTAAACACCTCCATACAATGGAACTTTCCTATCTGCATAAAATAAATTCTAAGGAGGGATAGAGCTGTGACCCACCCCATGTTTTCATGGTAAGCATGAAGAAGTAGATCCGTGAGTGAGTAGAAGGCAGCTGTGTCAGATCCATGGCTGTAATTGGTTATGTAGCCTGTTTGTACCATTATAACAATTGCAGGCTTTCAGTGCTGCTGTCGGTGTATGGCAGGTGAATATCTAGTCCTGGTGGAGATCCTAAAAGATGCAAAGGTCCAGTTTCAGGGGGGAGGGGGCTGAACATGACGGTGAATAGACAGGGTTAAGATAGTTTGGGGTATGTTTGTATGTGATGAAGTATAACTGGAGTGGATTCAACAAGCAATTTTTTAAAATTGCAGTTCACTAATTAATTAGTTGGTAGTGACCAACCATATGCAGCTCAAGCAGCAATAACTCAGTACCTGCCAACCTAGTAGTATAGGGCCTAGCTGTTTGATGGTTGGCTTGTGACATGCAGATTTTACCATAGGTCAGGCTGGATAGTTCCAATATACAACCTCCAGGGGCCAGTCATAGGTAGGTCATGAACTAAACTTCCATGAACTAAACTTCCATGGTGTCTTTGCCCGTACCTATCCCTCTTACAAAATGTAAGCATCAGAGCATTCTCAACTCTCTGACATCATTATCAGAGGGAATGAGAAGGTGCAGAAAAGTCTTCCCCCGTGAATCACTAATAGGATCTCATGAGTTTTAGTTGCAGTCCTGCCAACTGTTGCTAGTAGTATGCATGTCAACATCAAATCACATGGAAGGCTGAACTCAGTAAGAGCCACAGTTACCTAAAAAGAGAATCCATACAAAGGTAAGAAATATTACAGAATGTGAGGAGTAAACAAATTGTTTTCTTTTTCGTGGTCAGTATTGAATAATATATCAATTACCATTTAATTTGTGCAATTTTAACCAGTTATACATAACTCCACAATAACTAAAAACTTAATCAAAAAAAGTTTGACATTCCTGCCTTACAGGATCAACCCCCCCCAAAACTGTATACTATTCATACCAGTTACTCCATTCTGTAAATGCAAGTGTATTTTTACTTCCTTGCTTTTCTACATAAAAGTACATACATCAAAGTATCTGCCCCTTTTAATGTAAACCATTTTCCTGTTCCTGCAATTTTTAACTGTTGTCAGACAAACAGAAGCCATACTATCTTCCCACCACTTTGACCCATATTTTTGACAGAGTTTGCAGCTTTAAATGACTCATTTCAGAAGAAAGAGTTCACTCATCCCTACTCTCCACTCCACATCAGTGGTTATCTTACTTTTTCTGTCCAAGGTCTCCAGGATGTTTAATTTTGTATAAGGCCCCTTAGCTAATGATTGCATATAATATAGGAAAACATCAATGTCAGGCATATACCCTTAGTTTTAATAATATCTAGGACACCCCAAATCTTACCTTAATGGACTTTTAGTAGATCAAATAGTTACTCAAATCTCACCCTAAATTGCCTTCACTGTGGGCCCCTGCACCACTGTTTCTAGTTTTTATATGAGAGTATGGGAACAAATGCTCTAAGTGCAAGGGAGCCTTGTTAGTTCCGGGGCTCCCTTGCATATGTGCACCCTACACTTTTATCTGGTGTGCAGTTTGCAAAATAAAGAAGCAACTCATTAAGGTTTTTGTTCATTTCGCTTGCTCTTGTAAATTAACACAATCTTACGTCATATTTAAGGCTTGTAGAAATTGCTGATCTCTGATGCAGATGATACTTTTGTTTTCCAGTTTTCCGAAAAAAGAAAAAAGTTTTGCATGAACACAGTTTCCAAAGTGTTCAGCAGAATAAAACAAATAGGAATCTGATAATGCAGGCAGCTGAGCAATCAATCAAAGCCTTGGGAGTTTAGAAAGAGCCCACTGACAGCTGCAAGAATGATAATGCAATTGAAAACACAATCTGTGGTCTATGTAAATAAACTGCAATAATAAGCTGATAAACTGGATATCCTAGCAAAATACATGCTTATATTATTCATGGGGCACACAGCGTTCTCCTTTGGATAATATGCACAAAAAAGATCTTTCTATCAACCCTTAGGTGCTTTGCAAACTGTGTGTAGCAGCCACTTACTGTTTACCTTCTGCACAGTTGTTTACACTTTAAAGTTCATATGCATAATATGATCCTTTTACTTACAGCATGAAAAATGATATGCGACAGGCAGCTTCTGCGTAGACGGAAAAGAGATACAATATTTTGGCAGAGGAGTAATTCATATGCAGAGACATGGATGTTATGTGTGCACTTGTTTTATTTTCATGTTATGCAGTGAGTGGACTCGATGGCTAACTTCATCACAAACTCAACAAGGGTGTATATATAACTGTTTAAGTGTTCACAGCCAGAAAAAATGAGCTTAACTCCTGTAGCAACTATCATTGGATAGAAAGTCAAATGTAGACAGAGCAGGCAGGATACTTATTGGTGGATCCTTTTGCATCAGACGGGCTGCTGTTGTAAAGAATTGTACTGTGTGCCTTTATTATAATGTTAACATTGCTAATCTGTATTTTAATATTGTGTGTATCACTGCAGCTCATGGTGCTGTCTTCATACTATTCAGCAATAATAATATTGTATTAAACATCTATCCTTTTTTAACATAACATTCTGGGTGCCTTCTTTCTGTTTTATTTATGGTATAGTGTGGTGTCTTACAAATATGAATACTGCCATTTTATTTGCTGATAACATTACTTTTTATGTACAGGTAAGTATAAAATCTTTTTTTTTTCTGTTTCTAGTTAAAACTTTAAGGTGACATATCCTTGTAGTTTCTTACTTTGTAGTTTCTCAGTCTGGATTCACCTTGCAATCCTCCCCTGAATTACTGTACCAATGTTTTTGTCACTGTGGGTTTTATTGATGTGCTTGTAATAATGAAAATCTGTCCTTTTGCCCTTGAGGCAGCTGAACACCCACTTCCAATGACACTGCTTTGCTTTTAATATGATACTTCAAGACTTTTATGATGTTTCTCCATCTGTGTCCCCTCTACCTGTCTGTTGTTTCTCCGTTGGTGTATCTCACAGTTTTCAACTGAATCTTCCATGAGTTGACAATTAGTATAACATTATAGAACAATGTGTTGTTCATCCACATTACTATAAATCAGGACTAATGATTGGGTTGTTTACCATCAAATCATTTTATTGGTCTACTTTTACATAAAATGCAATGCATATGCAGTCTTACACACTGAACCAGAAAGCCTGAAGAAAAAACATACTGTCCAGATCAAAATTTGGTGAGGCCCAAGCTGCCCATCAAGCAGGCCTAATTCTTAATATTATCTTCTTAGGCAAGTTTTACAGAATCTGCTGCCCTTACACAATCTGGCCTAGCTGCTCAAGAGTAATTGGGTTGGCTCTCACCTGGGCACTACCTCACAAGTATGCAGTTTATCCTCAGCCAGAGGACTTTTTTTTAAAATCTAAAAATGGACACAGGGAGGGGGTATTGCCCTTATGAGATACCAGGGGTCAGTTTACCTTAAGTTTATAGTTTAGGGACAACTCATGTTATAAATCACCGTTAATGTATGTGACCCTGGCACTAGAGAGTAGACAGTGAGGTAAGACAATAGTGTTCTTCTATTATAATTTGTAATGCAATCACTCTAACGGACAAGGCTCTCCTCCTAATTTCCCTAAATTTTTTATTTTACTGACTGGACTGCTATGCCTTTCACTCTGGGTATGCAATCAGCCTCTCCTCTGTCTCCTTCTATCATAACTTGCAGCACCTTTAAAGGGGTGGTTCACTTTTAGGTTAACTTTTAGTATGTTATAGAATAGTTAAATCTAAGCAACTTTTCAATTGGTCTTTATTATTTATTTTTTATAGTTTTTTAAATAACAGTGAGGGGCACATTTACTAATGGTCGAGGTTTAATTAACCCACGAATATCGAAGTCGAAGGATTTACTGGTTTTTCTGTGATTGAACGATCAAAGGAAAATTCGTTAGATCGAACGATTAAATCCTTCTAATTGATTCGAAGGATTGTAATCCATCGATAGAACGATTTTCCTTCAATCAGAAACTTGCCTATGGGGACCTTCCCCATAGACTAACATTGATGTTCGATAGGTTTTAGGTGGCGAAGTAGTTGGTCGAAGTTTTTTTTAAAGAGACAGTACTTCGACTATCGAATGGTCAAATAGTCGAACGATTTTTAGTTCGAATCGTTCGATTCAAAGTCGTAGTCGAAGGTGGCAGTAACCAATTCGATGGTCGAATTAGCCAAAAAAAACATACGAAGTTCTAAGTATTTTTTCTTCTTTTCCTTCACTCGAGCTTAGTAAATGTGCCCCTAATAGTATAGCCTTAAAGAGGATTTGTTTTACTGACCTCATCTTTAAAACAAATGCTCTTTACGGCTACAATATAAATGTTAGTTACTTTTTATTACTAATTTTTCTATTAAGGCCTCTCCTTTTCATGTTCCAGTCTCTTATTCAAATCAGTGCATGGTTGCTAGGGTAATTTGGACCCTAGCATCCACATTGCTGAAATTACAAACTGGACAGCTCCTGAATAAAAAGCTATATAACTCAAAAAACACAAATAACAAAAAATGAAAACCAACTGCAAATTGTCTCCGAATACCACTCTCTACATCATACTAACAGTTAATTTAAAGGTGAACAACCCCTTTAACTATTCCCACTGCTCTAATTTCAGCACTGATGGGCAATAACATGGGTCTGCTATCACACAACTATAAGAATACTGAATGTAGCACAAATGTAGGGACTCAGTATTAGGGTAGCTTTGTGACTGTCACAAATACACAGAACAGCAAAGACACCACATGGCACAATTTACAAGACAAGACTCTATTATAAAGACTCTTTACAGGCTAACTTTAAATATATTGTATAGGCTAATAAAGCACTTGCAGTATAGTTCCTTTCTCTTCAGTCCTTTATTCTGTAAATCAGTGACTGGGTGTAGGTGTCGAAGAGTGGATGCATCTTGGTTCTTGGATTACCTTGCAGTACTTTAATCATTTGCACATTGGAATTACCCTGGCATCTAGAAATTTGGTATCGGCAGCTGCCCACCCCCCTAAACAGATAGAAGCAGAACCACCAGTCAGTCAATAAAGGATTTTTCTTTTCTTTGCTTTGATTTTTTTGGAGGGTTTTTTTATTTATTTTTTGAACAATCAGGTTTGGGGAGGCTTAGCCTCCCCAAGCCTTAATGAGAATCTGCCCATCAGCAGTACTTGAATTGTTCATGACAGGCATTATCATTTAACTGCAATGCACCGTAGCAAAAACAAAACAAATAAATAAATACTGTCTGTTCTATAGCCCTTGGTTTAATGCAAGTATTATTATTCATTTATAATTTCACATCCAAAAGAGCAGAAGAAATCAATTCTATCCATGCTGAAGGCAAATAATTCATGTGCTTATGGCTTAATAATGACAATACACTAGCTAATTGATGCTAATGGACTCCCATTTGTTTTTATTGTATTGGAACACAGAAACCTTGAATAAAAGAATCGTATGAAAGTGATAGGGGAAAATCAGAAGATCAATCAGACCCAGGGGATGTTTTATTGCATGGGAAGCTTAAACCACCCACACAGAGAAAAGGAACAAATGCACAGTGTAAATCTATGAGATATTAAGGATGGAAAGCTGCATTTGCATCAGTATAGTCTGATTCCTGACAAAAGCATATCTAAGCCCTGAGCATATACAACCATGTACTGTGCTGTGAGTAAGTAGGCATCCTAATTAATTCCAAATTCTAAGCAACCATTCAGTTGGTCGTCATTATTTATTATTTCATATTTTTAATTATTTGCCTTTTTCTTCTGACTCCTATATGGTGGTCACTGACTCCATCTATAAAAACAAATGCTCTGTAAAGCAACAAATGTATTGTTATTGCTACGTTTTTACTAATCTTTCTATATATGCCTCTCTCCTATTCATATTCCAGTCTCTTATTCAAATCAATGGATAGTTGCTAGGGGAATTTGTTTTGAAATTGCAAACTGGAGAGCTGCTGAATAAAAAGCTAAAAAATCTAAAAACCACAAATAATAAAAAATTAAAACTGATCTAAGGTTAATAACCCCTTTAATAAAGCTGAACAGAAAATGCTGCGCCACCACTGTGTGTGATATATTCTTTACATGACTGGTGCCGCCAAGCCTGCACATTTGTGTGCTTGTGGTCAAAATGACATAGGATGTGGGCTGACTGAGCTTTCTTTCTTGTCACCTTGGTTCCTGCACTCTATATAGTTGAGTATATATGCAGTATATATGCAGGGGCGTAACTACAGAGGAAGCAGACCTTTGGCTGCAGGGGGGGAACAGTATGAATAGGGGCACTTAATTAATATACAATGCCAATAAATATTAATAAAACTGCTTGGGAACAGAAATGGGCACTATACTGCTTTATATACAAATAGGAGTAATGTAGTCTGATGTTCTGAATACATTACAAAGCCTAGTAGTGCAGAAATAATTAGGAGGACTTTTTACTCTGTTTTAACACCAAAAGCATATATGTACACAAGTCACCCTTACTTTATTCACTTCCTCAGTGACCTGTTCTGTGGCAAGTGCAGTGACTGTGATATAAACCAACACCAGTTGAGCCTGCACTTGACTGTCAGTCATCAGTGTGAGTCAGCAGAGATAGGGATATTAATTAACAACACTGCCCTTTATTTACCAGTGTAAAAAAATAAAAATAAATATATATATATATATATATATATATATATATATATATATATATATATACAGGTATGGGATCTGTTATCAGGAAACTCGTTATCCAGAAAGCTCAGAATTACTGTCTCCCATAGACTCAATTATAATTAAATAATCCAAATTTTAAAAAACTTTTTTCTTTTTCTTTATGAAACCTTGTACTTGATCCAAACTTAGATATAATTCATCTTTATTGAAGGCAAAGCAAGCCTATTGGGTTTATTTATTGTTTAAATGATTTTCTAGTAGACTAGGGGGCACATTTACTAAGCTCGAGTAAAGGATTCGAAGTTAAAAAAGTTGTTTTTGGGTACTTCGACCATCGAATAAGCTCCTTCGACTTCAAATCTAACGATTCGAACTAAAAATCATTAGACTATTCGACCATTTGATAGTCGAAGTACTGTTCGACTACCTACTTCGGCACTTTAAACCTACCGAGCACCAATGTTAGCCTATGGGGACTTTCCCCATAAGCTTTCTATGCTTTTTTTGATCAAAGTAAAATCCTTCGATTGATGGATTAAAATCCTTCGAAACATTCGATTCGAAGGATTTAATCGTTCGATCGAAGTATTTGCGGTAAATCCTTTGACTTCGATATTCGAAGTCGAAGGATTTTACTTCGATGGTCGAATATCGAGGGTTAATTAAACCTCAATATTCGACCCTTAGTAAATGTGCCCCTTAAGGTATGAAGATCCAAATTATGGAGAGAGCCATTAAACAGAAAACCCCAGATCCCGAACATTCTGGATAACAGGTCCTATACCTGTACAGACATATTCAAGTGTATGAAACCAACTGCTTGGCACGCACTCCACAGGACTCCAGGTAGCGGTAAAAAACTTTTTACTTTATTACACGAACATATATTATCCTAACGTGTTTCGTGTGTTACCACACGTAATCATAGGCATGTAATCATAATGCCTATGATTACGTGTGGTAACACACGAAACGCGTTAGGATAATATATGTTCGTGTAATAAAGTAAAAAGTTTTTTACCGCTACCTGGAGTCCTGTGGAGTGCGTGCCAAGCAGTTGGTTTCTTACCTTGATGTCTCCCCCATGCTGAGGGTTCGGGGCGCAGCACCCGGACCACCAAATAGGAGCGGTGAGTGACCCACAGTCTTACCATATTGGAATATTTTAAGCGGAGGGCCCGGGTCAAATGCACCCGAGCCAATTTAAAACAGCGGTGAGCGCACTTGCAATGAATGATACAACATACCGCTATATGGAAAGAGCTTCCAATTTGTGATAGTAAAGTGTGGCGGGTGGTTTGAGCGCTTCTGTCTCCCCTTTCTAAAAATATATTCAAGTGTATGTTTGGTTAAGCAATAATATCAATTGATTAAGGTAAAAGGAGTCTTTTCACATAGTATCCAATCACCAAAGTAGGTTTTCCAAACGTCATTAGTTCTGAGTTTGTGCATATACATAAGTTGATGTTAATGGTGACATTCATTCTCAGGTAAACCTAGTAGTCAGCAGTTTGTCAGTGATCCTTGGCTTCTGCTGCAGCTCAGTTAGAACCTCCGGCCCAAGCAGGGGAGTAACTACAGAGGAAGCAGACCCTGCAACTGCAGGGGGGGTAGGAGGTATAGGGGACCCATGAGGCCCTAATTAATATCCAAATTCAATAAATACTGGTAAAACAGGTCAACCTCTAGACATGTTGGGGGCCCAAAAAATAATATGCTGCTGGACCCAGTAATATTTAGTTACTTAAAATATGCAATAATAACCATTGCTTGATCACAAGATAATGCATCTTATTTAAGAGGCTGAAGAATGGAAAATAAGACTGGAAAGCAGTTTGTTGTATCATTGTACGAGTTCTAGTGACTAAAAACCTTAATCTGTTTGTCTGCGTGATACATACAACAAAGGATGAAAACTATAGACATGTGTGAATACATGTGATTTCAATAAAATACAGCAGGAATTTACATTTGCAAAGGAAGGTTTATACTTCCAGGCTACACATAGAACATATGATAAGCTTTAAGTGCAATACTAGAAAAAACTACAGAATATTCTACAATATGAGCAAGTTCTGTTTTAGCATTAATACATTTTAATAGAAAATGCCATTGTAGTATTGCCATTTTTTTTAGGTACGTGTAACTGGATTATAGCGATAAGATAAGTTACTTAATGGTAAAGGAAAATGTACCATTTGCATTTGGAATTCTTTATGGTACCTTTATATGTACAAAGGCAGAGCAGTGTCATATTGATAATTCAAAATTAACACAATAGTTCTCACATTTCTACGTGAACAATTATGTTGTACTTGCTGCTAGCAACTGATTTTTTAGATATTGACAGAGCCTGTGGTGGGAAGCCATGAATTACGACCACATTCACACATTGCATTTTACACTTCATCGCACTTATGTGCGATTCATAAGACAGACTGGATAGATGTAATTGTAGCAAATACATACAAGTGCAAGGAGAATATTGAGGCACAAAAATTGTCGCTCGGGTCAAAATTGTCTTATCTCAAAATTATTTTGACGCTCATTGACTTCAATGCGTTTCGCAAATTTTTCACTGTTTTTTTCTGCAAAGCAAAACGGGACAGATTCACCCATCACTATTCTTGGGCAGTGAGACTGACATCAGGTTTCCATTCTATCTAATTAATATCCACTGCAAAAAAAATGTTATAGGGAAAGCTAATAATTTTGGCACCCCTGTGGTATTGAAAAGGGTATTGCAAGTTAAAATGTAAGTAAAGCATTGCATTCTAATTAGTACAAAAAAAAAGGATAACAGATTTTTAACACTGTAGTAAAGTCACAGACTTTGTCTGCATCCTCAACGTCAACAGTCAAAAGATTTTACATTTACAATGAGAGCACATGCTGGTATACAGTCACATTGAGTAGAGTCACCAACTGGCCTTTAGCATTCAGCAATAAATTCTGTGTGATGGGAGGGCATTGCTCTTTTCAAATCTAGAGAAATGCAAGAGACAACAATGGAGACAATTAATATCTGGAAAAAAAGTCAGGTTTAGCAATGTAGTATATTTATATTATTTTGTGTACTTTGTGTATTTGTATATATATATATATATATATATATATATATATATATATATATATATATATATATATATATATATATATATATATATATATATATATATAGTCAAATACAAGAGTCCTCTGCACTCAACCCATTATCAATATATTTAAGACAGAGACCTTTTGTGCATACTGCTACTGAAAAAAGCCTTACCCTTTAAACAAAACAGGGATTGTTTGTCCATATATTGCAATATATTTAAGCTGGCCAACTACGTCGAAGTCATCCCATATCTGGCCAGTCCCATGCACAATTCCATCTGATTCACTAAGAATTCTACTGCTTCATTATACATTTTACAAAGGGACTAGGTTTCACCTGCAACTAAAACCTGGGGGTTTACTTTGAAAGCAGCAAGTAAGTTGCAGGTAAAACCTAGTCCCTTTGTAAAATGTATAATGAAGCAGTAGAATTCTTAGTGAATCAGATGGAATTGAGCATGGGACTGGCCAGATATGGGATGACTTTGACGTAGTTGGCCAGCTTAAATATATTGCAATATATGGACAAACAATCCCTGTTTTGTTTAAAGGGTAAGGCATTTTTCAGTAGCAGTATGCACAAAATGTCTCTGTCTTAAATATATTGATAATGGGTTGAGTGCAGAGGACTCTTGTATTTGACTATATGTATTTTGTGGTCACACCCTCATTGCACCCCCGCCTAATGGTTTTAAAAAATAGTGGTGAGCACAACTTCCCTTGTTTGTTATAGTTATACAGGAGCAGTGACCAGCTCCATGTTGTAGCTCCCACCCTTCCCAGCTATAGTCAGGTGATCCCACTGGTGTCTAATAAAAGGGCAGCCAAGTATGGGGGTTTACTTTGAAAGCAGCAAGTAAGTTGCAGGTAAAACCTAGTCCCTAGAATTCTTAGTGAATCAGATAAAATTGAGCATAGGACTGGCCAGATATGGGATGACTTTGACGTAGTTGGCCAGCTTAAATATATTGCAATATATGGACAAACAATCCCTGTTTTGTTTAAAGGGTAAGGCATTTTTCAGTAGCAGTATGCACAAAATGTCTCTGTCTTAAATATATTGATAATGGGTTGAGTGCAGAGGACCCTTGTATTTGACTATATGTATTTTGTGGTCACACCCTCATTGCACCCCCGCCTAATGGTTTTAAAAAATAGTGGTGAGCACAACTTCCCTTGTTTGTTATATATATATATATATATATATATATATATATATATATATATATATATATATATATATATATATAATTAGTAAAAAACTGCACTCCAGGGACTTTATACGTGAAAAACCAAAATATTATTTATTGTTTATTATTTTTTATTATTTATTATTTATTTGGTTTTCCACGTATAAAGTCCTTGAAGTGTGGTTTGTTACTAATTTTATGCAATTTTCTTTTAACCTGCACCCAGGCATTTGTTGGCTAGTTTTGAGTGCACCCAACCAGGATTCTTTATATATATCTATATATATATATCTATCTATATATCTATATCTATATATATATATATATATATATATATATATATATATATATATATACAGTATATATGTGTGTGTTTCTGGTATATGTCAGTCAATTATTAAAACAGCAGTTTTAACACAACACATACAGGTTTGGGAACTGTTATCCCGAATACTCAGGACCTGATGTTTTCTGGATTAATGATCTTTTCATTATTTGGATCTCCATACCTTAAGTCTACTAAAAAAACAAATAAATCCAAGAGTATTATTTTGCCTCCAATAAGGATTAACTATATCTTAGTTGGGATCAAGTACAAGGTACTGTTTTATTATTACAGAGAAAAGGAAATCATGTTTAAAAATGTAAACTATTTGATTAAAATGAAGTCTATGGGAAATGGCCTCTTTGGATAACGGATAACAAATACAGATAACCTGTACTAGGAACAGTGACTGTCTGTTACTTAGGAAGCAAAGTCTTTAATTACAAAGCGCATTTGGGGAAAGCCCCAGCGAGAAACAAATCGTTGGCATTATTTCATGCAGGTATAAAAAGAACTTTGTTTTTAATAACGACAGAAAAGTAAAACTGTGTCCATAGTGTGATATTCCCTCAAAAGAAATTGAAAATCTGAGCCAAACTTTATATGGCTCCTGAGGGTGATAAAGTATCATGCAGAACCTATTTAAGGCAATATCTCTCCAATGCTCCACAAAGGAAACATTCTACTTAAAATTACATTTTTGTAAGGATCATCACATAATATAAATAGAAGCCATCATGTGGGAATAGGTTGCTCTTAAACAATATCATCATGACAGGGCCAGGTTGGTTAGGTGGAAATGTTTTATGATTAGGGAATTTGCAGCACATAGTGAAATAAATGAAAAGTGCAGGTGATGGCATAATACTGGATAATGGTCAAATAATAACAGGTCCATATAAAATAACTATACTGTACATTAATTGGAGGTATAAAATAGTTTTCACATTCTAAATGGGTTGTTTCGCTTTTTTCCTGAAAACTGATATTCATTTAGACTCTGTTCCTCAGGGGTTAGTGCAATAAACAGTGCTGGGTTTGCACCAGTACTAGTAACCCATAGCAACTGAACAGCATATCATTTTTTCGACTGTTATTTGAAAGCAAACCTCTAATTGGTTCCTCTGGGTTACTAGACCTGAACACACACTTTGTTTTGCTACTGTATTCCTCCTTTTGGACTTAATTTTTTAAGTCCAAAAGGAGGACCGTATTAAATACTGTAATAAATAATTATATTAAATACTGTAATAAATAAGAAAATAAACAATGTATTAAATGCAGCAAAGGATAGAGAAAATTTGCCATTTTGATGAATGGCAACCTTTTGTATGACTTTTGTGACATTGCCAGGGGTATCCTTGCATTTTCTGTGTTTTGTCTAAATAAAAGATGGATTTATCAAGTAAACCCATAAATACTCAACATTAACAATACATGGGCTCATAAATATAAATATATATATATTTTTCATCATACCTGAATCAGTAGCTGATGATTTTACAGAAAGTAGTTTAACACTCTCCTTGTTTTGGGCAGATCTGTGGGAAAGTCATAAATCCATAAAGTAATGTACTAATATATACTCTATTATATATATATATACTGTATATATATATATATATATATATATATATATATATATATATATATATATACACTAATATAACTGCATTTATTAGATCAGGTTCAGGTTTCAGATAGTTCACCAAAAATAATTACTTTTTCAATTATTTTAATTTGTGAACATTTTTCTATCATTGTAGAAGGTTTCATTTGTCAACCTTATTATGTCGATCTAAAGCCAATCTCTAGAATCTCAGAATCCCTGAGTTTCCTTACATTTGATACAATAGTTGCTAATATCCATACAGTAGATACTGCTGAAAAATGTATCAACTAATTGTTTCAACTAAATGTAGAAAATTGTAACAGTTCAGAACCTGCCCCTGGAGCAATGAGCTTCCAGATTCAAACACCAGAGACAGATAATTCAAATGTAACCTTCGATTTTGGAAAAACAACCAAAAATAAAGGATGGAAAGCAATATTAAAAAGTCTTTATTTCTGGTGAACAATCTGAAAACAACTGAAATTAAAACGTTTTTGGAAGGTGAACAACCACTTTAAGACAGTAGGCACTTGGATGACACCCAATGTGACCATATCTGGTGCAGCATGTTTTGTTGAAAAGCAACAAAGTGATGCATTGTGTAAGTAGTTGCAGGTCACACACCTTTTTTCAGAAAGCCAACACCAGTATGTTCCTTGAACTGAGCACTACCTGCACAAGTGCTGAAGTGAACACTAAGAGGCACACATTTGCACCCCTTACTGCTATAGCATTTGAGCTTGGTGGTATTATAAATGACAGCTGGTTTTGGAGGACCAAGGTTTTGGAGAGTAGACCCTGGCCCTTCCAATCAGACCCGCTGCAGTGTAAATAGGACCAGACTGCCTAGACTGTGAAACATGGAATTAAATCAATTGAACTTGAATTGATTGTATATGAATGCACCTGCAAGTCAACTTAGAATGTGGGGTCAGAGTAAGAAAGTGTCCACATTCAGAGCAAGATTACATATTCAGAATGTGCTTTTAACTTTAGTTAAAGGAAACCTATACCCCTTAAATGAATACTTCAACAGATAGTTTATATCGAATTAAGTGGCATATTAAAGAATCTTATCAATCTGGAATATTGATTTTATTAAATATTGCCCTTTTACATCTCTTGCCTTGAACCACCATTTCATGATGTTCTCTGTGCTGCCTCAGAGATCACCTGACCAGAAATACTGCAGCTCTAACTGTAACAGGAAGAAGTGTGGAAGCAAAAGACACAACTCTGTCTGTTAATTGGCTGATGTGACCTAACAAGTATAGTTTGTTTGTATGCACCGTGAATCGTAGGATCCAAGGGGGCAGCCCTTATTTTTTAAAATGGCAGTTTTCTATTTATGATTACCCAATGGCACATACTACTAAAAAAGTTTATTACAGGTATGGGACCTGTTATCCAGAATGCTCGGGACCTGGGGTTTTCCGGATAATGGGTCTTCATGCCTTAAGTCTACTAGAAATTCATTTAAACATTAAATAAACCCAATAAGCTGCTTTTGCTTCCAATAAGGATTAATAATATCTTAGTTGGAATCAAGTACAAGCTACCGTTTTATTATTACAGAGAAAAAGGAAATCATTTTTACTAATTTGTATTATTTGGATAAAATGGAGTCTATGGGAGGCAGCCATTCCGTAATTCGGAGCTTTCTGGATATCGGGTTTCCGGATAAGGGATCCTATACCTGTATTATGAAAATCGTTTATTTACATGAAGCAGAGTTTTACATATGAGTTGTTTTATGCAATATCTTTTTATAGAGACCTACATTGTTTGAGGGTTATATTTTTCCTTTAAGCTAATGACTTGTATTCTATAACACAAGATCTGAACAGTAAGATTCAACATAGCTGCACAGGCTCCTTAGGTTATACTGTATATGTTATAATTGTAATGAAAGCAGATATTAAATGCAATGAGCCATCAAACAGCATAGTGAAGTTTTGCATTGCATTGGTTTCACTCATCGTAGGGGGTCTGTGATGTACTTTAATAGTTTCCCTAGCAACCCTCCTACAAGCTTTTTCTGTCACTATGTCCCTGTTAAATAAATGCATATACAATATTTTTAACACAGCATTATAACCTATTTAGTCATGCATATTCTTTACCCCCAACCCTCATTAAGTATATAGAAGCCTATATATTCCCAGTCCAGCTTTTTAAACCTCTTTAACTGCTCCAAGCAACTGCATCAAACTTTTCTATGATCTATGCTGGTTAGAATTCTACTTACAGTTTAGTTTCAGTGCTCTCTGCAGCTACAACAGAAGACAATATATATCATCATATAACAGTTGGCTTAACATACAAAATTCAGAATACAGTTATAAGTAACATGAGAGTTTCTTCTTGCACATTTTTTTACGGTACATTTTGTAAAATTTTAGCAACATTTCAAAACTTTGACTGTTTCAACATCTATTATCTTGGAATGTGCAAGATTATCTGTAATACTTGGGTCTTCTGTAGAAAAGTTTTTTTTTTCTGTAATGAGGATCATCGTAGCTTAGGGGTCAGAGTTAACATTCAAATTCAAGTTTTTTGAGCTAAAAGTGATAACCTCAAGTAAGAGTATCAGAAACACCAATGTTCAAGATTTATTAAGAGCAAAGATGATTGATAAAACATTATAACAATATTTAAAAGAAATTGATAAATGCCAAAGAGCCAATCTGGGCAAAATTTGAATTTTTTCTTCAAGATTGAGCATCTTGACATCTGATAAACCTGTCCCTAAGAAAAAAACTTTTGAGGCACGGTGTTTCTACTAAAGTAGGATTTTCTTTGCTTTGTGAACACAAATCATCTGATTTATTGCTTTGTGTTCCTTCCTATTATGGGGCAAATGTTGCCCTTTTTTATTACATCAACTCCTATATCATAAATGATACCTGCCCACATTTTGCACACTCACCTATAGCATCTTTAGCTAAGATTGTGTTTTAAAGCAGCTAGTTCTCAAATTAAAGATTAGTGCTAGCTTGCTCTGCCATTTCTTTATTATGTTGCTGGCATTTGCTCCTGTTCTACAACTTTGTTATAAGAAGCTGACAAGATTTCATGCAACTGAAAGCAGTTTGTTCCTTGCCCTCATCAGGCACCTTGTCAAGAAAAGGCTATGTTTATTGCTAATTTACGGCAAAATCCCAGCAAATCTGAGACATCCAACACAGAGGGTAAAATGCAATGGCTAACTGAAAAAAAAAGCTTTATAAAATAAGAATAATTTTTATTCTTTATCCTTACTAATTGCCTTATTTTGTTAAAAAAAGGATCTTACTCTTTGTCTATATATATATATATATATATATATATATATATATATATATATACATATACATATATATATATATATATATATATATATATATATATATATATATTCAAAATCAGATTATTTCCGGAAATATTGTCGTTTTAAACTTTGCCAATCCATAAAAGCTCAACTTCCATGGCAGTGTTTCATTCTGATCACAGTCTGATCTTTCTGACTTTGATTCTAAAATTTTTCCTTCCTTCTTCCTATTAATTAAAGACTTCGCTTGGACAGAAATACACTGAAATTTGAAATTTGCCATCTCAGACCTCTCAAAAACATATTATTTCCAAAAGGCTGGATGAAGAAATTCTTTTGGGCAAAATGAATGAGGATCAGTCAGCATTATTTTATTATGTAAAATAATAGGACTTTTGTAACATTTCAACAAAATCTATTCTACATTAACTAGTTTGGTACCCTTTAACGTTGAAGGAAACGTTTGAAGCTTTTTCTATAAATTTTTTTTCTAGTTGTACTGTAAGGGGCACATTTATTAAGGGTCAAATATCGATGGTTAATAAACCCTCGAATTTGACTCTTAAATTTAAATCCTTCAAATTCGAATATTCGAAGGATTTAGCGAAAATCTTTCGATCGATCAGAGTAGAAATCGTTCGATCGAAGATAAAATCCTTCGATTCAAACGAGTCTAACGATTTTAAGCGATTGATCGAAGGATTCTTCTTCGATCAAAAAAAGGTTAGAAAAGTGATGGGGAAGGTCCCCATAGGCTAACATTGTACCTCGGTAGGTTTAAACTGCTGAAGTATGTAAAGTCAAAGTTTTTTTTAAGGAGACAGTACTTCGACTATTGAATCGTCGAATAGTCGAACGATTTTTAGTTCGAACCGTTCGAATTGAAGTCGAAGGTCGTAGTAGCCTATTCGATGGTCGAAGTACCCAAAAAAATACTTCGAAATTCAACAACAGCACATTATAAACAGAGTTCTTAAAAGTTAAAGGAACAGTAACATCAAAAATTTTTACAAAAAAATTCGTTAGAATACAACAAAATAAAAACACCAAGACAAATTAAAATTTCAAATAGAAAAGCTTTCATTAAGAAATAACTTACAGAAACTCCACTTCCTGTCCTCTTCAGAAAAGGCGACATGGCGATCATCCATCCTGTGGCGCTCGATTTCTCCTTCCTGGCTATTCACTGACAGTGTGTAGATCTCCTTCTCTTCTTCATCCCCCTCTCAGAATCAGCAGTAGGTAGTCTATGTTCGGCGGGCTCCCCCTCCCTCAGTGTAGGGAAGAAGCTCTCAGCAACTTCTGTGTTCCATTCATTTTCCTCTATGTGTAAAATGTTGCTGCAACTGCATGAGACGGCTCCGGCTGCTTTGTAGGACATACGGTGACATCAGAGAGGGAGCCTGTGGACAGACAAGCCTGCTGGGGAGACGGGCAATCCCACTGCATGGAGCAGTAAAGGGAGCCGTGTCCCCACTGTAAGATAGCAGCGTCCCATTATTGCCCCATCCCCAGGCCCATTTGTTAGGGCCCCACTGCAGGCAGCCTAGTAGGTAGCGGAGGGAGGGACGGCTCTGCGGAGGGCAGGGTGGATAGGTCCTTGTGATTGACAACTGGCCAAGAGGATCAGCATCGGTCAAATTATAGGGGCATTCTTACTTTCCGCATGGCACAGGAGGGGAGGTGGAAAAGGCTGCGGAGATCTATGAATATCTTTCAGAGTGCGCAGACAAGTCACTTGCGCTATAACGTGAATACATTACGTGCGGGGAGCATGACTCTCTGGGGGTTGGCACACAGGACCTACAGCAGGCCAAAGCCTACGTTACACGAGCGAAGGCAGGTTGAGAGGGATTGTGCAGCCAAGTGTTTCTGCGCATCCGATCTCCCCTTGCCAAACACGAACTGAAGTGATTGAATATTATTGAAGCCTGATGGTGGGGAGGGGGCCCGAGCCATATCTGCCTCATCCCATAAGCAGTAGTTGTACTAGAATAAGAAGTTGCTGAGAGCTTTTTCCCCGCACTGAGGGAGGGGGAGCCCGTCGAACATTGACTTCCTATGGCTGATCCTGGGAGGGGGGTGAAGAAGAGAAGGAGATCTACACGCTGTCAGTGAATAGCCAGGAAGGAGAAATCAAGCCCAGCAGGATGGATGATCGCCATGTCACCTTTTCTGAAGAGGACAGGAAGGGGAGTTTCTGTAAGTTATTTCTTAATAAAGGCTTTTCTATTTGAAATTTTAATTTGTCTTGGTGGTTTTTTTCGTTGTATTGTAACAAATCTTTTTGTAAAATCTTTTGATGTTACTGTTCCTTTAAAAGGGCTTCTGGGGGGAATGGAGGGGGGTGATATCACTCCAACTTGCAATGCAGCAGTAAAGAGTGATTGGGCATAAGTCACACAACTGGGTGAACCTGGGAAATTGACAATATGTCTAGCCCCATGTCAGATTTCAAAATAAATATAAAAAATCAGTTTGGTGTTTTGAAAAACGGATTTCAGTGCAGAAGTCTGCTTGAACAGCACTGATGCATTTTGAAAAAAACATGTTTTCCCATGACAGTTTCCCTTTAAGTATCAGCATACTAAGTACAGATAAGCTAAAATATATCAGTTTAGCATTTAACTTTGTTTGGAGAGATACCTTAAATTGTCATTTTGACATGCGTTCAGTGAATGTAATAAAAATAATTCCTACCTGGAGACTTTTTTTGACACATCTTATAAAGACATACAGCGACAACAAGTAAAATTGGGACCAAAATGCAGCTAAGTGGAATAGCTAATCCTACAGAGAGAACAGAAAGTATAAAAAACAAAAATATTAGGCCACTGCAGTGTGAACATGTGTACTTAAACAGCAGTCTCAGTTTGCACTTCTCTAGCTGCTAATGAATTACAAATATTAGCGCCCCATGAGAGCCAAACATTGGGAGCTGTTAATCAGCAATAGTTAGTACATAATTTATTGAAGATTCAGTTAAATTCTTATTATTATATCTTTATGTTGGGAGTAGGCTTGGGCGAATTTGCTTCACCAAAAATCCGCCACCAACGAAATGTCGTAGACGCCATTTAAAGTGTATGGACGTCTAAATTTTTTTGATGCGCGTCATTTTTTTTTTGACATGCAAAACCATACAAGTCCATTTTCTCATCGAAACAAGGCGAAAAAATTTGCCCATCCGTAGTTGGGAGTAATCAAATTCTAATATATATATATATATATATATATATATATATATATATATATATATATATATATATTGTTTTGTTCATTTTTATATGAACAAATTTCTTAAAATTACCATTAAGAACTTGCAATAATTGTATAAAAGGCTTACATCTTGTGGTCAGCACCCCTTCAAATAATAGACCACCCCAATGCCTATTCTACTGCTCAGAACAGCAGTCTGGATTTAGCCTATCCCCTTCCCTATGTGAGAAGCTTCTTGCTCCTCATCTGTGTGAGTAAAGAGAGTATTAGAGTAGATAATCTCCTCCTGACAAAGCAGCTTCTTTCCCAGGGCTTATGAGTGTGAATCTATCAGGTGTGTTTAGCTTGGAGTGTGAATGTCAGTGTATGTGTGTCACTTGTGTTCTCAAGCTGTGCTTTGCAAAATAGCACCAGAAACCGAAAAGCATCAGTTTCAGTGTTATTATGGTTCTTCACACTGACAAGAATGAGAAGCAGAAGTGGTGATGCTGGTCCTTTTGTGCTGACTGAGAAAATTCCAGCAGAGCATACTCCTGTAGAAATGTTTTTAATATAGTTAGTTACCAAACATGTAATGTATAAAGGCTGGAGTGACTGGATGTGTAACATAATAGCCACTAGGGATGTAGCAAACTGTTCTGCTGCGAACTAGTTCGCGCGAACTTTGACCGTTCGCGTCCGCCGAATGTTCGCGAACGTTCGCATTTTGAGTTCGCGTTAGATTCGAATAAAAATCGTTCGACCATTCGATTCCTTCGACCGCTAAAAATCGAACGATTTCCATTCGTTCGAACGATTGTAAGCATTCGATCGAATGATTTTCATTCAATCGAACGCTAAAAATCGTTCTAATCGAACGATCGAGCGATTTTAAAACGTTCGATCGAATGATTTTTCATTCGTTCGAATGCTTAAAACGTTCGATCGTTCGATTCGAATGATTTTAGCATTCGATCGAATGAAAATCCTTCGATTGAATGATTAAAATCCTTCGATCGTTCGAATCGAACGATTTTAGTGGGTGTTCGAAGTTTGCGAACTGTCCGCGAACGTTCGAATTTTTACCGGTGTTCGCGAACACCAAATCGGCAGTTTGCTACATCCCTAATAGCCACAACACTACTTCCTGATTTTCAGCTCTCTTGGTTTCCGCTGATTTACTGGTTATCAGGCAGTAACCAATACGTAACTTGCAGGAGGCCACATGGGTCATAACTGTTGCTTTTGAGTCTGAACTGAAAGCTGAGGATCAATTGCAAGCTCACTGAACAGTTATGTCCCATGTGACCCCCCTTATAGTCACTGAGTTAGAGAGCTGAAAAGCAGGAAGTTGTGTTCTGTTCTGTTCGACATCCAGTCACTCCAGCCTATACAGCCTATACAATACATATTTGGCTATATTAAACTATATTAAAAACAGTTTTCATTTTGCACAGCCTATTTATTTAACCTGTTTTTATGTTTACACTGAACTATTCCTTTAAAGGGGACCTGTCACCCTAAGTAATAATTCCAAATTATTTTCTATCATGTTAGTTGAGCAAAATAAAATTTACACCACATTTATTATTTAAGTTTTGTTTCCTTCAGTCTTGAAATTACACAATCACATCAAGCAGGCAGGAGACATTTTGTAGACAATGTTATTAGGACAAGTTGTGTATCACCTCAAAATACACAATTATAGAGTGTGAGGAGGGAGGAGGAATGTGGGGAGAGCAGTGACATCTAGTAAGTGCTGAATGAAAAGTGAAAGTAATTGATTGCTCCACCCCTATGCCTCAGGCATAGAGACGGGGCAGGTAATATTTGATTGACAGCTCAGATATTTAAACACCTTTAAAACAGGTATGGATGCTTTAATTAAAAATAGTTTGGGTTCCATGTTTAATGTGCAAACGACTTTTGTAATACAGCTTTTTATGTGTAGGTGATAGACCCACTTTAAGGCATCAGGGGCAATCCAATAAAGGGCACCCTGTGGTTGGTATATGAGCCCACTGTTGTGGAAAGTAGGATGGTATTACAGATTTTTAAAACATATAGCATAAGCAGTTTATAAATAGGGTGCAGTAATAATTATTACCCACCTGTAAGCTTTATTGACGACTGCTCCATCTCTTTTAAAGTTTGGTCATTTTCTGAAGGCTTAGTTGTGGAATTATCTCCTGTATTCAATGAAAACAAATATAAGATGCTAGCAATTGCTATATAGCCAGATCCTTTACCTTTCTGCAATCCAAGGACCTTTTATGTATATCCTCCCAGCACCAGTGCATATCACTACATATTTTCTCTTACTGGAGAGGGAGGCAGATTGCGCAGGGCAGATTGGTTTGCAAAGTGAATATATTTGCCTTGCGCATGGTTATATTTATAAAGCTGAATAAGAGGGTTCATACAGAATTGCGGATTTTTTATTCACAATGCGAATGTCTAAAGGGGCTTTATAAATATGTCACAATTCGCAAATTGCGAATCTTTATGCGCACACTCTGCGACTCAATTACGCCACAACTTTGGTGGCGGATAAAATATTTGCAAAACAGTTTTGCAAACTGCGAATTTAAGTTACTGTCAACGCTATTTTCGCGCACAACAACCTCGCACATTGGGTGCGCTCACGCAAACTCCTGTCTCATTTGCGCAGCATTTGCAAAAATTTATTCACACTGCGAATTCGCAAAAACCGGAAAGACAGGCAGAGCAGTGCAATATGTTAGCGCTCAGCAAAAAACATGCGCAATACAACCATTTGCGAAAAAAATGCGCTGCACGAACTTTATAAATGACCCCCTGTGTATTTACTGAACCACAAAAGACATTCTCACTCGGTTCCATATGCAGTTGCAGTAGACAGGCTTATAGCAACAAGGGGAAATATACACATATACACATAATAATTAGGCAGAAAACAGAGGGAAAAACATTCACTCATTTTTATTGCAATTTTGTTTGCAATACACTTTTTATATTCACTACAGCATCTGCAGATACCAATCAGATATAATCTATTATAAGGGAGCCAAAGGCTACACTCAAAATCAGCACTAACAGTAACTATAATCAAGCACCAGTGAAAACATACTTGTCACTGTTGAAAGTGATCATTTTATTCTCGTAGCAGAGCATATCAACCTTAACATTACTATGATTCAAACAGTTGTAAAATGTACAATTAGTCTTCATGCTTTCGTGTTTGTTTGTCTGTTTTTTCTAGTTAATAGATAGTTGTTAGAATGTCAGAATGGAAGCGCAATAGCTGAGGGTCTAGACAATGATAAAAGAAAAGAACAAATAAGGACCACAATAAATCTGTTGCAGTCTTTAGAATGCACTGATTTTGCCTATGCATCTACTTTACTGACACTTTTAAAGTGAGGATAATAATCATAGATGGAGGCTGTTAGTTTAACATGATACTTTCTTAGATTTGTTTCTTCTTCAGGGAAAGTGCAGCAAAATAGTTCTATGGGGAAAGTACTGTTTTAGCTTCTCACACAAGAGAGTCTGTTTTAATCCTAGTTACCTTTCAATATTTCTGATTTGTTGGTGTGAGCAATCTACCTATTGAGCTTTGAGATACATTAGGAAACATTCCATTCGATTTAACTCGTGGGTGGCATGTTATTTCTCATGTTATTGATTAAATCTAATCACAGTGACATCCCAAATATCCTGGATGAATGTTCTGCAGCAGTGACTAATTCTGGGATGTCCTCTTCTGGTGTTGCAGTCACTAATCTTACTTAGAGACAAGGAATGATCTATGTATACAAAAATATGGCATTGCACCCTTGAGTAACTGAGTGAAAATACATGAAACATCTGTATATAGCAGGTATAGGTATGGGACCTGTTATCCAGACTGCTTGGCACCTGAGGGTTTCTGGACAATGCATCTTTCCATTATTTGGATCTTCATAAAGGTCTACTAAAAATCATGTAAATATTAAATAGATCCAATAGGCTGGTTCTGCTTCCAATAAGGATTAAGTATAACTTAGTTTTAATCAAGTACAAGGTACTGTTTTATTATTACAGAGATAAAATGAAGGATATGGGAGAAGGCCTTTCTGTAATTCAGAGCTTTCTGGATAATGGGGTTTCTGAATAATGGATCCCATACCTGTATATGTTTCTAGCACATGTTATAATATGGTATATATGATATTTTTAATACCTAACTAATTATATATACAGTAATATACCATTTGGGCATATTTCTATGTAAACTCCTATAACTCTACGTTATATCCTTATAACACACAAAAGCCAGGAATATCCTGCCAATTATATCCTTAAAAATGGCTCTTAGTGATGTCATCAGTTATAAACGGAGCTTAGTGATGTCACTTTTGTCACATGACACTGCATTATAATAAATAAAGTACCCCTTTTTGTAAAACATGAGGATATTAATACTAATCTCAGAGTCGGCCGTGTTCTTTTATATTCCACACAGGAGTAGAGTGCTCCACCTGTTGCTCAATCAACCTTTTTAGTGTCAGGTGCTAGACATCATATAAGACCCCCTGCTCAGGGTCAGAGTAATCTACACCAAAATCCAAAATAGCTGTTTCACACTGTTCATTTTAGTGAATGCAAAAGGTGGTTTTATTGGCTCATTGTAGACTTCAAAACATGGCAACGTTTCAGGCCACACAGGTCCCTTTATCAAGCCTTGATAAAGGACCCTGTGTGGCCCATAACATTGCCATGTTTTGAAGTCTACAATGAGCCAATAAAATAACCTTTTGCATTCACTAAAATGAACAGCGTGCTACAGCGATTTTGGATTTCGTGCTTTAATATGGTCATGGAAATCCTCTGTGACTTAAAATATCTTTTTCTTTAAATTGGGGGTAGCTTGCACACTATATAAATGGTGCGTCACATAACAGAGATACAATAGGGGGCACATTTTTCACTATAGAAATAGTGTTTTGACATCAAAAAGTGCCAAAAGAACACAAATTATTAGGTCAGGGCACACAGCCAGTTGTAGGGTCATACAGACACCGCTGCAATTTAGTACTTACCTCTGTGCTCACATGGTTGATTTTTTTTTTTTCAAAATCATTAGAAAAGTACTGTTGGTACTAATTATTTACAAATAGTGACTGGTGAGTGTACTTTCTATACAGAATTATATTATACAACATTGTTTACCTACCATTTTCCCTTAGAACTGATTTGTCATTCAAACCAAGAGAAGTATTTCCTGTTTTCTGAGTTGTTCCTTTAAATTCTGAGTTGCCCTCTGAAGGCGTGCTGCTTATACCTGAAACAACACATATTATTAGTGAACATAGAATTAGGTGACCCTCACTAGATTCCAAAAGCTGAGTAAGCCAGTTACAAACAGACAAGATCAGGTGAAAGGTGGAGAATGGGTATGTCACAGGCTAGTAGTTAAATACAACCTTGTGATTTACAAAATGACACCTGTACCCGAGATCACGTTGTTATGAAACAATCCAGTGAGACCAAGGCTTGTTGCTTTGGCCTTAATCTCTAGAGGAATCAATAGAGGTGAATATAACTAACAGACAACTTCTGATTTGCTAAATTTGATAATGCTATAACCCATTTGACCTCTCTAAATTCCTTCTAATTCCCACATACAATGTGGATGCTTTAAAACTACCTGATGCATCACTATATAAACCAATGAAAAGCCAAAGACATCCCAAATAACATAACTGTTGCCACAACATATATCGCTGAAATTTCAAATGCAATTGGCTGCTACCATAAAAATTGAGTTTTCACAAATGGAAAGTGAGAAAGTGTATTCTGCATAATCTGGTACATACACTACTGAGGTTTCTATGTTCCTGTGTCCTGTCAACAAATCACTTCATATGTAAACAGAAGAACACATACCCAAATGCAAGTTTATGCATTTAGCTGCTGCTAGCAAAAACCTCTTGACACAAAATACACTGTAGCTTATATTTTAGAAGAATACAGAAGGCAAACCATTTCTGGTATCCTTAAATACCTTATTGTCATAGTTCCAAAGCAATTCTCTTAAAGTACATATTAGGGCTCATTTATGCCCGCAAGTCCTCACAATTTAATCGCAGTCAGTTGCACACTCATCAAAATGCGCTCCTTGTGCATCCATATAGTTGCGCTTGGCCAGTGCCTATTGGTGCAGAGAAACCCTGAAGCTACCATTAGCTGACCAGAAGAAGAATCGGGCACAGATGTCACTTGCACACCGAAACATTGGAAATCTGTCTGAATTCAGACACAGCAGAACAAGTATCCCCTCTAGCAACACCAACACACACATGCAGAACAGCACAGTGGAGCACAGAAGAGCCATGTTCACCAGCTTCGGCATTGTCGTTAAGTGAGTGCCGATACTTCAACTTTTGTTGCTTGCCCAGTTAGAGCTGGAAAGCTCCATAAATTAAAGATGAGAAAGAAGAGGATCTGGAAGATACCAAAGCTAGCAAACATGGTGCCCCTGAGCTCTGCTGCACTATTCCACATATGCAGGTTGGTGTCTCCAGAGGGGACACCCATTCCAGTACAACACCATGTGGGGAGGAATTAGGGAAGGGTACCAGTGGAGGGGGCAAACGGGTGCCCTCAGCTGCAGGGGGGTTTAATTCTCCTTTAATTTTTTCAGATATTTGCAGTGGATACAGTGCATCTGTGCCAAACACATTACCCGTTGCAACCGCAACGCTGCTGGAATTCTTGGGGGGAAAACACTGCATTGTGTGAAAATATGTATACGACATAAGTGCACTAGAAATCGCACTTTGCTCACTGCACTTGTGGACGTCCTATTGTCGTATAACCTCAAATGAATGAAGGTTACAAACCAATTCATCCACCATGGCTGTGCTAAGTAGGTCTGGGGTTATTGAGTTGGCCTAGAGCAGGCATCCCAAACCTTTTTTACTCATGGGCAACATACAGATGTAAAAGTGTTGGTGGGCCACACAATCATGAAAAAAATTCCTTGGCGATGCTACATAAGGGCTGTGATTGGTTATTTGGTAACTGTATGTGGTTACCAGCCCAGAAGGATGCCCTGCTTGGAGTAAAACTGTGTTTTTATGCTTTCAAAACTTGTCTCCATTTCAAGAAATTTTAAAATGAGCACCTATTTTGAAGTCACAAAGAGCAACATCAAAGGGGTGTTGAGTAACATGTTGCTTATAAACTGGTTGGGGATCTCTGACCTGGAGGTCAAGTGATGAGACTTTGGTTTAGGATTTGATTCTCCGTGGCAACTCCTTGTGACCCTAGACAATTCACTAATGGGGGAATGTAATAAAAGTTGGAAAGAGAAAAACAATTAATAAAAATTCTCATTTAGCAATTTAATATTCTTCTTTAAACTGCTATTGCTTTGCACATTTTAATTGCACACCTTTAAGAAGTGCTTGAAGATGTTGTAATGTTTTGGAGCAAACATAACTTTCTCAGTAAGAAGTTTTATTACATTCATTACTCACTGGCGTAAACCTTCTTCCACTTTCAGAAGAGGTCGATAAACAGTTTCCGGGTTTGCAAAACCTATATTAAATTTGCGGAAAATTTGTTCTTGCAAAGGCATAACTTTTCGCATTGCAGATATTTTTTCCATTACCAAATTTTATTACATTTGTTCATTAATCTCCTGGTGTCTCAGCAAACGTAGGGAGAAAAGTGCCGTAAAACATATTTCCGGATTAACTGTCAAATCAAATATCAACTGTCAAATGAAATATTCAGATATTCTAGATGACATATCGGATAAAATAGACAGGCGCTACAACATAATAATTGCCTGGATTCCCTGCCGTGGATGAAGCATAGGCCATGGATAGCATAGGCGTTCAATCTTGCTTGCACCTGTGCTAGTACTATGCCTAGGTCAATGAAACTATCATTGGTGTACAACCAAAATGAAAGGGTATAGTCTGCAACAACCAAAATCAGGGCAGAAACCTGTCAATGGTACTATGCATTGTAATTGGATCATGTAAGTCTCTAAAAGTTTCTATTATGAAGTCAGCTGAGTAGTTTTTACCCAGGCGAATCTTACTTGGCTGAGAATGAAATAAAAATGTCCATTGATTGCAAAAGCAATTGAGTGCTAGTTAGCAATACAATTGTTGAGGTAAAGCCTTCCAGCAATGCCTGCCCTCACCTTCCCTTGGTAGATACCCTGTTACCAGATCAATCAAATGGGGCCACAAAGTTATACAGAGAATGTAAGTAATTTGAAATATATATACAGTAACAAATCAGAAAACACGATTATTTTTCTCAGGCTGTGGTATTCAGCCTCTCTGCATTGCCTTGGGCTCCTTCTGTTCTAACCGAATTCCTGGCAGCAAATCAATTCTACATTATACAACTGCTGTTTCTAGAATCCTTATTGATTTTGTCTGATTATCTTATATCTGAGATACTGAACAGAGGCTTTAAAGACGTATAAGGATTCATCTGCAAACAAAATACATATGATGTGCGAAAAAATTCTCTGTTTTGTGTGTGTATTCTTTCATATCTTTTGGGCTGTTCTCCAACAGCTCAGATCTGTCATTTATAAGCGAAATCAGAATCCTCGATAAAGTCCACTGGCTTCTGTCCTGCCAAGCATTCAGTTTAGTCCTTGCTGTCATCCACTGTCATGGCACTTTGCTGCGTCTAAATGAAAAGTGTCACGGGGATGTCAAATGACCTACCAGTTTTGTCAAATACCAGTAATGATAAAAAAAGAAGAGAAATATTTTATAGTTTGTAAGACAGATTTTGTTTTTTTTGGAAAAGTCCTAAGAAGTCTTATTTCCTTTGTTATTTGGGACTGAGAACTTAATTAAGAACTTAATTATAACCATAGTCTACATACAATCTGGTACATTACAATCTAGTCATTTTTACATATTGTTGCCCATTGCACAGAGCCCTAACATTTTTGGCTTTGACTATTATATTGTTAAAATCAGTGTTGGACTGGGGGGTCTGGGCCCATGGGGATCCTCACACATCTTCCCTGGGCTCCCATTCTCTTCGCACAGGCAACCCTCCTACATCCACCTTCCGTGGAGACAAGGAGAGTGGATCTGGACCGGGGGGGCCCCAGGATCAATACTCTAAAAATGTTGCATAAATGTATATTGGAAAGCTGCTTGCTTGGAATTAACTTGAAGTTCCCCTTTAAACTAAAATCACTGCGTTCTGTGAAAGCAAAACACTGTCAAAATGCAACATTTTTAATTGGCTAACAAGGCAAGGAAATATTACTTCTTAAAGTGCAATACTTTAGAAGTAAATTTTTGGGTGGTTGTAGCGCTACAACAATATGCAGTCGAAAATCTGCACCTTTTTTTTACCAACCTATTTGGGTATGATAGAATAAAATGTATTGTATTTTGCACCGTTTTTGTTCATTTACGTTCTTGGATTATGATTTTTGTTGGTCTTTGTAGCAAAACCCAAGTAATGGGCAGTGATCTCTATATAAAGTGGCCACTAGGTGATGCTATAATTTAATGTATACTCCAGCTCTTTCCATCATTATTCTTTGGAAAACGTTTGTTGAATATTTCAGTGCATTTTACGTATTGGTAATAAGGATTATAGAGAGAGACTTGAGGCATAGGGCCTGCTGGGGTGTCTGGTACTATAGGGGCTGGAGTGGAGGCCTAACATTCATTAGCAATGTGTTAACCAGATCATCTTTCCCAGACTATAGATGCCCAATAACCTCTAGTTAATTCTGCTGTTGGCAACTAAGTAATAGATACCCCTGTGTAGGGTTGTCTGAAACCGAATGGGTAAGCTTTACTGCAATACTTTGGTAGATACATTATAACAACTCCAAAACATATTTTTTGTTGACATATTCTTACTCTTGTTAATATTCAACAACAAGTCGTGTTAAGGCAAATGCCACACAGGAAAATAAGAAGCTGCCACATGTTGCTACAAATACGTTTAAGGGTAAGGTCACACCGGGAGATTCGGGGAGATTTAGTCGCCCGGCAACTAATCGCCTCTTCTTCTGGGCAACTAATCTCCCGAACTGCTTTCCCCTGTCTTCCGCCTGTTAAAATGAAAAATCGCCTGTGGCCAGGCCTGGATTTGCGGCGAGGCCGTATAGGCACGGGCCTAGGGTAGCAGAAGCTCAGGGGCGGCATGCTGCCCAGCCGCACTTAAATTTATGTTGAGCCGGAGCACTAGGGACTCTGTGTCCTGTCCCAGTGCTCTGGCTGTGAACAAAACAGATGCGCATGCACGCGATCCGAGGGGTGGGCAGGGGGCAACTTTGGAAGCACGCAGAGGAAAAATCCGGCAATGCCTGCAGCATGTCACTCACTGCGCTTCGTTTTCCGAAGTCGCCCGAAGTTTCCTCGAGAGACAACTTCAGAAAAAGAAGCGCCGCGAGTGCCATGCCGCAGGTGATTTTTCATTCTAGCAGGTGGAAGACAAGTGGAAGCAGTTCAGGGAGATTAGTCGGGCGATTAGTCGCCGGGCGACTAAATCTCCCCGAATCTCCCCGTGTGACCTTACCCTAACTGGTGTCTCTTGGTGAGAAGTCTGTTATGTAACGCAGAGTTTCAAGCCTCCCTCTCAAACACAGCACTTATTCTGAAAATAGATTACCTCCAATTAATCTATTACATATATGAAATGTGTTGTTTTCAGGGTAAAATACTTCTCTATCTCAGGGCTTTTAAAGTATTCTTACCTTACAAAAAAGGCAGCTATATGTGTGCAAGTCTGTAAATGCAAAGTAGTAGCAATGCAATCATAACTTTAGATGTGCTTTAAAAAGCATATATTCTTACAAAGGAAATCCTATTACTGCATCTTATTGGACCACTTTTAATCAAATCAGACCTTTATAAGATTTTTGCAATTTTTTTTCTTGAGGAACTGTCTAAAATTTTTTTTACAGGTTTTAGAGGTATTCGTATTTTTTAGTGCATCGTTTGGTGATTTTTTTGTTCACACTTTTTATATTCGGATCTTTTAATAAATTCCATGACATTCCATGACTCAGTTCTGTATTTGTCAATGACAATCATAGGAAAATGTTCATCAGCGGGTTGTAATTTCAGAAATTTGGTTGCTAGGGTAATATGAACCATAGAATGTATTGATATGAATAAGAGACTGAAATATGAATAGGAGAGGCCTGAATAGAAAGATGAGTAATAAAAAGTAGCAATAACAATACATTTGTAGCCTTGCAGTACATGTGTTTATAGATGGGGTCAATTATTTCTATTTAAAAGCCGGAAACAGTCAGAAGAAGAAAAAAGCAAATAATATGAAAACTATAACAAAGAAAAAATGAAGACCAATTGAAATTGTGCTTAGAATTAGCCATTCTATAATATACTGAACGTTAACTTAAAGGTAAAACCACTTTAAGGGTACTATATACTTTAACAGGACTGTATATACAGTAAATGACACTTTTAACTATTTAATGCTTTTTCTTACCCAACCCCCCACCTCCCAATTCTGCAAAATAAAACAACTTGTCAATTACCCAAACACAATAAACATTAATTAACCACCTGCAACTGCAATAACATACATAATTGTACTATATATATATATATATATATATATATATATATATATATATGTGAATTATATACTGTATAAATTAACATACTGACACTGTTTTACATTTACCCAGTTCTCCATTTTTATGCTAATAGATAATGATAAATATAGATATGCCAACAGGGTGATAATGTTATTGAAGTAAGGGTTGAATAAATGCTTCAGTAATGCTCATTTGTGATGTCAGTTTACAGAATGCAGTTATTAATGAAGCAGTGTATCCAGGCAACCACTAAGCCCAAATAGAAAAATCTCTTTGAATAACATTATGGATTGGCCAAAGAAAACAACTAACTGCCCCCCCTTCCACCAAGAAATCTCAATTAGAGTTTGTAATACTGTCATTGGTATTAAAGGCAATGACATAGGGGCAGACTCACTAAAGTGCAAAGTGGCTAACGCTAGCGACTTTTCTCTAGCGTTGCCACCCGCAGGGACAATTTACTAACTGGCGCAGGCGCCAATTCACTAGCGAACGGGACCGTCGCTAGCGTTCATTCGCATTCTATCGCCAGGCGACTTTTTGCTCTGGTAAACGATCGTTACTCCGCAGAGTTGACTTTGCCACCTCAGACCAGGCAAAGTGCTAAAATGCTAGATCTTGCTCAATCTTCTGTCACTTACATCATATCTTGTGTGCCAAAAAACGCTGGCGACTTTTCCTTTTTTTAAGCGGGATTGGCTGCAAAAGTCCTAAATTACCTTTTTGGATAACCGGTTTTCTCCACACATTTTATAACATATGGAACATTAATTTTACAATGGGCTTATGTGTAGGGCATTATATTAACGCTCTTGTCTTTATTAAGGTTGCCTGGACATGTGTAATAAAAAGTAGTAACTTCAAGCATTTGCAACAACATTTATAATAAAGACATCCATACAACTTTAAATTTCCCGCCCTATGCAAATTCCCCTAGGTGCAAGACCACTAGCGAATTTTTGGTAGGCACAAAAGAACGCTAGCGTATCTTCGCTATGAAATGCTCACACAGCCAAAGTAATGCTGGCGACTTTTCACCAGCTTTCGACGCCCCCGGGACGAAATTTCACATTTAGGTGAATTATCATATTCGTAGCGCATTTGCGCCTGGTGAAGTGGTGCGAGGGGTGCGAAGCTGACGCTGGTGTTAGTGAATCTGCCCCATGGTGTCACCTGGCTTGTTACCAAATTGACATTCACCATAAAATATCTAAGGGCACATAGATGGCTCTGATAATAGTTTGCAGCCATCTCATAATAGAAGTAAAACATGTGGGGTATACTACCATGACCTTGGTGCCGACATAAACTCATAGCTGTATATAATGACCTGTATGCATCATGTTTGCCTATTAATTATCTATCAACATATATAAAAAAATGGATACTGGTTGTTCTAGACAGTAGCAGCAAAAGAACAAATCATAATTCTAAAACAATGGTTTGTTATTAACCCACAAAGCAATCTTTAATAAATATCAAGCACAGTGAGGTGGTTTTCAGTCACTCTGGTCCATCAAGAAAAAAAAACCCACAACCCTACAGTCATGACTATTTCCATAATCAATGAAGTAAACAAAGCTCTTTGTAACCTTATAATTACATGTACTTTTCCATACAAATTATACTCTGCGCATGATTATAGTTCTTTTCTATATGTTCGTTTTAAAGCATTATTGCACCACAGAATTTCAAATGAAAATCCTTCTTGAAGTTGTTGACGTGCTATTGCAATTCGCTCGGAAAGTAGGACACACAAGATCACAGCTCCTTTTGTAATTGAGGCATAATAACTGCCAACATAATGAAACACAGCAACGTTGCCTGTTGGGAAGTCAAATGGAAAGCAAAATCGCTGAGTGACATTGGTTAAGATAACAAATTATCCAATTAGATAAGTAGTTTATTTTTCTTTTGTAGCCCTGATTATACTAGGTTTTTCTGCTCAAGTTAACAGTATGCAGGCAAGGATGCACTCAACTGGCAATCCCTACCGTCGCTTCATTTGTTTTCGCTAAATGACGACAATATTTAGCAGCAATTTATTTTTATGCTGTTGAAAATATAAACTATTTATGAAAACGTACAGCGATTTAGGGTTAGGACCATTTTATATGTATTTCGCTTTTTTTTGTTTTGGAGAAAAAAGTCAAGAATTACTATGACTGGTTTCCAATTATAATTGCCTGTAATCACTATGAGTATGCAAGTGAGAGTGATCCTACACAAAGCATTGGGCAGATATATTTTCAGGCTATATATTTACAATTTATTATACTCTCTCTCTCTTGAACTACAGTATAATGTGATCTGTCCCAGAATTTTCCCATCATTACTGTTGGAATCATAATGCACATAGCATAAACCTAATCATAAGATATGATAAAAAGAAAAGGAGTATTTCCATTGTTTTAATTAAATGACATAGTTTCAGGTTATATTTAGCACTTATTAATGAAGAATAAGAATAAGGATGTTACTTTTTCTGATTAAAGTACTACCTTTCCAAACTCTGTTATCTTCCTACACACTTCATAGTTAATTGGCATATGGTATTAATTAACTGATATTAAGAATCAAGTATTGCATTTTATTTTACTGGCCAGCATGGTAAAACAGTGTTCAAATGATAACAAAACAACACTAATACCGGAAGTTCAGAAATGGGCTGTTCTCCATTTTATTGCTGTGATGAAGTTATACAAGAAAGAATCAGAGTTTAGGGACAATAGTATGCACTTCTTAAAGTGAGGAAGGCCAGTGTAAATACCTTTATATCCACACCATTGAAGACTGGTAATTAGTGGGGAAGGGACTATAGGGGTCATTTACTTATGGAAATGCAGTTTGCAAAGGGCAAAAGATGGCCACAATCAGCCATTATTTTGCACTTTGCTCACCGTCTCCCGGAATTGCCACAGGTCTTTGCAAAGCAAAGGAAGCTGTGACTCCCCCTCTAACATATGTGCCTGAATGACCCAAAAGTTAGAGGTAGGGGGCAGGAGTGGGGATGTCTATGTACCTCCACCACCCCTAATGTATACTGTGCTGCCAAACACAGGCAGCGCTAATCACAAGTCTATGTGCTCTAAATCAAAGCAAAGAGACTTGTAGCAATGTAGGTTGCAAAGTGCAAAAAAGAAGAAATAATGTAACTAAAAAATGTATCATTTTGAAGAAATAAGGTGCAGTATATGGAAAATTAGCTTGGATGGTGTGGCTTCTCTATCTTTATAATGACAGTTTGCCAGCCTGTACCTGGAGAAATCGTTCTTGTGCTCTAAACAGTAAATTGGAGAATATTCACTTGGAGAAATTCCACCTGGAGAAGAGATGGGAATTGTCGCCAACGCAAAGAGAATTTTCACCACTGAGAATTCTCCAAAACTTGTTATATTCTCCGTTAAATAAATGATTGATGCTGAGTGGAATTTTCGTTTTTGGGGAAATTACTTAAAATTTTCACTTTTACCGTTATCAAGTACTGGAGATCCGAAACTCCATAAAATACATGTTGGTGTATGGTGAACAATGGTATAAGGACAAGTGCAGTGACTGATGTGTACTGCAGTTATGCAAGTTGAAATCAGTGGTTCAGTATACAGTATATATATATCATATATATACACATATATATATATATATATATATATATATAAATATTTATTATAATGAAAAATTACTTTGAAATATAATCGACTCCGCAGATTTTCTTCTCCCACTATACACTTCAGAAATAATGGAAATAATGTTAAATCCCAATATATATCCAGTATACCATGAGAACATCATTAAAGCAGGTCTGAGTAAAATAAATAGCTTAAGAAATGGTATTAATTCAACCTATACAAAACTAAGCTGCACTTATATTGATGGCAAAACGATCCCACTGGGTTTATTACATGTTTAAACAACTTAAAGCAGATTTAAGGCATAGAGATCCAAATTATGGAAAGGTGCCTTATCTGAGAAAACCCAGGTCCTAAGCATTTTGGATAATAGATCCTATATATGTACAGTGATTCTAATGGTGTTTCTGTGTTAAAAGGAAAACAGTTGCTTTTCTCCAATGGAATAAGACAATATAATTTACCATTAGTAGTGTTAGGGTCCCTGGAAACAGAGGTGCTTAACATGGGAGTAGCTTTTGTGGCATCTGAAACTCCTTCGCTTCCATTATGTGCCACAGATGTCTGATCTAAATAAGAAAAAAAAAGCAGAGATTAACATTGGATAGGCACCAATGTGTATATGTACAATACAAATGGCCACTAAACATTCCTTTTTTATCTTGATTGTAAATTAATAATAATGAGATTCATGTTTCATTACATTTGTACTGGAGTACAGTTTTGTTCATTTAGAGTAGAAGCACCTCTTCAGAGAGACCCTGTTTTGATAAAGGAGGGCTAAGGTTATAACCCTTATGGTTATAAATAGTATAAGATGCACTATATCTATTCTCTATTTTTTAAAAGAAAGAAAGAGAGGATGAAAGAAAGAGAAAGAAAGAAAGAAAGAAAGAAAGAAAGAAAGAAAGAAAGAAAGAAAGAAAGAAAGAAAGAAAGAAAGAAAGAAAGAAAGAAAGAAAATTCAGTTACTAAGAGACAAGGTCCTCGGCTCAGAGCAGATGTAATAGAAAACAATTATCTTGTAAACACATGCCTATTCAATCAGCTTTAATGATTTATATAGTGAATAAAGTACCCTCTCTTGTAAATATTAAGGATATTATAGGTTACCGAGGAGTTTCATGACCATATAAAAACACGAGGCCGAAGGCCGAAGTCATGGAACTCTGAGGTAACTTCTAATATCCTCATATTTTGCAACTGGGGGTACTTTATTTATTATAATACACAAATTTCAGTGAGTCATGTGACAGAAATGACATGAGAACTCACCGTTTATAACTGATGACATCAGAACTCACCATTTATAAGGATACGATTTACAAGATATTCATGGCTTTTGTGTATTATATAGAAATACACAAAAAAGAAAGATCTGTTATAGTTAGAATATCCATGATCATATATAGGCATTTACTCACAGCTCACTCCCTAAGCTTCAGGCTGAGGCCTCATCCAGGGCTTCAGGCCACACAAGGTCTGTCAGTCCCAGGGTTACCCTGTTAATGCTTGTCCCTTGTCAGCTGCTTAACATTTGTAATTGTACTAGTAGGAAAACTGAATTTAGAATTCTGCTAAAGATTTATCCCATGTATCTGTACACCTGGATCTCAATAATCCATATGTCTTAAGAATACAGGCACTTATCCTAATAAGGATTGACACTGGACCCTGTGTCCATCTAGACATTTAGAAACACAGGGCAAATTTGCACTAGGGCAGTAACCCATGGCAACCAATCAGATGCATGCTTACATTGTTCTACCTGCAGCTATCTGAGAAAAGCTAATCACTGATTGGTTGCTATAGGATCCTGCCTAGGTGAAAATTTGCCCAGTGTTTATCAATGAGCCCCTACTGTATGTTAGCTATATTTGTGGTTTTGGTAGATTGTAAGTCTTTTTATTTATCATAACAAAGCACTTTCATGCTTTTAGCTCCATGAATTTTGTATTTATTCTGTTGCATGATGAGCATTAATATTAAAATGTGCCATAGTAAGGCATTTAAATGGAGCATAAAGTCATTTTAATTTGTGGTCAACAGCTGGGAACGTTGCTATAAGACACACAAGCACCATGTGCATTTACATAAGACTAATTAAAGGAAAACTATACCCCCAAAATTAACACTTAAGCTTATATAATTTTAAGTGGCATATTAAAGATTCTTTCCAAACTGGTATATATATTTATGTAAATATTGACCTAACATGGATGATTTGTTTGTGTGCACTGTGAATCGTAGGATCCCAGGGGACAGCCCTTATTTTTTAAAATTGCAATTTTCTATTTATGATTACCCAATGGTACTACTAAAAATGTATATTATTATGAAAATGGTTTATTTACATGAAACAGGGTTTTACATATGAGCTGTTTTATGCAATACATTTTTATAGAGACCTACATTTTTTGGGGGGTATAGTTTTCCTTTAAGGGCTTGTACAGACAAGCAGGTCTTCTTTCATTCCCCTGCAGTCAATTTTAAAGCATTCAGCCGCAGGGAAGCGTACAAAGAAACACAGTCTATTGAACACAGCCAACATACAGCGTTCCGTACTCTATGTATGAGTATGGGTCCCTTTAAATCAATAGGCTGCTTTTTTCCTTCTCCTCCCTGCAGATGAACGATTTAAAACTGACTTCAGGGAACGCAAAAAGAACCGCTCATATGTATGAAACCTTATGTTGTGTACAGACTATAGGATAAATCTAGGCATACTCAGCTTTTTACTATTTACCAATTACCCTACTGAGTTGTTGGTATCTTAGCCAAATATTTTTGACCAAACTGGAATCCATATTCCCATTTGGGGCAGTCACTTGGTCTGAATATTGGATATTGCTGTTCAACTAGGTGCAAAATAGCTGAACTGACAATGCATTTAGCGAGTGATCAATTGCCCCTGTTTGAGTTGCTTTCTACATCTTGCATCAGATTTTTGGTGCAGACGTAATAGTATAAAATAAACTAAAGGAACAAATATCTATGTAAAGGTGGTGTACTTATTGCAGTTATATTTGTGATCCATTGGTCATGTATTTTTATCCTCAGTCCTCAAACCTTAACTAAATGAATTACTCATACTGAATAGGATGATAAAGGCTACTGGGGTGATAAAACTCAACTAGCTGTAAAGCAGGGTAAGAGCAAAAGCATTATGGAAATAGTACTTCATACTACAAGGTTTAACAGTAAATCCATTTGCCTTATCTAAGTACTGCAAATAAACCTCTTATTTCTTGATGAAGAATTAAATTTATTTTCATAGATGTATTTCATCTTTCATATCTCCCTTATGTTCATGTACTGTAGTTAGTGTCACTAATAAAGAACAACAAGTACACATACTCATACACACACAGTTGATCTGGCTGTTTTTTACACAGTAGGTTCTGTTAGAGGAAGTTTGGCATCCTGACAGATGAGGGTGAATATTGCTCAGCAGGGGTTGGTAGGGAAGGCATGTTTTGTATTGGATCCGTCTATGCACACGCATGCTAGTATGCGTTTATGATAAGTGTGTGTGTTGGGATTGGGTGTTGCACTGTACATGTACTGTATCTGTTATACAGAATGCTTGGGACCTGGGGTTTTCTGGATAATGAATCTTTCCTTACTAGAAAATCATTTAGCCATTAAATAAACCAAATAGTCTGGTTTTGCTTCCAATAAGGATTAATTATATCTTAGTTTGGCTCAAGTTCAAGGTACTGTTTTATTATAACAATATATATTTAACGGATCCCCTACCTATAAACATGTTTTGAAGGATCAGAATATGACCTGAATCATAACGGAAACGCTATAAAAAAAGTAATAATAAAAAGCATACCGGTAGGTGTGTTTCCAGCTACAGTAGGTAATGCTACTTCATTTTTAGCAGTGGTAATGCTTCCTGAAAATGAAATATACTTTCCATCAATATATAAGCTGCCATAGTCAAGAGATAATGTCAGATTAATATAATTATATGAAGCATATTGCATTGAAAGGTAAAGGAAAGTGTTATTTGTTGCTACTGAGCCACAAAAACAGAAACCTTAGAGCAAAGGTGAAGGTCAGCATCCTCATTAGCTAGAATTTTTTTTTCCTGTTAACAACCAAATTTTTCTGCTTGCTTTGTTTAGCAAGATAAACAGAATCCCTGCACTCTGACTAATGTATGGGAAGTCTAGGGATGAGCAAACTTTTTTGCCAGGTTTCGCTGTAAAAAAGATGCCCATAGACTCCAATGGGTGAAAAAAACTTGACTTCAATGCATTTGGCAAATTTTCACAAATCTTCAGCAAAGCAAAACAAGTCAGATTTGCCCATCACTAATGGAAACTAAATCAAGATCCTAAATGAACAGTCAATCACTAAAGTCTGGGAAATAATCATGATGACATATGGATGTTTTAGGAGTATATATATATATATATATATATATATATATATATATATATATATATATATATATATATACACACACATACATATACACTGTATATCCTTGAGAAATGAAACGTTGGACTCTGATATGATGTACTAAAAAAAAAGGTGAAGATTTTACATGAAAGTCGCTGCACTCTCAGGATTTCTAAAATAGCATGGTTACTTGTGTATAGTCTCCTGGTGAAGGTCCCTGTATTGGACCGAAACGTTGAGAATTCTGCATGTATTTTCTGTTTAAATAAATCTTTTTTGCTATTTTTCAAATCCTGAGAGAGAGAGAAAGAGAGAGAGAGAGAGAGAGAGAGAGAGAGAGAGAGAGAGAGAGAATATAAGGGGGTTATTTACTTAACTCTGAATGCAAAAATCTCGAAAAACTTGTGATTTTTTTTAGTATAAAATCTGACTTTTAAAAAATCACGAATTTTTCAGAATTTATTATATACTGAGGATTTAAAAAGTCAGAATCAGAAAATCCTGTTGAGGTTGAATATAAGTCAATGGGAGAACATTTTTTGATGTGCGCTGTGTTTCATGCAATACCCCGAAGAAAAAAGCATACAAAATCGGAGTTTTCAGGTGGAAAATCTGAAAAAAATCTTGAAATTTGGATTTTTTTCCCGCAAACCACATTGTCAGGAAAATCTAATAATAAATAAGGGGAAAAAAACCTGTGCAGATGTAATTAGGAGTTTTTGGCAGAACATGTTGCAAAACTGTAAATTTGGGCTTACTAATACTAAATACTAATTAATAATTAATTTATATTGTAATCACATGGCAGCTCAGAAACCAGTACAAATCTGTTTATATAATGAATATATACAATAAAAATGCACAAAAGAAGGCTCATTACATGAAATAAATAACATGGCTTCTCAGAAAGAAACAAGTGACATTGTAAAGAAGGATGGCAATGCGCTACAGGTTTTAGAACAGTCACTTTTGTCCTTACTATATAAATAACTACACAAAATGATATACCAGTTGAGGAGCTTGTGTTACCAGCTGCTGTAGCTGCTGCTGTTTTAGAACCGTTGATTTCTGGAAAAAAATCAGGCAAACTACCCATTAGTATAATGTTCTCCATAGTTTAGAGATACTGTACTAGTAACAAACATTACAGTGATTATTGTCCAATGAAAGGGAGACTACCCCTTTCTCTGGTTAAAGGACATCCAGCCACTAGTAATTTGGTTGTCTGGGAACCCTCCTGCAATTGCTTTTTTCTACACTAAAAAACAGATATCCAGTTTTAAAAAAAATTGTCTAAGGGGCAAATTTACTTATGGTTGAATATCGAGGGTTAATTAATCCTCGATATTCGACTGCCGAATTGAAATCTTCGACTTCGAATATCGAAGACGAAGGATTTACCGCAAATAGTTCGATCGAACGAAAAATCCTTTGAAGGATTTTAATCCATCGATCAAACGATTTTTCTTAGACCTAAAAATTGTTCCAAAGCCTATGGGGACCTTCCCCATAGGCTAACATTGGCTTCGGTAGGTTTTAGGTGGCAAACTAGGGGGTCAAAATTTTTTTTTAAAGAGACAGTACTTCGACTATCGAATGGTCAAATAGTCGAACGATTTTTAGTTCGATTCGTTTGTTTCGAAGTCAAAGTCGTAGTCGAAGGTCGAAGTAGCCGATTCGATGGTCGAAGTAGCCAAAAAAAATTTGAAATTCAAAGTTTTTTTTATTCTATTCCTTCTCTCGAACTAAGTAAATGGGCCCCTTAGTGTTAAAGTTACCAGACGCAGCTCTTGGCTATCCCTGCTATAGCACCCCCTTAGGCACGGTTTTCATTTGGCCTTATGGCATAACATGACATAACATAAGTTTAGTTAAGGATCAAGCTGTAACCTCACATTTTTATAAGTAGGCAGTAGGCAAACCAATTAGTTGTCTGGGGTTTTTTCCATGTGGGTGACATTATACCTGCTAATTGTATACAGGATAAGAAAAAACTGTATTTACATGTAGTTACAAATAAAAGCATAAAAACATACCAGAAGTACTTGTAATACTTGTGTTGCCAGCTACAGTAGTGGATGCTGCACCTGTTTTGGGGTTGTTGACTGCAAAAAAAACAAAAATACAATATTACATTAGTATGTGGCCCACCCGTGGGGTTCTATAGAAGTGTGGATTATAGTGTGTGCATCACTGGTATGGCCCTATGTAAAATATACAATTTTGGTGTTCAGATTTTAAAAAGCATATTATCAAAATAGTGGGAGTTGGTATTGTTTACATTGGAGATAAGGCAGTAAAGTGAGTAAATAATCTCTGTAAATCTCTGTAAAAATAAATATAAGAAAGAATGTTTCACTTTTAATTAAGCCCATTTTTCAAATTACAAGATATAAAATGTTGGTTCCTTGAGCACATTCTTGCTTCTCCTTAAATGTGCTAATTACCCATCATTTAAAAAAAAAAAGTAAATAAAAACCTAAGGCTCAAGATGGAGATTTTTCATGTGTTAGTTGATTTGCTTTTCTTTGACAAATATTTTGGTGTACCACCTGAGTCCACCTGGTTTTTGATGAAGAAGATCTAGAAAACTATATGTTTGTCTGGCCAGAATGTGACAGCAATGGCCAAGGTTAGTTGTGGGCTGAGAGATTCATTTTAGATCTAAGTTACTATCAACTAAGGGGGTTATTTAACTAGCTCTGAATATCCGAACCTCGAATAATTCGTAGTTTTCGGAGAAATAAAAACCTACGCATTTTTCAAGATTTATTTAAGTCTGATGGTCTAAAAACTCTGAATCTGAAACCCCGGCATCTAAAAGCTCTCGAGGTCCTGTATAAGTCAATGGGGAAGGTCCCAGTGTTTGCACTGATGTCCGTACCGATATTCAATGAGTTTGTGGTTTCTGCACAAAAACTAAGAAAACTCTGATTTTTTTGTCGTTTTCTGAGTTTTTTACGCAGAAACCATGAACAATTCAGAGTTTTCTTGGAAAGTTCCGAGGTTTGCCCGACCCTATTTTTTCGGGCTTTTTTAAGGTCCCTTCAGGCAATTGGAATTGCTCGGATTTCTAACTTAAGATGGCCATAGATGTTGAGATTTTTAAAAGATCAGACCTGATCGTGAGACCACGATCTTCTCGGAACGATTGTACGAATTTACCCTCAACTAAAAAGACCAATTTGCCAGGAGAACAAAGGGGAGCTGCCTGCTTGTCCCAGCAAATATAGATAGATTGCACTAGGACCAACAAAGATTTTTTGACCTGGCCGATCAATTTCCTGACAGATGTCGGCCGAAAGATTGTAAGATGTACGATCATTCGAATCCCACTAACCGCACGATAATTTCGAAGGATTGGTCGGACTTCCCTAAAATCGGCCGTTCGGCAAGAAGAATTGTTGCGTCTATGGGGAGCTTTAAAAAACTGAGATAAATTCGGACCTTGATAAATAACCCCCTAAATGTAGATTTAGAGGGAAATAAATATCTTTAGATATGCATGCTTTTATTTAGACAATGTCCAAAGAAGCAGTCATATTCAAAGATTACTGAAATCTTTGCGTAAAATGAAGTGAAATATTTTGATGGCATGTTTGTGGTTGAAAAAGCTAACAGAACAAATCAATGCTTGTCCCAGTGTTTAATGTTGGACTTGGAAAATCCCTAGACTTGAGATATTGTCATGTTATCTGGAACTGTATTGAATTGAAGTATTCTTCCTTCTGCACACAGCTGAGTCCTTTATGCACTGTCTTTTCAACTATTTCATTCTTCCTTTAAATCTAAGGCAGTTAAGTGAGAAAATAATCTCTGTAAATCTCTGTAAAAATAAATATAAGAAAGGATGTTTCACTTTTAATTAAGCCAGTTTTTTAAATAACAAAGTTTTTTCCCCAGGCCAGCACGCCTCTCTTTCTGGAAATAAATCACCGGGAGGTATTGGACTCCTTGGGGCCTATTTAATAAGCCTCAAATTTTTCTCGTTGGGTTTTTACGGGGGAAAAAAACTTGATTTTTTTTTCAAAACTGAAAATACTCCAGCTAAAACCATGTTGAAGTCATGATGAAGTCAATGACAGATGTCCCCTTTTTATAATTGGAAGATGTTTTTTGCCTTTGTCATGTTTGAGGGTTTCGGCCTGTTTGACAATGATTTTTGTTGATTTTCGGCGACAATTCAAAGAAGTTGCACGGTTCAAACTGTCGCGCAATTTTCTCGAGACTTTTCCTGCACATGCAATTTTTAGTAAACTAAGCCAAATCATGGTTGCAAGTTAGGTTGAATATTTATTTTTAATATAATGAGAAAAATTTCAGTTTTACTAAATACACCCCCCTAATTCTGTTTTTTACCTTGTTTCTCTCTGCCCCCTCAGGACTGATGACTGTGTATGCCATCCGCTCTTTTTCTTACACCTATCTATACGGTTTCTGTCTTTCTCTTTTTACAGTTTAATCACTGGCTCTGGTAATCTATCTGTTTTTGTAGCAAATATTTGCCATTGTTTTTGTTTTTTTTAACCTCCCCTTCTTTTCTGGAGCATCAGCTCTACTCTAATAACTTGTGCTTTATTGTTAGCATTTTTTTTTTATTAATCCATGGTAGAAGACCTGGTAGAATAATGGATAGTTATGGTCAGAATCGATATAAAATGTTGGTTCCTTGAGCACATTCTTGCTTCTCCTTAAATGTGCCAATTACTCATCATTAAAAAGTAAATAAAAACCTACGGCTTTTATACAAGATGGAGATTTTTCATGTGTTAGTTGATTTGCTTTCCTTTGACAAATATTTGGATGTACCCGATGTCTACTTGATTCCTCTGTTTTTGATGAAGAAGATCTAGAAAACTATATGGTTGTCTGGCCAGAGCGGCAGCAATGATCAAGGTTAGTTGTGGACTGAGAGATTAATTTTAGTTATTATCAACTAAATGTAGAGTTAGAGGGAAATAAATATCTGTATATACGCATGCCTTTATTTAGACAATGCCCAGAGAAGCAGTCATTTTCAAAAGATTACTGAAATCTTTGCGTAAAATGAAGTGAAATATTTTGATGGCATTATTTTGGTTAAAAAAAACAGAAACAAGTCCCAGGGTTTAATGTTGGATTTGGAAAATCCCTAGACTTGAGATATTGTCATGTTATCTGGAACTGTATTAAATTGAAGTATTCTTCCTCCTGCACACAGCTGAGTCCTTTATGCACTTTTATTGTACTTCTCACACGTGTCTTTTCAACTATTTCATTCTTCCTTTAAATCTAAATAGTAATAAAAAAAGGAATCATCTTTTTCAAAAATCTCATCTAGAAAAAAAAAAATAAAACAAAAATTGCAAACAGTTATAGCTTTGGTTTTAAGCCCGCAACAGCAGCTAACAGCAGAACCGCTGGTTGGTTACCATAGCTACCAAATGACGATGTGGAATTTCTATCAGAGAACGATCGTTAAAGAAAAAAAACCTGTTACTGTGTCTGACAATAAAGCTAAATTATTTGATAGAATAAAGGCAGAGAAGAAAAAAAAAAAAAACTTCAGAGATTTGCTGGATCGGCTGACTCAAATTGTTATATTTATTGTTATACAAAATGGGCGATAATAAATGAGGGCCTGCTTGGTTAAACTGAATACTATCAGATTCACCTATAAGAAATATTTAAAATAATATATTTATGGCAAAAGTTAGATAAACCTATATAGATACAGTGTCGGACTGAAAAAAGCTTCTGTATTGTAGGTTTTCTTGATAGTACAATGGTTATTTTACAGTGTCGGACTGGCCCGGCGGGACACCGGGAAAAAACCCGGTGGGCCCCGACCCTCGTGGCCCCCCGCCGGGCCAGACCCCCTGTACCAGTATAAAAATTTTGAAGAAAGTTTCCGGCGATGTGCATCGCATCACCGCTTGCACATGAGCACCAAGAAGCGCGGCTCGCAGATGCGCATGGCGGCGTTCGAGCGGCGCATACGCACATTTTGTCGCGTCGCAGTAGGGGGGCGGGGGGCCCTGGACCAGCAGTCCCGGTGGGCCCCGGGCCCCCCAGTCCAACCCTGTATATATATATATATATATATATATATATATATATACATATATATATATATATATATATATATATAGTATTTTCCCACTTCAAAATCAGGGTTCATCCCCATTGAAGGCAACTGTTAACTACTGAGGACTACTCAATATGACTGGCAGCAATCTAAATTAATCCATAGTGCTGACATATACAGGTATGGGATCAGTTATCCAGAATCCCATTATCCAGAAAGCTCTGAATTATGGGAAAGCCATCTCTTATAGACTCCATTTTGATTGAAATTTCAAAATAATTTATTTTTTCTCTCTAATAATAAAACTGCACCTTGTAATATACGATTGATCCTTGTTGAGGGCAAAACAATCCTATTAGGTTTATTTCATGTTTAAATTAAATTGTAGAAGGCTTAAGGTATGGAGATCCAACATACCCCTTATCTGGAAAACCCCAGGTCCCAAATATTCTGGGTTACAGATGCCATACCTGTACATTCTTTCTTAACTGGTTTAAAAGCTGTCCTGCAAAAATGTATTTATGCCTAACTATCTATACTCTATAGCTATATTATTAAGTGATATTAAAAATGACATTGTAAATGTGGCACAATCATTGGAATACATGTTAATTAAGAATTTCATATGTGCAGCCTTGATTTGCTTTTCGTGTTCTTCTTTTAATGTTATTATTGCCTGAATTACTTTCTGTCTGCTCTAATCGGAACTTTTTTCTGCATTCTTTTCCATAGTCCACAATGCTGCCTTTTTACCCACCCTTTCCTTCCACACCATGTACATGTTATGATGTTAGAGGAAAGGAGGGTTATTTATGTTTCTGTGGAAAATTCTGCAGCAGCCTATCCAAAAAGGAATGATGTCAACATTGGTTTTAGATTTTGATTCATATTATCCACAAGGTTCCAGGCTGAGTTTTGGAATTAAATATACCACAAATATTCTGGGTGAATGATTCATCTTTGATATAATCCCAAAACCTAACAAGATTCTACAATAAATAATGTATAATACCAGATAGACAGATTATGCCAGATTACCTGTAGCAGTAGTAGTAATAGTAGTAGCAGTAGTAGCATCCGGTTGTGTAGAACTGTCAGCATCTGTAAAAAAAAAAAGTTTATTTAACTAATACCAAATGAACTCAAGCAAGGTATAGCTGTAATTGTTTAAACCATTGGATTGGAGTGTTCACATACACACCAATTTTAATTTATAATTTATGATAGTTTTTTAAATTTCCCATTCGCCTGGTCTCAATGACAAAAAGTTACCCAAATAAAGAGGAGGAGGGTGAGGAACGGCAGTGGGCCTAGGGGTGCCCGCTATGTAAATTCAGCCCTGGGTGCCTATCCTATTTGGAAGTTTCTGTGGTCTGCTCTGGAATTAGCATAAAAACCCTGCTATTTCTGGCTTTTTGGGCAAAATTACAAAGAATCTGAACTTTTCTGGAAAACGCCCCCAAAAATTGAGCAATTCAAAAAAAAAATCAGAAAAATGTGTACGATTCTGATTTTTGCTAAATTTTATTGAGTTTTTCCCTGACCCGATTAAATCATACTTTTTTAATAATACATAAGGTCAAATCTAATGTGGTCTGATTTTTTGTTAAAAAAATACTTTTGATAAATAGTTTGACCTTCCCCATAGGCTAACATTGGTGCTCGGTAGGTTTTAGGTGGCGAAGTAGGTGGTCAAAGTTTTTTTTAAAGAGACACTACTTAGACTATTGAATGGTCGAATAGTCGAACGATTTTTAGTTCGAATCGTTCGATTCAAAGTCGTAGTCGAAGGTCGAAGTAGCCAATTCGATGGTCGAAGTAGCCAAAAGAAAACTTCAAAATGTTTTCCTTCTAATCCTTCACTCGAGCTAAGTAAATGTGCCCCTACATATCTAAAATATTATTTAAACACATTTATTTTACAGCGCTGCAGAATATGTTAGGGCTCTAAAAAAATGTGTTTATAAAATATTTTATATTTTATATATTTAGGGGCAGATTTATCAAGGTTCGAATTTTGAAGTTAAAAATACTTCGAATAATTTGAACTTTTTTTCATCGAAGTCTAAGTAAATTCGAAGTCGTAGTATCCTATTCGATGGTCAAAGTATTCAAAAAATTACTTCGAATTTCGATTTTTTTTTACTTCGAAAATTCCCTCAAATTCACTTCGACCCTTGATAAATCTGCCCCTTAATGTTTTATTTTTATATTATTCCTTCTTGTAGTTCTTTTGAAATACATGGTTTATTTCTGTATTCCCTTTAACTTTTTTCTATTCTAAGTAACCCAATCAGGGGGAAAAGAACTTAGGGCCTTATTTATCAAAATCCAAACTTTTCTGAGTATTTTTTTAACAAAAAGTCAGACCAAATTAGATTTGACCTTATTTATTATTAAAAAAAAAAAGCACGATTTAATCGGGTCAGGGAAAAACTCAATAAAATGGAGCAAAAATCTGAATCGTACACATTTGTCTGATTTTTTTTTGGGGCTTTTTCCAGAAAAGTCCAGAAGAGTTCTTTGGAATTTTGCCCAAAAAGCCAGAAATAGTTGGATTTTCATGCTAATTCCAGAAACTTCCAAATAGGATAGGCACCCAGGGCTGAATTTACATAGCGGGCACCCCTAGGCCCACTGCCTTTTGTCACCCTCCTCCCCTTTATTTGGGCATATTTTTGGCATTGGGCCCGGAGCAATGGGTATTGGCGAACAGGAAATTAAAAAAACATATCTCCTGCGCATCCCCAGTGTTTCTGAACCAATGTGGGTGTGGTTGAGCAGCATGCCGCTTCCCCCTAAAATCTGGCCGCCCTAGGCCCGGGCTTTGGTGACTTTTCCAAAAATCCGAGCCTGTAGGCAACTCTCCCATTGATAGGTCTGAGATTTTCGGCTTTTTACAGCATTTGGCTTTAATAAATCCCGCTAAACATTCTAATTGTTATAGTAAAAACATGAACCCCTATATATCTACTACAAATGCTTATAAAATATATAAAAATTATGGGGATAATTTTCAATGAAGACAGTGTGCAAAGAGCAACAAATTGCCCCAATTTTTTTTTTTTTGCTTCAACATTCATCCAGCAAATATTTTATAAGACAATAGAAACATTTCATTTTCATTCTACGGTCTCTTTAAAACCTCCTAGTTTATTATTCTGTTTACATAACATTATCCTGTTTCAGGAAGTACATATTTATATGCCTTTGAGACAAGGCAGTTATGACGGCAATGCTTGCTTTCTGTCCATGAATCTTGTGCCTCTATTACATTTTACTGCTTCTTTTCAAAACCATAACTGTGACGAACTTCAGGAGAATTATATTTCTAAACATAAGAAATGTTCCTTTTAATGATAAGTTTGACAAAAAAAATTGAAGCATACAATTTACGGTATACACTACTCTGTTAGGGGTGTTAGGGTATACAGTGCCTTACATAAGTATTCATCCCCTTGGGGTTTTTTTCTATTTTGTTACAACATGGTATTAAAATGGATTTAATTGGAAATGTTGTCACTTATCTACACAAAATAGTTTATGATGGAAAGTACATATATCATAAAAGGTTTCACAAAAAAGTTGCATGACGTCACATAATTAATTGAAGTTCACCTCTGATTAAAATTAGGGAATGTAATGAATGTTTTAAATGGTATAAAAATTAAAGTAAGAATGAAAAGTCACGTTTTGATATTTAATATTGTTCATTTATTCATTACAAGGTTGACAGAGTCTCTCTCTCTCTCTAATCTCTGTAGTGATACCTATTAAAGTTTACACAAGGTAAGCAAATATAGCAGTCAGACTTTCATCTGGAGGGCCACACGGGGGGGGGGGCAGTTTGACAGCCCTGCCCTAAACCATGATACTGAACAATCTTTGTTTTCAGATCTTTTGAACGCTGCTTTGAGGATCCCATGCATGCAACTTGCAATTGGCCACCTTAAATACCTTTTTTCGTGATTGGACACACCTGCCTATGACATTCAAGGCTTAATGAGCTAATCCAACCAATTGGTGTTGCCAGCAATCAGTATTGAGCAGTTACATGCATTTAAATTAGCAAAATTACAAGGTTACCCACATTTTTGTACAGTCAAATACTGAATACTGCTTCACTAATAATCATTGTTCAGAAAACACCCCAGTACTCAGATGACCTCCGCCATTCAATCATTTCGCCGAGTGCTAAACTCAATATAAAGTCCAAAAATAAAAGGAAGCACTCACGGCATAAAGGTTGTTAGAAGTCCTTTACTGAATCATATAAACATCAATGTTTCTAACAACCTCTATGCCGTGAGTGCTTCCTTTTATTTTTGGACTATATATATATTTATATATATTTATATATATATATATATATATATATATATATATATATATATATACCAATGCACATTGAAACGACAGCATAAAATATGTCTACATATCCATGGCAATATGTAAAAAATCAAAATAACTGACTTTTTTATGAATGTGTTTGTCTCTTTTCTTGCCTCTAGAAATTATATTAGGAAGTAAGAAAAGATCGTTTGATCTGAAATTGTGCGTTACCATATAGAGCCAATAGTGGATCATATGTACTGTAATTACAACTTTTCTCATAGGGTTACACATCACATGTATCTGCATTTTCATCTAGCAACCTTTGTGGTAAGTATATTTACACTTATAGATGTGTTTTGAATGATGCCTTTTTTTAACATAAAATCTATATAAAAGAGTTATACATACCATGTTGTCTAAAAGTGTTGATTCAGTGTTCAGTGATATATGTTATATTACATGACAAATACAAGAAAACTTTTGTGTTATGTAGCTAGTGGATTGTTTTTCATGGGATCAGCCTGATGCCACCTAGGGAAACTGTATGATTTAAAACTCAGCCAGGGCCATTTACTGATGACTGACTATGTTACAGTTTAACAAATTACTGGTTCTTTGTACTTGATCACATTAACCTATAATGCATTTACATTTCTCCCTCACTAATGTTCACAATGAGCACTTACGTGTTGTACAAAAAAAAAAAAAAAACAGTGTAAAGAGTTTTTAGATCACAAAGAAAGGTAGGGCTTATATAGGTATGGGATCTATTATGCAGAAAAACATTATTCAGAAAGCTCCAAATTATGGAAAGGCCATCTCCCATAGGCTCCATTTTATCCAAATATTCTGAATCTTTAATAATTATTTATTTTTTTCTATTATAATAAAACAGTACATTGTTCTTGATCCAAACTAAAATATAATGAATACTTATTGGAAGCAAAACCAGCCTTTTGGGTTTATATAATGTTTACATGATTTTCTAGTAGACATAAGGTATGAAGATCCAAATTACAATAAGACCTGTTATCGGGAAAACTCCAGGTCCCAGAGCATTCTGTATAACAGGTTACATACCCGTATATAGGGTATTTGCGTAGGAGGAGTTTGGGTTGCTCAAGGTCTAAAGGTCTATAGATAGAGGCCCAGGAGGTGGTTGGGGCATAGTGGGTCACTGGATTCTAGATTAACCAATAACCCAACAATTTCATGTTGCAGTGATAGCCACAGGAATGTTAATCTACATTGGCAGATGTACCATAATTTTAGCTTTATATGGTTTGTAAGTTTAGCAAGTGAGGGGCATGGTTCATTATATACAGTATACACAGCCTTCAAACCTCTAGATATTGAAAGTCAAGGTTTTGGTGAGACAACACATGCATAAACCCTCTGCTGCTTTTTTTAAATAGGAAGTTGTGGTCCCATGCAGAAATCTGCAGTACATGCACCCATAGTTCACTCATTGTAATTGCTCTGAAATATGTAGATGTTTTGGCAAAACCATTTGGCACCAATAGGTTCCCTCTGTTTTCAATGGTATGATGAACTGAAATAGGGGTCTCCAAAACATTGTATAAATATCACTCACCACATTTGGGAAGTGGCCCAGGTGCACCGCCCTGAGCCCTCAGCACGGGGAGCGGACAAAATGGAAATTTTCAATGGAGCAGGCATTCAGAATAAAGGCAATGTTCCAACAGGTTGTTAAAACAAAGTAGAAAAGATTTGTGTCCACAGCCTTACGCGTTTCGTGTTATAAACACTTAGGGGGTTATTTATCAAAGTCTGAATTTATCTCAATATTTTCTGCTACAAACTCCAATCAAATCCGCTCGGGTTTTTTACACTTATTTATAACATTTTCCTGAAAATTTGCTTTGTGGGAAAAAAAATCAGAATTCACAATTTTTTCGAATTTTTCATCCGATTTTCATGATTTTTTGGATTTTTCACCCGAAAACTCTGAAAAAATCAGTGTGACGTCTCCCATTGACTTATATGCAACCTCGACAGGCCTGAGATGCCGGATTTTCTGATTTGGACTTTTCCATTCTCGGTGTTTAATAAATTCTGAAAAATTCTGAAATCCGGTTTTATAAAAAAAAAAATCCAATTTTTTTTTCAGATTTTTGCATTCGGTAAATAACCCCCTTAGTGTTTATAACACAAAACGCGTAAGGCTGTAGACAAAATAAACCTTTTCTACTTTGTTTGAACAACTTGTTGGAAGATTGCCTTTATTCTGAGTGCCTGCTCCATTGCAATTTTCCCTCTGTTTTCAAGCAGACTAATTCTTGTCACTAGATTTTCCTGTAATATCTGAAATATTTCTATTTATGCATTGGCTTGCTTTTCTGTGTATCTCAGTTGCAGATATGATGGTTAAAGGTATGTGTGTGTATGTGTTTATATTTTCTCTTAGAACATTTTGATGACTATGTCTCTTTAAAAATAAGTAGTTTCTGTTTATATAACGCTATCCTGTGTCACGAAGTATTTCAGAGTTAGCTTTTTGGTATCCTTCTAATCAATTCAATAGAAGAAAAACCTGCTGCTGCTGCTGCTGCTGAAGAAAGTCTTAAGGCTTGATGACTTTAAAGACAATGGAGAAAAATATACTTATATCAGTAACAAGATTATATGTGGATGTATTCCTTTAGTCCTACACAGCGACAAGATGAATGGACTAATGGAGGTCTTTCTCATTCTGGGGGTCTATGCTTTCCCCCCACTGATCTTAGTGTGGTGGTGTCATACAATACAGGCACATAAAAAAATAACACAATAAAAAAACTTTTGTGACTGTTTTTGGATTAGCCCTAAAGTGTCCTGACGCCACTTCCTTCCTGAAAGGTGTTACCGACAGCCAATGATTGATTGTAGTGTTTTCCTACATGTCTGCTGTCAATGCATTCTAGGAAGTTGAGAGCTTTAGAGCAAGTTGTCTACCAGGAGATGAACACTCAGGGGAAGGATGCAAGTGATATGGTGTAGGAAGCTTCAATAGTAGTAGGGAAGAGACTCTAATTATATTTGATATATAGTTGCTATAACTAATTCATTACCCATTCTTTGGGCTGGATCACATCATCCTATAATGCATTCAGAAACCAAATAATTGTGCCTTTCCACCTCATTAATGTTGGTTGTGGGCTCTTAAGCCATTCTGCTGTGTTGGCATTTTCAGGCCTATTAACTCATATTTCCAGGTTTGCCACAATCGCAGGCAATGGTTTGTTGAGGAACATGATCCAAGGCAAGACTTTATTCAATTGAGAGTAATTATAGAACGTACATTGTTTGGGTGTCAAAACAGTAGTATTGATGGGATCTGTAGTATCTGATGCTGGGGAATTAAAAATAAAAAACAGCTAAAGAATAATCATATTTGTTCAACACAAACACAGAAATCTTTTATATAACAACAAAAAAACATCATAATAAACCCTTGTCCAGTTTAATATGGGCATTCAGTGATTTGCATAGGGTGGTACTAAAATAACGCACAAATTAGAATGATTAGAAAATTTCTGTTCTTCCGGCTGACTACATTTGTGTGATTCAAAGGCAATATTTATATTCTTTAATAAATTAAAGTCATAGTTTTGGTGAGATAGCTCTTGTATATACCCCTTTTTAGCCTCATTTAAATGGAAACATCCTCTCATATAAACTTGAAACCACAGATATTACAGATTTTTTCAATATTATCCTCTACCAATTTTCCCAGAGTCTAACATTCCACTAGTTTCAGACTCAGTAAGGCATATGATGGGTTATCAGGAGCTCTAAAATAGCGAAAGAACATACAGGAATAGCAGAAGTGCCAGTTGCAGTTTCATGCAAATTTCTGCTCTACATTCAGCTGCATTCCGGCCACTGTTCTTTGTACACTTCCTCGTATATCTGCCTGTCTGTCTTAACTGTCCAACCCTTACCATCTGTCTGCCATGTCCTTCAGTTCTTTTTCTTTTAGAATCATCTGATATGTCTTTTGACTACTGGGCAACTAGAAGTTGTCAAACCTCACAGAAATATATTTGGACTTTCAATGGATCAGTTATGTAGGTTGAGGTCTAGTTAAAGGAAAACTATACCCCCAAATAATGTAGGTCTCTATTAAAAGATACTGAGTAAAACAGCTCATATGTAAAACCCTGCTTCGTGTAAATGAACCATTATCATAATAATATACTTTTTTAGTAGTATGTGCCATTGGGTAATCATAAATAGAAAAGTGCCATTTTAAAAAATAAGGGCCGCCCCCTGAGATCGTAAGATTCACTGTGCACACATACAAACCACATGTAAGGTCACACGAGCCAATTAACAGACAGAGTTCTGCCTTTTGCTTCCTCACTTCTTCCTGTTACAGTAAGGGGCAGATTTACTATGGGTCGAATATCGAGGGTTAATTAACCCTCGATATTCGACTAGGAATTGAAATCCTTCGACTTCGAATATCGAATTCGAAGGATTTAGTGCAGAAAATTCGATCGAACGATCGAAGGATTATTCATTCGATCGAACGATTAAATCCTTCGAATCGAACGATTCGAAGGATTTTAATCCAACGATCGAATGAATATCCTTCGATCAAAAAAACGTAGGCAAGCCTATGGGGACCTTCCCCATAGGCTAACATTGACTTCAGTAGCTTTTATCTGCCGAACTATCGAATGGTCGAATAGTCGAACGATTTTAGTTCGAATCCTTCGATAGTTGTAGTCGAAGGTCGAAGTAGCCCATTCGATGGTCGAAGTAGCCCAAAAAACACTTTGAAATTCGAAGTTTTTTTACTTCGAATCCTTCACTCGAATTTAGTGAATCGCCCCCTTAATGTTGTAGTATTTCTGGTCAGGTGATCTCTGAGGCAGCACAGATAGAGTCACGAAATGGTGGTTCAAGGCAAGAGATGTAAAAGGGCAATATTTATGTAAATATATATTCCAGTTTGGTAAGATTTTTTAATATGTCATTCAATTTGATATAAACTATCTGTTGCTTAAGTATTCATTTTGGGGGTATAGTTTTCCTTTAAGCCTCAAGAAATATCATCATATTAGGATATGCAGTATTTCACACCAAATATTCTGCATCATACATAGTCCACTGATTTTAATTGCTCATCTTATTTATCCCCAGTGCAGATTGATATCATTGGATAGTTAGTGCAGCACCAACTATATCATTATGGCCCTTTTTCATTAGATTACCCCTTTAATATCTGAATAGTTATTACTAGTTATGGCTTGTGTGGCTTCTATTTCTAACTCAGCTGCAGCTATGATTGTAGTTCCTGTGTCTGTTTATATAATGCTATCCTGTGTCAGGAAATTCAAACTACTTTGGAGTTAGGTTTTTGGTATTCTTCTTACCAATTCAGTAGCAGGAGAAATATTGTTATATATAACAGCAATGAGATTAAATTGCACTGTGCTTATAGTGCTCTACACCCTGGGGGGGTTATTCCTTCTCCCCACTGGTATGTGGTGGTGTCATCGAAGGAGTACAAAAGCTTGCCCAACACACACTTAGGGGCACATTTACTTAGCTCGAGTGAAGGAATAGAATAAAAAATACTTTGAATTTTGAAGTATTTTTTTGGCTTCTTCGACCTTCGACTTCGAAACGAACGATTCAAACTAAAAATCGTTCGACTATTCGACCATTCGACCATTCGATAGTCGAAGTACTGTCTCTTTAAAAAAAACTTCGACCACCTTCTTCGCCACCTAAAACCTACCAAGGTACAATGTTAGCCTATGGGGAAGGTCCCCATAGGCTTTCTAAGTATTTTTTTTATCAAAGGAAAATCGTTCGATTGATGAATTAAAATCCTTCGAATTGTTCGATTCGAAGGATTTAATCGTTCGATTCAAAGGATTTAATCGTTTGCTCAAAAGATTTTTCCTACGATCATTCGAACTAACGAATTGCGGTAAATCCTTTGACTTCGATATTCGAAGTCGAAGGATTTTACTTAGACGGTCGAATATCGAGGTTTAATTAACCCTCGATATTCGACCCTAAATAAATGTGCCCCTTAGACTTTTTTTCCTACTATATTAAAAAAAAAAATGGTTTTAATGCCTTTTAATTTGTTAAAATTGTAATTAGTGTTGGTGGGTTTTTTCTACCTTTGGGGAAAAAACAAAAGTAGCAAAAACAAAATTGACACTTTTCTTCTTAAAAGTAGAATTAAAATACGACTAAAAGCTCCTAAATTACTTTTTTCCACTTCTTTATCTATTAAAAAGGATATGTTATGTGTGTCTTTAAGTGGAACGGCTAAAAGTGGGCTTTGTGCTAGACATGTTAATGCCCAGTGTCTCATTTGTACCTTGGTATTGTGCCCCCTTATGCCTGTGTGAATGACGCCATAATGCTCAGTGATCCTTCCTGCAGATGGTTATAAAGGCATATGAAGAGCTTTTAAGCCAAAAGCCAGTTGGCATAGTGGTAGGGAAAAAAAACCTATGTAATTTATTTACATTATTCACATAATAAAAATCAGTTGGTTTTGTAGTATATTTGTCACAGGGTAACTACAGCTGACCTCTTCAGTTAATGATGCTCTAAGAGACATGCTCTTGCCCTGGTGTTCACAGTCTCAGTAAATGACCCCCATGTCTCTATTATCCTGTAAATCATTTTCCATTATGCATGTAAGGGTGCAGTTGTCGGTGTATAGTTATGTGCATTTATGGTAAAAAAAAGTGTAATCTTAGTATTATGAATTATATCACAACAGATGAAATATTAAAGGGGTGGTTCACCTTTAAGTTAATTTTCAATATGTTACAGCATTAATAATTCAAAGCAACTTTTCAATTGGCCTTTATTATTTCTTTTTTATAGTTTTTGAATCGCTTCCAGCTTTCAAATGGTGGTTACTGGCCGCATCTTTAAACAAATGCTCTGTAAGACTACACATGGGGAGCCTTATTTAGCAAAATGAACATTTTAGTCAAAGAATTTTTAAATTAGAAATGTCTGACCAAACTAGAATCCACAATTTGACCTTATGTATTGGTAAAAAAAAAGCACAATTTAATAGGATTGGAGAGAAACTCGATAAAATCAATCTGAATTGTGTGTTTTTTTCCAGATTGCTTGATTTTTTTTAGGCTTTTTCCCAAAAAGCCAAAATTTTTCTGATTTTTGCCCAAAAAGTCAGAAATAGTCAAGATTTTTGGGCTAATTCAGCACAGAGCACAGAAACTTCCAAATATTATAGGGACCACTCCCTTTGACTATAACCTCGGCAGGTCTAAGATGCCAGATTTTCAAATTCTGACTTTTTCCATCCGGGGGAGGGGGGGGGGATAATAAATCATAAAACTTTAGAGTATTTTTTCCATTAAAATTTGGATTTCATAGTAAAAAAAAAAAACTAAAATTTTTCGACATTCGGACTTTAATCATTAACCCCATTATTGTTATTGCTACTTTTTATAACTCATATTTCTATTCAGGCCTCTCCCGTTCATATTCCAGTCTTATATTCAAATCAATACATAATTTTTATGGTTTGACAATAAAAAACACAATTAATAGGATATTGCAAAATGGCACAGAAATACAAATGCAAGAACAAAAACAAAATGTGCTCACTTTTATGCATTCAGCAGAAAAAAACGTGGTTAAAAACTATAAAGAAAATAAGGCTCATTTAAAAAAAATAACGGACTGAAGTAGCAGAGTCATCTAGCATGGAAGGAAGGGTGCACAGTGCAAAAACATGGTGGACAGCACCTTAAAGTGTCTTACCCCACCAAATAAATATACTACTCCCAAATATATGCAGCGCTGTATTGATGGGGATGGCTGCAGGTCTCCGCTTTCAAAAACATAACACCTTTAGCTATCAAGGCATCATATTGCACAAAAACGTATCAAATAATATGCAGACTTCCATCTCCACTGTATGTCTTGAATTAGAAGCTTGCAAAATGGGGGGTGGGGGACATTCCAGTGTCAAATTAAACTGTACCTGTTATTATTATAAATAATATGAAATAGTATGGGCTGCTATCATTATACATACCTTTAAAAACTCATTTGTTTACAACCATACAAAAAAATATCAGTATATTTTTGTTAAACGTATTCTTCATGAAGAGTGAATTTAAAGGACAAGGAAAGCGAAAATCACCGGGAGGAGGCTAGATGTTAGATATCAGGAAACATCTCATCAGATTTTACATTACAACATGGAGGATCAGATTTGTAGCATACAATGTGTTTATTATTACACTAACAACTAAATTATTATGAATATGCACGCAATAATCCATGATTTTTTTTTTTTTTTAAATGAGAAATGTAGTTTAACAAGTTATATGTCCATTTGTCCTTGCTGTAGCCTTCACGTATTTGATTGCAACAGCCAATTAGCATGAATATACACAGCTCAGTTTTTTTTTTTGCAGAATGGACGTTGGGGGTTATGTAATAAAAGGCAGTAATTTTGCACAGGGGCAGTAACCTATAGCAACCAATCAGCAGGTAGAATTTACTGGTCACCTGCTTAAAAGCAAGCATTCGGTTGTTATAGGCTACTGCTTATGGACAAACGTAATGTGTTTTATTACATATAGGGGTTTGTGTTTGTAATTAGATACACTACAGTATATTTAGCTTCTGCACACTGCTGAACTATTACTGCATGCTGAGTAGATATCAGATTTATCATGAAATAGACAACAGACGAGACACACTGTTACCTTCATGAATGAACCCTCAGAATTTCTCTGATTCTGTTGAGGTTTAGAAAATACCCCAACCCCTGCCTACAAAAATACATTGTAACACAGTGATTATTGTGATGTTTCTTTATGAGAACCATGTTATATCCTACAGCGGTCGGTTCTATAACTTCACAACTGGGGGATGCGGGTTGCATATCCCAGTGCATATAATCGAAAAATCTATATGGTGTTTCATAGCAGCCTGCAGAGTAGCACAATGACAGCCTCTCATAACACACAGTAAAAATGCTGTGATACCAATCATAATAAGATAATAAATCATTTTCTTGCTCTTCCAAGTCTCTTTTGTGAAGATCTGTTAAGCAGATGTTAATTCTGTACCTATATTTCACTATCCAGTGTACTTTAGTAGAGAATGTTCATGTTGATAGAGCTATCCAACATATTTAATTGGCTACTGCACTCTTGAAAGAGCAAAATAAATGGACAGGGCTCAACAAATGTTCCTGTGACCAGCACCCTTTCTTTTTAAGGAGCACTGGGTCCAGATATTGCTGGTCTTGGTCAGGAGTTGAGGGCTTGGTATTGCTAGGAGGTTCCACCTAAATTTTATGGAATGTGTTTTTTTACCGTTAGAGCTGTGAAGATATGGAATTCTCTCCCCAAATCGTTGTACTGGCTGATACATTAGATAACTTTAAGAAGGGGTTGGATGGCTTTTTAGCAAGTGAGGGAATACAGGGTTATGGGAGATAGCTCATAGTACAAGTTGATCCAAGGACTAGTTTGATTGCCGTTTTGGAGTCAGGAAGGAATTTTTCCCCGCAAATTGGAGAGGCTTCAGATGGGGTTTTTCCTTCCTCTGGATCAACTGGCAGTAGGCAGGTTATTTATGGACTTAAAAGGTTGAACCAATGGTCATATGTCTTTTTTCAACTTAACTTACTATGCTACTATGCTGCATGGAAACGTTGAAAAGTTTTACTGTCTTGGTGCCCAAGGCCTAGAATTCCCACTACCCCTACAGCAGCCCCAGATCACCCCCCCTTTGAAATGGTTAAAAAAAACATAGAAAACACATTGAAAAATTGTATAGTTACCCAGAACAAGGTTAAACAGCACTAGAAACAGGAATGCAGCTGCTGGGGACTTCATGGTTCTCTGTGGCTTCCCTTCGCATTGTCTTGGTTCCTTATTCCAAGCAGTTTGGAACTTAATTATCATCTGGAAAAGGTGTGTACTGGCACTGCCTCTCTTTGCTTATTTTAGGACTGATAAAGAACTGGAGGAAACACTAAATCCCCGCTGGGATTTCAGGACAAGGGGGGAATGTATTGTTTAAATTCTTCACAGGAACTTGTTTTCAGTTGACAGGCTAATATGTTTTCAAGAATAAAAGTTAGGCTTTGATTTAACCATGTGTGTGCTGCAACATGGATATACTATAAATGGTTACGTTAAATTATTTTAAATGTTAAAGTATATATATATATATATATATGTGTGTGTGTATATATATATATATATATATATATATATATATATATATATATATTGCATAGCTATATATGTATATGTACATATGTATATACACACACATATCAACCAATAATAACACCAAAAGTTTAAATACAGCAAGCAAAAAATTGCTTTAACGCCCCCTTGTGTCAGAACCATAAAATGCTGTGTAATTAACAGAAGCACTTGAAAGAGAAGAACAGCTACGCAAATGCTAAATTCTGGCATTTCAGTCTAAATTATGGATGTGCAGAAACACTCAAAGATTGTGATTGGTCACATTCAAGATGGAGGTTACATTCCAATGAAAAAAATCCAAATTAATAAAAACTAGATCTAAAATAAAGCTAATTTGTAGCTGGTGTATTTTCTTGGATGTTATGCTTATTCAAAAAATCATCTATGCCCTCTCGATGGCATTAATAGAATCTACCATCACATAATCAATGTGAATGAAAATCCCATTGCTCTAATCTAACCTAAAGGGTGGCTTCTGGTTCTTTTTTATAGGAAAAATGTCACCCAGTATATGTTTTCATTTGCCAGTCTGCTGCCCAGTTCTGCAATGGCAGCATCCTGCATGGAACTTACAGTATAGTTTTATACAATTTACTATCATCAGTAAAAATAGAAACAGTACTTTCAATGCCCCCCTCCAGGTCAAAAAAGCAAGACAGACCACATGCACTGGTCCAATTATAAAATGTTCCATTTACTACCACCACTATTTGTAATCTATCTTTCAGCCAGTTCTCTATCCACGTACAAATACTACTGTATGTTTCAGGCCAGTATTCAGTGTCGGAATGGCCCACCAGGATACCAGGAAAATTCCCGGTGGGCCCAGGTGTCAGTGGGCCCTCATGCTGCTAAACATTTGGCCTATTTCATGGCCATTCCCTATTTTAATGAGAACAAATAGGCTTAATATAGAAAAATACCTTACCATTACCTTTCTATATTGTACTGTATCAAATTCTTTAGCAAAGTCTAAGTAGATCACATCCACTGCCACCCAGAGTCTAGGTTCCTGCTTACCTCCTTATAGAAGGCAATTACATTTGTCTGGAAAAATCCAGATAAATTTAATGTTTTTTTCATTGTTCATGTTCATTAAAAAACTTTACGACCTTCCAGTAACAGGTGTACACAGACTATTCAACAAGTTATCTATGTGCTGCCTGTACCAGAGCTCAGTTAGGACTTTTAGAATAATGAGACAATATATATTAAAGATTCAGGATATTTTGTTTGTTTTGTTTTGTCATTTGTGTACATTTTTATTTAGTTCCACATTTTGGACTATTATTTGTAGATCAGTGACTAAAATTCCAATGTAATTCAAGGTTGTAACCTTAGAAATATGGAAACACCAGCACAGGTTAAATACTTATGCAAGGTGCTATATTAGGAACAAATGCATAAACATAGAAGTGTAGAGGACTTAAACATTCAAACTTCACTGGCAGCATTTATATGTGCATACTACTTTTATACATTTGAAATTGTATCTGAATTTGGTACCATTTGTCAGTGGAATCCACTAATACAAATCTATTGGTTTCCACCAAACCTGCTGCTAGTTCCTACTTAAACATTTGTAGAAAAGATTTTTAACTTTACTTTCTTTAGTTGATAATACAGTAGTTGATTTTTTGAATAACAGATGGTATGGGTCTTAAATCCATATTATTCAAATATTATTATTCAATATTATTCTGTAGTTAGGGCTCCAATATATACTGTAGCACTTTACAGAGATTATACATTATTCACATTACTTCCTGCCTAGAGCTTACAATATAAGGGCCCATATCCCCTACAAACACCATGACTATGGTCAGTTTTATCAGGAGCCATTTAACCTCAAATCTAGGACCCAACTACAAGAAAATGCTATCTTGCACATACAGGTAAAGGGTATCCCAGTATTCTAAGATTGCCCTAAATTTCGAGAACTTAAGCATCTGTATATTAACCATGGTGTAGCAATGACACATTCTATGACTGATGGACACAGCAGGGATGATAGACAGTTTGGGACATTTAGTTTTATTAACCATAAAGAGTTAGATTAGTTTTCAACCACCTTTCCACAAAACAACAATAAATACTAGACCCATTTGTAGATAAACTTGACTCCCAGAATACAGGAAATAGTTTATAAAAAAATTATAGCATAATAGAATAGTTTCAAGAGGAACATAAATATAACTTTAATAAATAGTTTAATGTGCCTTCAGCCAGTTCTTTGCGTTCTAATTAAAGTCTTTATTCTTTAATATTTCTCATTGGTCCTACTTTTAATTATTATGATGATTATTATGAACCATCTCATAACTACAAATAATTTTCTTATTAGATGAGTATTTTATATTTGATTCTGAAGTATTTTGTAAATATTTTATGTTTATTGAAACATACTGATACAATACCGCAGTTATCATGAGTACACTGTGTTATATTTTTAGCACAAGTAGGCTTTAAGAAATGACATAATGTGTGGGCTGAATTAGATTACAGAACAACCTTGGAGACTTATAAACGAGACCTACTTTTTCCCCAAGCAAAGTTGCCAATACAATTGTACAATGCAATATTTTAAGTTATGAATTTTGAAAGGGTTAAGTGTGTATTTATTTAGTGAATATACTTGCAGGTCTGAGGTTAATATGCTTATTATAAATTTTCTGTAGCAATTATACCGGCATGTCTCGGGTATGTTTTGGTAAAATGGGTGTGTTGTTTGGAATTGTTTACAAAGTGCGTGTAAGTGCTAGGGTTGCCAACATTTCTGGAAAAAATACCAGCCTTCTTATGTTTTATTCTACCTCCCAATTAAAAACATTGGCATCAAGCATTAACTTTATTGGCCAGGGAGGTGTTATTTTTGCACCCAGAGAGGGAAAAAAAACTATATCACCAAAGAGCCAGAACTGAACCAACAGCTTCTAGATAGTTGTTATTCTTTAGTCCATTGCTCTAGCACTGAGCCATGAAGGAATAACCACCAGTTTGGACAGGGTAACAGTTCCTCGCGTCTCAAGAAATTAATCCAAGATAGCCTTGCATTCCACTGTGTTACATGTTCAAATAACTGGTTCTTTCTTTGGAGGTGGGTACCAGTTGTTTCACCACTGACCCTAAGTGTTTGATTGACAATCTTGTAACCACATGACATCAGCTCTGGTGCCCACTAAAATGGATATTGATAGAGTCACTAGTTCTAGAGCAGGGATCCCCAACCTTTAGAACCCGTGAGCAACATTCAGAAGTAAAGAAGCTGGAGAGCAACACTAACATGAAAATTGTTCCTGGGGTGCCAAATAACATCTGTGATTGGCCATTCAGTAGCCCCTATGTGGATTGTCAACCTACATTGAGGCTCTGTTTGGCAGCTGGTTTTTATGCAACCAAAACTTGCCACCAAACCAGGAATTCAAAAATAAGCACCTGCTTTGAGGCCACTGGGAGCAATATCCCCCAGTTGGAGAGCAACATGTTGCTCACAAGCTACTGGTTGGGGATCACTGTTCTAGAGTTTAGTACCAAGAATTCTTCGGGGTTCCAGTAACCTTAGCATGGTCATATGAGAAACAGCTGTGCTGTGTCTGTATTTAAAAGAGATATACTTGGTAAAGGATAGACAAATCAGTTCCTTTATCTTCAATTGCTTCTTCATAAGTTGTCTCTAACCCTGTATGTGTGTGTTATCTCCATCCTTGTTTGTGGTGAAACTACAGACCATGTGCACCTTTTTGCCCGTTACGTTTTCTCCAAAATAGATCCATATTTCATTAATTGGTCAGACTTTTAATTATGTGTTTTCTTAACGCAGCAAATCTACTTTGGGTTCTTTTTGTAGGATGTCAAGACTTTTATGTTTTTTTCTTGATTAATGAGCTTTTGTTGCTGTTGCTAGTAACTAGAAGCATCCTGCACTGAGTAACTGTCCACTCTATTCAATGAATTGAAGTACAGGGCCCCATCAACTTAACAAAAAGCCCATTTGATGAATATGAAGAAATTACATCTCTACTATCACAGTAATATTATCAAGGCCTGTGATTAATACACTGTAAGGTCATTTAAAAGCACCTACCATCCACCCAATGTTCAGAACCTACTTAGACAGTTATTATTTGCAATTAATATTTGGAGGAAAATCAGGTTCTCCCAATTTCTAGCAGCAACAACACTAATTAGAATGCATGAAACTCTATCAAAAGGATTTTGTATGAGAAAACTGAGTTATAACTTGCCTGGAATACATGCTGTCTATTAAGAGATTACAGCAGCTGTGTCATTGATTTGCTTTCTTTACATTGTAAAATAATAAAAGAAAAAGAAGCAGTGAGGTGAATTCCTCCAGGCTCTGAAAGAGCCAAGAACAAACAGAATTACACCTGACTCCGCAGGCACAGGGCTGATTAGAAGTGTTGTGACCAGAGGAAGGTGACAGTTTGTGTATAATGGTCTGTCATATTTCTACATATTGGTGTCCAATCTTAAAGTGTCAGTAGGCCTCATTCTGTCCCTGCTCCTTAAATATTCTTTTTTTAGTTATATGTGTCTGTCCTTCTTTTAATAGGCAGACATGTTGGTTTATTGATATCAAACCATTTGATATAGTAGCCAGAGCAATGATAGCTCAGCTGAGATTCAGGAACAAAATCAACAATTCAAGAATAGGATGGCATTCAGTGTAATAAGAATGTATACAAATGAATTACCCTTTGTTCAGCTTTAGCAATCAGCAATGTGATAATATCACTGTATGGAGCTTATTCTGTCATGATTTTTATGATGTAGTTTTTATTTCTAAATTACACTGTTTACACTGCAAATAATTCACTCTACAATATAAAGTTTCATTCCTGAACCAGCAACTGTATTTTGTTTAGTTGTAATAATGGTGTGTATGCAGCCATCTCAGGTTATTTTGCCTGGTCCTGTGCTTTCAATTCATACTGGTCTCAGGTAATAGCAGCCGTAGCAAACACCCTTGACTTCCCACAGGTGCTATCGCCTATGGTGTGTATATTGGGGATAGTAGACCAATTAGTACATAAGTCCATGCAAGAGGGAGATTTAGGGCATTACTGTATTATGCAAAGAAAAATATAATTATTCCCATGGTGGGAATCTGGCCCTGGCACTCAACCTAGATGGGATATGGCGAGGGAACAAGGAAAACCTTTTGCTAATAGCTGAATGGTATAATAGGTCAAACTGTAAGTAAGTAGTAAAGTCTTTGATGCAAGGAAAAACAATCCAGTGACATGTTTGTAACATCTGTTTATTGTCTTGTCAATGTTTGCTGTTTTAAAAAAAATAAAATAAAATAATACCTTTTTTAACAAAAACGTAACTAAAGAAGTAGGGAGAAATATTTTACATTATGTTTTGGGCTTCTGTACCAGCCCGAGGCAACCACATCCCTTTAGCAGGGAAGATCTGTACCTGCAAAGATGCCCCAGTAGCTCCCCATCTTCTTTCCTGCTGATTCACTGCACATGCTCTGTGCTGCTGTCACTTACTGAGGTTAGGGTCCCACTCACTATATACAGTACACATAGAATATAAATGTGTAGGGACCCATAGGAACAGTGGCCCCTATGGCTTCATTCCCTACCTCTGCATACTTAGTTCACTGGTTGTTTAGGTTGATGACCATTTTCTGCCTCACTGTAACATAGTGCTTAGCAGGGGGAGGTCCTTCCTCTTTGGCCTGCAGCATATGATCTGGGGGGATGTTCCATTGAGCCTGTCAACAAGGAGGGTTAGGCCCTAAAGGGACAACAACTTTAGAGAAGTCGAGAAAAAGGGACCCTGTGAACGAGGTTAGCTAGTGTGCAGGATAGCCACTGTTATAGCATTCAGAGGAGTGAGTCAGTGAGCATTAGTTAGCAAGAGCAGCATTTCAGATCCAACAAGGTGAATAGAAGGGAGTAGCTCTCACCCAGGCTCTCATTGCCTGTAGTGAAGGGAACAAAGTACTGACAAGAGAATTAGGTTATTGTTGTATCCCCGTTCTTTGTCTACTGTAGGAATCCGCACTACATGAGGTAGTGACAACCTGGAAGGAGTATATTTCAACTCCCCTTCTATTCCTTCAGTAGTGCCATGCTGTCTGTATCTGCTATACCTGTGATTGTGACTGGCATTATTCTGAACTACTTCATGTATTTCTAACCCTGTGTCACTTTATATTAAATAAAGCCTTGAATTATTTTGCTTGCAAAGAAATTTGTAATGAGTATATTGTAATGTATGTGTATATTGCAAAGTTGCTTAGAATAATGTTTTCTTTTATTGGGCAATTTTTTATTTTGGGGTTGACTTGCCCTAATTCCATTTGCTACACCAAAATATGTGACTCAAGTCCTAAATCTGTAAATGGGCCCACATCCCCTGAACACGATTCATAATGGCAGCTGGAAGTGATTCTACCAGAAAATAAAGTCCGTTATCAAGTAATGCGCTGCCATAATGATGATGGCCCTAATATTTCCAGTGCACTTGGAAGTCTTCTATTTGATCCTATAACATTACTGCGCCCCTCTCACATTACTGATCTTTTGTATGAAATTATTTAAAGTCATTTCAAGCCAGTGGAACCAAGTCAAGTCTGACTCATTTCTCTAATTATACCATTTTGTTTTTTACATCCACACTAAATCCCAGACAAAGAAGGAAAATGTCCTAGGCTTTTGCTTGAAGCAGAAAAAAAAAGAATCAAAACAAGGATTTCCATGCTACTAGGTTGCATTGAAACTGGTTCATTTTATTTTTAAAGCTTTGATCATTCATCTAAAAATATGATCCAGATTAATTATTTGTTTCCAGTAATCTGAATGTGATATGTTGGCCATGTTTTGGGACCATCAGCCCAAGAAAAATAAACATTTTATGGTCCATTGTCTTTGCAGCTGTTGGCTTGTTTACGTGTGAAACCTATTTCCTTGTCATTTCGGCTGCAACGTGCCAGTTTCCTCTTTGCAAAGCTCTGTTCGGGTAAAATAAATACATAAGGATGAAATCACTTTTCGAGTATTTTTTTGGTGAAAGTTTATAGTTTTTTTTATAAGCAATCATTAGGTTCACTGAAGAGTCATTTTCTTCTGGTAATAGTTGAAAATAAATGTAATGGGCCAGATTCAATTTGAAAAAAACCTTATCTCAAGTCCATGGAATTTAAATTCACTTGGGAGTTTTTATTTATCAGAAAGCATTATTAGCAGTAATTTGCATTTATAATAGTCGAACAACTACCGACAGACATCCGCTGAAAGACAAAGCGTGTCGGGGATGCTGAGATTTTTAGTACAACAACAGTTAAAGGGAAGAAAGCTGGAGAGCTTTGCTTAATTTAAATAATGGGCACACATAGTCTGTTTTACCCCAGGACCCATCACCTCTAAGGATAACGCTAATCTTCTATTACAATGGGACGTACCAGTTACATGCTATGGATGCTTCATCCCATTTATCTGCTGCATTCTCTTTTCTTAAAATACTTCAATAAGCAGGATGTTTGTAAAGAGGTAACATTATTTATCATTTCAGAGCGATTCCCCGGGGAAGGTCTGCAAATATCTCGTTCTCATAATTCATAATGCTCCATGTGTCCCATCGCCATGGCAACCACGTCTCGGAATGGCTGCACTAATCAAAGACAAATATTGATGACAACTAACGTGACTGAACAGCTGGTTTGACTACTGCCTTCATTATTTATTGATGTTTTTCAGAAGAGATGTCAAAACTGGTAATGGCATTAGTTAAGCTCAAGGAAAGGGGATTTAATAATGAGCACATTTGGTGCCTTACAAATCATTTTTAATCCAGTAATTAAAATTTTTATATGTGAAATGTACCATGCAAATGCTTACTGCCAAAAAATGGCTGCAGTTGCCTTTTTAGAAGTAATTATCTCTAATCATTTTCCTTTCCTCAATAAGTATATTTTAATAATTCAAGCAATTATTCGTTTACATCAAATAATAACATAAAACCATTCCATTCATGCCACTATGATTTAAAAAAAAAAAAGCATATAACTCACGCTAACATACAGTAAGGATTACGAAAATGAAATAATACCGTATCGTTGTAATAGGCAAATATAACACTTTCCAGTGCCTGGTCTGAATGCAAAAGAATCAATTGAAAGGGATTGTTGTATTTGATTTTGTATTCATGCTTAATTATTATTATTATAATAATACATTTCATATAATGTGTTGATTGTTGGTACTGTCTGATTGAGAGAAATGGTTGGGTATAGTGCTGAATAGATCTTCCTAGAGCTGATCATTTGGCTGACTCTTTGCTATTTTGGCTATTCTTCTAACCATTTGAATGGTTGTTTTCTGCTTTTTTCCACATTTCTCAGGTTTTGGTTGCCATTTTAAATCTTTTTAGATGAGCAGCCTATCATTTTCTGCACTTCTTACTATGTTTTCCCTCTCAAATCAACTTTTTATCAAAGTACACTGTTCTTCTGAACGATGTCTGGAGCAACCCATTTTACTTAGATTTCCAGAGACAAAATGCACTATAACCAGCCTTCACAACATTTGCTGCCTTCCTTCCTTAAATAAGGGCTGTAATTGACACCTGTTTTTTCACAGAATGGTCTCAGGTAATCATACAATGGCATGCTGACCAAAGGTCAAGACTCTGCAGACAGAAGTCAAACAGCAGTAAGATACAGAAGTGTTGCTTCAGAACTACAGACCCCCATCCTGTCTCAGACTAGCAGACATAGATTTTATGGTTTGTGTATGTTGGAATCAAGGAACCATAAAATGGTGCAATAGGTATTGCAATATTTACTATAGTAAGCGTACATGCCTTCCAATATAGAAGGAGGGATTTGACCATGTATGGTATATCCGTGTACCCTTATTTATGGTAAATGCTCTGTAAAAGGTATAAAAGCTTGTGAGGAGTGTTTTGGGAAGTCTTGTCATGGGCGTCCGCAGACAATTTTCCAGGGGGGGGGGCAAAATTCCCCTCAACAGAGCACCTGGAAGCAGCAGGGGATATTAGATTGCAGCCTTAATATGTGCTGCAAAATACTCAAAGACTTTATAACCCAAGTCTAACCTGCCCTCTTCTGTTGCTCCCCACCCTTCCCTCCTCCGATAACTGAAAAAGAAGAGAGTACATGCAGGGGGGAGGAGCCAGTGGTGGGTGGCAGGGACCCCAGAGGAGGTGTGGGGGCCCCGGGTTAGAAGCCCCGGTGTACGGAACGCATTTTAGGACATGGTCAGGGGAAATCGTTGTCCTTCATGCGCTGTCCTAGGCCACAGGAATGCGAAATGGCATGCTTTTTTACTCACCCATCCTCCGAGACTGACGTCACACCTCCTCCTTCCACAGCCGTCAGCTCTTGCTTCTCACTCCTCCCTCCTCAGCCATCCATCCTGGGTCCTCGCTCTTCAGCCATCCATCCTGGGTCCTAGCTTCTCCCTCCTCAGCCGTCAGGTCTTGCTCCTCACTCCTCAGGAGCTAGAGCTGAAGGCTGAGGAGAGAGAAGCTAGGACCCAGGGGACGGATGGCTGAGAAGAGCGAAGCGAGGACTCATGACGGTTGGCTGAGGAGGGAGGAGCGAGGTATGACGTCTGCTTTGAGGAGGTGTGAGTGGAAGCATGCCATGTCGCATTCCTCTGGCTTAGAACAGTGCATGCAGGACAACGATTTCCCCTGACCATGTCCTAAAATGCGTTCCATAATCTTTGTCTCCCAGCACCCAGCAGCAGACGTCAGGGACTGCATCCCGGAACAGTTTTCAAGTGCCCCCCCCTTGCCCCTATGTGCGGACTCCCATGGTCTTGTTTTTCTTTGTCTAATAAATGACCTCACTTATTTGAATAGCCTTCTCTGTGAGCTTTGCTTTATAAAGTGGTCTATGTACTAAAAATACATTCAGTCTTCACAAGAAAGCACAGCACAGATGAGCATCTAAAACAAGCCCCTGGCCTCATCCCTCCATCTCCCACCCCTACTCAGCAACTTCTACTGACAACTCCTCTCTCTCTCTCCTCCTCCTCCACATGCTGATGCTCATGCCTGAAGCTCCTCTCACAGCTGCTGCTCCACTCCCTTTCACCACTCCATACTGGCAGGGCCAGAGTTAAAAAAGGCAGAAGAGGTATGTGCCTAAGGGCCATAGCAACCCCCACCCACCACCACCATGATGTCCTAGGCATACATCTAGTTCTGACCCTGAGCATAATGCTCTTCTATAGGTTCCTATAAATCATATGGAAGGGGTCCAGCCTCTTACGTATAAGCAAAAGCAAATCCTACAAGCAATGTTTCAATATCTAGTGGAAAGTCTTCCTTGAAAAGCAGAGGGTACAAGCTTCATACTAATAGCCACTGATATTCTTGTTTTGTGGAGTATAGCTGCATACTATATAGAGGCCCATTTATCAACATTATCATTTGTTTTTGAAAGTAAAATACCGTATTAGGAGGAATATAATAAAAGTTGGTAATGGAAAAAATAAATATTCACAATGCGAATAGTTGTGCCTTTGCACAATCAAATTTTCCCTTGTGCGAATTTAAATAGGTTTTGCAAACCTAGAAACTGCTTAGCAACTTCTTCTGACAGTGGAAGAATTTTATAGTTTGGGCCAGTGAGCAGTAAATGTGATAAAACTTATTACTGAAAAAGTCGTTATGTTTGCTCCAAAAGATTATGACACCTTCAAGCACTTCTTAAAAGTGGGCATTTAAAATTCGCAATGGGCAATTAAAATTTGCAATGCAATAACAGTTTAAGGAAGAATATTACACTTCGAAATGCAAATGTTTATTCTAATTTGTGCAAACTGTTTTTCTCTTTGCGACTTATTACATTCCCCCATATTTTTGCTACAATCACAAAAGCCTTTGGATCGATTGTGATAAAAGGCATGAATAAAAAAACTGCTGAACGATGTGTTAAAAATACAGGCACATGTACAATATCCAGCTGGATAGGATGGAAAATTAAATTTAAATGCAAGCATTGCAGCCCTGCAATATGAATTGATTAGATGTGCTCCTGAATTTTTAAATGATCTGGTAACCCTAATATAGCATACATTTACTCTTTCTGCATCAGTACTGGTGCTGCCAGACTTCCACTATGTTGCAGAGAGGGTCATTGTAGTGATACAGTCTATAGGAATTAGGTGGCTTTTGCCTTATTGATATCCGGGAAACCCCTATCTCGGCTAAAAATATTAGGAGGGGAGTTCAATAAGAAGGAAAACATTTCAAGGAAGCAGCTTATTTGGGCTATGGCAAAAACCACACTGCGGGCTTATTTTGTGATGGTGGAAAATCACTGGCTTGTTTGTTTTTCCGCATATTTTACAACAGTACAAAGATGCCAGGGGGAAGGTGCTGCATTATTATAGTTAAAGGTCTTTGGTTTCTTCCCACAACACTGGAAGGAAAAGGAGGTTCAGACTGACCTCACGCCAGTAAGAAAGTGCCAACGGAGTTTATAACCAAAGGGCAGGACAACATGAACTAGATAGTTTTAATAAACAAAGGGTAAATGTGATTGAATAAAATGCAGGCTTGCTAGGAAAAACGAAGGATTGATGTGCATGTAAATGTATGCTCAGGTAAGAAGAATCAACCTGCTCTGAGACCACAGTCTCCCAATGAGCTTGGCAGTATTTGAAGTAAAGCATAACACAGAGCAGCTCAGGTATTGTACAGAATGGTAAACAACATCATTTCTGAAACAACCTCATGGCCTTTCACTTTACAGAATACCCTTTTAGAACAGCTCATTCCTTCTATGCTACAACTGTTGTTTTCTAGAAATAAAATATACAAGCTAAGTTATCTTTTCTCCCAATTGCAGATTTGAGAAAAAGTTTCAGCAAAACTGGGTCAAGAACTTTGCTCATCCCTATCCTTGAGTTTGGAGTGGGGAACTATAATTTTTTGTGGCCAGTGCCAGGGCCTTCAGGATAAATAAAGCCCTGCCCCATGGAGGCATACACATGCAGGGTTATAAACACAAATGCATTCTGGGATTCATGCATGTCATTACAATAGGTAGATTCACTCAGCACCTGTCATTAGTGATGGGAGAATCTGTGGCGAAATTGGCGAAACAACGACAAATTAATGAAATGCATTGAAGTCAAGGGCATCAATATAATTAAATCAATTTTGACGTTAGCGCCAATTTTTATACACGCGACAATTTGGTCCAAATGCATTAAAGTCATTGGGCGTCCAAATCATTTTGACGTACGACGATTTTATGTTGGCAACAATTTTGATGAGCGCCAATTTTTTTTTTTGACACTGGGGATTTTTCGCCTGCGAATTGTCGCCACAGTTTCACAAATTAATTTGCTTGCAGTGAAACCTGGCAAATCACCGAAAAATTTGTGTCTGCCGAATTTGTTATCCCATCACTAATAATAACTGTCTCGGGAAGATTGAGGCCATTTTACAATAACCCTGTAGCAAGCTTTACATGAACTTTTCAAAACAGTGCTGTTAATATGTAGCCTGGGTAATTTATATACTGACTCAGGGTATAACTAAACAGATACTGATTTTTTAATATTTACAGAAGAGAATAATAATAATAATGCCTGCAGCTCTGCCTCTCTTCCCTAATCAGTTTTCCTTTTCTGTTTATCAAATCATCTGTTTCAGGGTTATCCTTTAGGATTTTGGTATTGGATTTATCCTTTTGCAATATTGCGTATGTATATATTCTGTTTTAGCTGATGTGATCTCTCCCTCTGTTCATTTTTTTGTATTTTATTTCATTTTAAAGTTTCTTTGTTCTTTCTCACAAACAATTGACCCGTTGGTGTTGTGAAGCCAGAAATATTGGTTATTGTAGAACGGATGTTAAGTAGGGTGCTGCAGGACACAGAGGGTGCATGCCTGGAACACATAGTAAACATTGTTAAAGTTTCAAAAGGTTCAAGGAAAGCAGCAGAAAGTCATATATGGCTTGGCTTACTCTGTTTTCTATGATACACTTGGAAGGTAGTGACCAACATACCACATCTATTCATTGGTTGCATTCCTTGCACTTGTGGAACATAAAAAGAAAAGATGAAAATGGACACGGGTGTGAGCCAGGCAAACTTCAGAATCTTATGTTACTAATCCTAGAAGCTTCTCCTGATGCTTTTCTGCTCAAACGTATCACTCCATATTACAGGTTATATATATATCACTTTCAAGGCTGTGCTTACATAATGAGCATGATACAAGACAAGTTGTTTACATGATAATGAGAATTTATCAACTACTGCTTAAAGTTAATCCCTACAAGCCTATACCTGTAGGAGCTTCCTAAAAACTGGGCATCAGTTCTTAAAAATTAAAATGTCATATGAATTGTCATTTTATGTATGTTTGCCATGTTGCATAATACTGAGTTACTGGAGGGGATAGACTAATGGTCTGGAACACCCCCATGATAATATCTGACCTTATTCCCTTTGCCAGTGTTTCTCATCACTAAAGAATGTATCATCCCATTGTACACACCTAAAAGTCCCGAGCTGCCATTTCTGGGCACTTTATAATGGCCTTTTAGGTGGTCAGAGACTACACACATGCATTGTGTATGTACGTATGCCAGACAGCTATATTGCACATACTGTAGAAACTGATAAAAAGGGCATTGGGGGTCACCTTTAAGTTAACTATTAGTATATTATAGAACAGCCTATTCTATGCAACTTTTCAATTGGCCTTAATTTTTTCTTTTTTTTTATAGTTTTTGAATTATTTGCCTTTTTCAACTTTAAAATGGGAGTCAATGACCCATCTAAAAACAAATGCTCTGTAAGGCTACACATTTTTTCTTATTGCTACTGTTTATTGCACATATTCCTACTAGTCTCTTATTCAGTACATGTTCAATAAATCAGTACATGATTGCTAGGGTAATTTCGGCAACCAGATTGCTGAAATTGCAAACTAGACAGCTGCTGAATAAAAAAAAGCTAAAAAAACACAGATAATAAAAAATGAAACCCAGCTGCTAATTGTCTCAAAATATCACTCTCTACATTATAATAAAAGTTAATTTAAAGATGAACCACCACTGTAAGGGGCAGATTTATCTAAGGTTGAGGTGAATTTCGAGCTATTTTTTGTTTACTTTGACTAGGGAATAGTCCAAATTCGATTAGAATTTGAAAGAAATTAATAAATTAGAATATCGAAATTTATCATGTACTGTCTCTTTAAAAATTCGACTTCAACCATTCGCTATCTAAAACTTGCCGAATTGCTGTTTTAGCCTATGGGTGACCTCCTAGAACCTATTTGGAGTCAATTGGTGGACTTTGAAAAATCTAAGTTTTTTTGGGCAAAAACTTTCAATCGAATTCGATCGAATGTACTATTCCTTCGATTCGTACGATTCGAATTTGGCCGAATACGGACCTATTCCATTGAAAACAGACCTATTCGACCCAAAAAAAACTTTGACTTAATTTCAGTTGGTCATTTTGAATTCGGAGGTTATTCCCAAGTCGTACAATTTTTTTGGCTTTTTCCCGAAAAGCCTGGATTTTTCAGATTTTTGCCTGAAAAAGATGGAAATAGTCAGATTTTCAGGCTAATTCCAGCGCAGACCACAGAAACATCCAAATAGTATAGGGACCTCTCCCATTGACTTATATAAAACCTTAGCAGGTCTGAGATGGCGATTTTCGGTTTCATACTTTTTGCAGCATCGGACTTTAATAAATCCCTAAAAATCAGAGAAAAAAACCCAGAGAAATTCGATTTTTGCACCAAAAAACCTGACCCGACTTTAGTAAATAACCCCCTAAAATATGTGCAAAAATCAGCAAGTATTTCCTTCATAAAGGTTCTTGTATGCACCATGTTCCTTTGCAGCTTGCAGTGAGGGCCTGCTCAAGTCTGCTCTTGTGTGCATGTAGATCCATAGACTATTGGGAACCCTGAAATTACATTTAAGGGCTCTTACAGACGAGCATTTTTACCTGCGCTCCCCTGTGTTCTGTTTTTCTGCGTTCAGCCGCAGGGGAGCGCAGGAGTAGACACATTACATTTTTTCCAAATGGGTCTGTACTCACACAGGCGCGTGTGGGTGCCGAACGCAGGTTGAGACGCAACATGCTGCATTTTTCCTGCGTTCGGCACCCACACGCGCCAGTGTGAGTACAGACCCATTTGGAAAAAATGTAATGTGTCTACTCCTGCGCTCCCCTGCGGCTGAACGCAGAAAAACGGAACGCAGGGGAGCGCAGGTAAAAACGCTTGTCTGTAAGAGCCCTTGGATTCCTTTTCTAAGCAATTCTCAATTGTCTGAGCATTATCTAAGGCATATGTTAATAGCAATGCAATGTCAGATGTACTTTAGCATATTTATATAGCAACAGCTTGACCTCACACCTACACACTGACCTGCTTGTCAAGGATCTCTCTGGGTAAGATGTGTATGTCTAATTGCTTACCAGAGAGCTGAGATAGTGGAATCGACAGTAATTCATCCACTTAATGAAACCTGCTGCATTAAATGCTATGCACTTTGCTATATTAGAAATTCCACATACTCCTTGTTCTGCAAGCTCTGTTTTGCCGCACTTGTATATTAAAATATATTTTTATTTGCTTGTGGGCAGTGATACAACAATGCACAGAAAGGTTATAAAAGGACACGCTGGCACATTCACACATACATCATCTAAATGAAAATTCCAGCGTGTGATACAGCCTAAGATGTATTGTTGCCTGGGCTAAGGAAACTGTTTCCCCTTTAGTTCTTCCTTTTCTAGTCAGTGGGTTTTACTGGCCAAGATATAGCAGGAAATAAAAAGGAAAAAGCAGCCCAATTTCTCTGGTTATTACAAGTGTTTATCACATACTTTTATTTCAACTTGCAACAGCCTCTAGTTTTTGGCACGTCTAACATATACAGTATATAAGCTTCCTTCTAACAAGATCTAGGCTTTGCTACTGCATGTTTATCATATACAGGTACCCTACCTTCTAACAAGATCTAGGTTTTAGCATGTTTATTTTATATATCTTACTTGCTTGTAAAATATATTTATCAGTTATCTTAAAGGGCTTGTAAACCCAAAATTAAAAAATTGCACAATTAAAGAAAATGCAATTTTAAGCACTTTTCCCGAATGCAGTGCACTAAGATACTGTTACTTTCTTTGATACACAAAGGGGCAGATTTATTAAGGGTCGAAGTGAATTCGAGGGAATTTTCAAAGTAAAAAAATTGGAACTCATTTCTTGTATACTTCGAATTCGACTTCGAATGTCGGAGGATTCTATTCGATGGCTGAATTTCGAAGTTTTTTCTACTTCGAAATTCGACCCTTGATAAATCTGCCCCTAACTGTGTTACACTGGTTATTACGTTATTTGTAAATATAAACTGCATTGTTTTCTGCCCCTTAAAGGAGACATTTTGTGTAAAGAATAAGAATGTACCAGTGCCTTATACTCATTTAGATATAGAAGAATTGTGCTTTAAAAAGTAGTGTATTCGTCTGATTCATTGAATATTTCTTCAAATAATAATAATCCCTCCCTTCTCTTCCACTTCCTGCTCCCTGAATTCCCAGGCTGTGCAGGGAAGCTGGCGGCTCTCAGTTCACTGCACAGTAGGACAGGAACCAATCAGCAGCTAGCAGGACCTGATAGGGAACTGAAGCACATCTGTGCTTGTGTGACTGCAGGATTGTGATTGGCTGTCCTCCTCCTACTGTGCTTCTGGCAGGGACTGTTAGGACACGCCCACCCCTCATTTTAAACAGAGAAAGGGACAGAGAATATCTATAGGGAGCTCCAATAAATGGGTATTTTTAAAATTTAATTTAATTTTTAGCACCATGTAAAAGCAACACCATATAGTACTCATAATTGCCTACAAAATTAGGGTTTTTTTTCATTCATTCTATATGTCTCCTTTAAGTTCAGGAGTCAGCCTTGCATGCACCTTCTGAGGGCTGTTAATCAGATTTGTTGCTAACAGATAATAGTAAAGGGATGGCTTTCCTGTGATGTTTTTGCTACAATAAAATCTTTTTTACTATATCAGTTTACTGACTGTGGTCTGGTATGTGCCAGCCCTTTACTATTATCTAATTGCAATAAATTGCCTCCCGGAGCTTAAGGTCTGGGGCTTGAGCATCTGGACCCCCCTTTTTTTCTGGGTAAATTAACCCCATTCTTTACTGTACTCGACACTGAACGTCTTTTTTTATAAGTCCATCTGTTAATCAGATGGCTTCTGCTACATGGTTTCATGGAGTCAGAAACCCCCCTCCCCTAGGGCAGAGAGACCCTTGAAAATGTGCAATGTGTCTATTTGAGTGCTACTTAGAATTGTCATCTTTTTCATTCTGCAAATCTTTTATTTCTGGGATGATATCTTGTCACATACACATACAGCATCTTACCTTCTTGAAAGAGCTAGGCTTTGTAATTCTTACCACTCTTTTGCTCTACTTAGATTTTAGCATGTCCGTTATATATATATATATATATATATATCTCTTATGGTCTACTGTAGCAAGAACTAGGTAGCCCTTATATACTGGATCTCATCTTCAAAAAATGCCAAATAGGTCCATTGCTGCTCACTGTAAGTGTTCTTACACTCGGGCTAAGCACACTGTGCTAAATGTGCCATTGTGATTGGATTAGTGGAAGAGTTTATATGCCGAGAACTTCCCACACCAGTCAGTTGAACTGAAGAAGCTGCTCGGATAAGTAGTGAAACGTCTTCATAGATTACTCAGCAAGTCCAGTTGTTTTGAGATTTACCTATACTAGATATACCATGACCTGGATGAAATAGTCACACTGTGCTTAGGTCGCAACTCAGTCTGTGCAGACCTCTGTCTGTGGTATTTAACAAGCTTGTTCCAGAAAAGAGTGCATAACTAACGGATACTTCAGCTCAATATTATCTGTCCTGTAGGTCTCTGACCTTAAAGGACATGTCAACCCTAAAAATAATTTTTTGCCTGATAAAAGAAAACCTAATTCTAAGCAACTTTGCAATATACATTCATTACATATTTCTTTGCTTTTTAAGTTATTTGTATGCGTATTGCTATTGAAAGCAGTGTCTGTCCCTTTCTATTCTCTGCTCTGGTGGCTCTGGCTTTGGAAACAATGTAACATAAACTAAAGATTGACAGAGCTGACTTGCTGGAGGAGACTGGCTTTTACAACATTGTTTAAAAAGTAACAACTAGGAGTTAAACAAATGCATCAATAGCAATTGTTTTTATAAACACCTTTTAAAGCACTAACAATTTTTAATACATTCATATTGCAATGTTGCTTATAATTGTGTTTTCGTTTATTAATCATCATTTTTTGTTGACATGTTCTTTTATACTTTTTAGAATGAAGAAAGAACAGTGTTATTTTATTTCATATTCAGGTTTCATAATGGATTTCTTCCTGAACCCCCTGGGGCAAATTCACTAACCTCTGAAAATTTGCCATTGACGGCTTTGCTCGCATCACAACACTTCGCCAGGCATAAAAATCGTCAGGACAACGCTAATTCACTAAAATCCGAAGTTGCATCCAGGGCGCTGAACATTGGCGAAGTAGCGCTAGCGTTGGCTAATTTGCATACGGCGGGAAGTTGAAGTTGAATGGACGTATTTGTTGCAGCCAATACCTTACATTACACAAGCCCAGGAAACCTTGATAAAATAAAAAAAAGTTGTTATATTGCCCTACACATGAGCCCAGTGTATAGTTTATGTGCCTTATGTTAGAAAATGTAGGGGGGAAGCCAGTTATCCCAGAAACAATTTACGATCCTTTGCAGCTTATCACCCTGAAAATGAAAAGTCGCCAGTGTTTTTTGGGACTTAGAAAAATTTCAGCTATTTTTTCAGGAACTCCTATCTACTCTATTGCACTTCGCCTGGTCTGAGGTGGCAAAGGCAAGTCTGGGGCAAGAGTTAACATTCAGTAAAATCCGCATCTTTGTGAATTTGCGTAGTTACGTCCATTCGCCAGTGCAGCTTTGTCAGGTGTAAGGGAGCGAATTACCGTTAGAGTCTATGGGGCAAATTCACTAAGATTCGTAGTTGCGCCAGGCATAACTTCGCCGCACTTCGCCACACTTCACCAGGCGTAGTTTCGCCAGCGCTCCGCAAATTCCCTAAAATTTGAATGAATTTGCGTAGTTACGTCCATTTTCGAAAATTCGCCAGGCGTAAGGGTGCGAAGTAACACTAGCGAATTTACGCCAGCGTTTGTTAGTGAATTTGCGAAGTAACGAAATTGACCAATGCTAGCGAATTGACGCTAGCGTTAGGCGCTTCGGCGCTTAGTGAATTTGCCCCTATTTTTGCTAACGTTCGTCACTTCGCCCTTTAGTAAATCTGCCCCCCTGTGTTGCTGACCGTGTATACTGTAGATTTCTTACATGGTTAATGTTAAGGGATACTGATTTCATTCACCATGTTCCTGTTAATATAAATTTCTTAGATTTCATTTTTTCAGGTTTTGCTGGGACATAATGGCTGCACCTTAACTGTGCTTTTTCAAACAGGCAACGTCCTGCATTAATATGTCTGTAAATGTTCTTATATAAGAAATACGTTCTTTTCATGCTGGCTGCTGGCTATATGTAGAAAGCAACACTGCCTTACTGTAATTATAGTTAAATGTTATACCTAACAAGTACTGTAATACAGTATTTTTGCTCAACCATTGCCTTTATGCCCATATCCGACAGTGCTGTATCTATATTTATCTGTAATTCATTGTGGAACTAGTACAGTACTGTTTGTTTTATGTAGAGCATGTGTTGCCTCCATCTGGATAATCATTGAAGCCTTCCTGTGTATGCTATGCTAAGACAAGATGATATGACAATATACACCAATTGGAGTGTACTCAAATAGAACCAACTTGATTCGAGTTTTCGAGTTGGTAAAATGAGTTCGAGTTTAAGATATTCGATTTTTTTGATTAAATAACCCCCCAATCGAATTTTGAGTATATTCGACTTTAATAGAGTTAAAAAAAAAACTCACATCAATTCGAAATTCGACCTTTAATAAATGTGCCTTTAAGCATTCAATAGGAATACACCACACCGCTGGCATTACTATAGAGCAGGGGTCCCAAACCTTTTTTTACCTGTGATCCACATTTAAATGTAAAAAAAAAAAAGTTGAAGAGCATCACAAGCATGAAAAAAGGTCTCTCAGGGTGTCAAAGATCTGCTGAGATTGGCTCTTTGGTAGCCCCTATATAGACTAGCATCCCACAAGAGGTTCTGTTTAACAGTGCACCTGGTTTTTATACAACCAAAACTTGCCTCCAAGCCAGAAATTTAAAAATAAGCTCCTGTTTTGAGGCCACTAGGAGCAACATCCAAGGGGGGTTTGAGCAACATGTTGCTTGCAAGTCACTGGTTGGGGATCACTGTTATAGAGGAAGCAGACCTTGTGAGGAGGCCCAGACTACAGGGTCTGCTTCCTCTATAGTTCTATAGAAACCCCCCTCCCCAGCCATTCTTCTACCTGAGAGCCAGTGAGTGTGCTGGGAATGGGAGAGCATTGGGAAGGAGCAGGTTAGTTATTGTTGTACATGCCAGGCTCCTCCTAAGATTCTTTGCTTGGGGGCCTGGTGACGTGTAGTCTCTCCACTGATTGGCGTTCTCTAGCTTGCAGGGTCAGACTGGCGTGTGAGTAGGGTTGCCACCTGGCAATGTAGCTGCTGGTAAATTTGTAATACACCTAACAAAAGCCCGTGGCCGGCCCCCAGTCTGGTCAAAACTCACCTTTTTGCTGCTGGCTTCTGGCCAATCGTACGACGTGGCCCCGCTCCCTTTGATAGCACGACCCGTCCCATCCAATGGCGTGTTGTGGCTCTGCCCCCTTTGTCATCACAACACACAGCTTGACGTCACAGCCCACCCTTTTGCGCCCGTCCCCTCCACCGGCCGGTGGAAATTTTATTAAAAGGTGGCAACCCTACATGTGAGAGGCCCACCGGAGTTTCTAATCTGGGGCCTCCCACTGCTGGCTCCTCCACTCCACGTGTGCACCCTTCTTTTCCAGCGATTGAAGGAGGGAAGGGTGGGCAGCAACGAAAAGAGGGCAGGTGAAGGAGCGGGGGGGCGTTGGTGCAGGGCAGACAGGGATGAGGTCTGGTTCGGCAGGTTTTTTCCTGGTGTCCCGCCGGCCCAGTCCAACCCTACTAGCTTGTGCATCACAAGTTATGGGATTGGTACAGTAGATTGACGGGTGCTTACATGAATCCAGTGCTGACGAACGCAGGCATTGTTGTATTCATCAGGGAACGCAAGTCTCTGTTCCCTGTACACACACAGAGCTAACAGCAATTGATCGACATGCAGGGCAGGGCTGAGGGTGCAAAAACATGGCAGATTGCGCCTTTTTTTTTTTTACTCTCTAGAATTTTAAGGAACTAGCAACTCGTATAATACCATTAATCTTATTCGTTTTTTTTTTTACATTTAGACGTTAACTGAGGCACATTATACTGTTGGCTAAAGTATTTGTCGTTTACTGATAAGGTTACCTTGTTAATATGTGCAGGAGTGAGAAACAATGTATTTATTATTTTTTACTTGCTTTAGCATTCATAACAGCTTCTCTTTCATTTGTATAAAATGGCCTACTGTATATGCATTAGCATGGTGCTACCTAGGATCTCAATTTACTTGGAAACTGTTAGAGCTAGAACACTTGCATAATTTCTGATTCTCTATTTGCATCTGAGTCCCCATGCTGGGGGTTTTAAAAACAGGATGAAAGTGTTTTTTTACACTTTTTAGGTTCAGAAGGTTTCACACAATGCATGTCCTGGTGTGTGATATTTACATTCATACAGCTTTTAAAGCAAAGTCCTTCTTTTACTGCAATTGTTAAAGCTTTTAGAAACAGAAGTCACGTTGTGAAAGCAAAGCATGATCAAGTGGGCCAAGAGCAAAATGTGAATAATATAATAACATTGAAATAACCTTTAAGCTAATGATCTTTCAGAAACGGCACCTCCTTCATTTCATTCCAGCTAGACAAGAACTAAAACGTGTAAAAGGGGGAATCAGTCCCTTTAAAGAGGGTTGTTCACGTTATATGGAATATCTCAAACCTGAATCAACAAGGACTAAATTATTATTCCAGTAAAGGTTTAAATATACTGACGAGAATAAAGCCTCAGATTACGATCATTTTTTTTTGGTATAGTAAAGCTGAGTATAATCTCCGCACCTAAGAAAAACAACTGTATGCTTTAGTTTTGAAGATATGATCAATAAGATATTGGGCAATGCATGTGAGGGAAGCACAATATTAGCATGTACTTGGGCAACCAACTAGATAGCTTCAGCTACCTGCTCTTTTCTCTTTTTTTATTTCCAGTTATCAGCAACTCAGGAAAATAGCAGTTGAAAAAGATGTGCAGGAGGGGGTCTCCACGGGCCGCCATACCCTCATAACACTGAGAAGATGTGGAAGATAAAGCAAACAATTGAGGGGCAGCAGGAACCATTCCACATTTTGAAGCGGTCACTCTTTGTCAAGCATTGGGTCATGCCATTGAATCCAACCCTTATTTCATTAAAAATAAATATAAAATAATTTATATAATTGAAAAAACTCTTAAAGGGGAACGTGAAAATGAAAATTTAAGATACGCTTCCTCATAAACTCCCTAATTAAAAATTCTGCATAGCTTCTGAAATAACCAAGTTAATCTTCACTATCCCTCTCTCAGCATCTGTTTCTACTCCTTCTGTCTTCATGCAGCAGTTGGGTGTCAGATGAATGTTCCAATATATCTTATAGGGGACAGCTTCCTTTCCAAGCAGATGTATTATGTCACGGTCTGCACCCTAATCCAGAACCGATGCTAAGCACCCTGGTCTCTGCTCTTTCTTCAGCCTTTAGCAGCTGCCTTTCATCTCGGGAAGAGCCTTCGGCTAATCGGATGCCGCCAGGTGTTAATAAGAGAGGTGCCAAGCGAAAGGTTCTCGACAGGCACAGGGGCATGACTGTAAAGCAAAGTCTTTTGGGCAGAAGGTCAAAGTACAAGGCGTTCGGCAACAGAGTAGTCAGATCAGGGCGGGTCGAGGCAGGCAGAGTATAAACGTAGTCAGGCAGGCATGGGTCAAAACCAGTGGATCAATCAGAGGGATTAAGCAGAAGCGGAGTCGGATATCAGGCACCACTAGACCACCAGGGTGAATAGGTTTCGTTACATATTAGAGCTCATTCAAATTCCAATACAAACAAAATGTAACAAAATAACTGCCTTTTGCACACATTCTGCATGTAGAGAGACAGGATTTCTGGTGATTTTAATAGAGTGAGCTGTAATACATCTTCTGGGCAAAAGGAGCCCCTTATAAGATATATTGGATCTAACTGTCAATGAATATCTGACACCCAACTCCTAAATGAAGACAGAGGGGAGAAGCTGAAGCAGAGATAATCAGTGAAGGTAAACTTGATTATTTCAGAAAAATAGAGAATTTTTAATTGATTGTATTTAGAAAGTTTCTGATTTCAGCAACAGGAGTAATACAAAGGACCTGAGAGGTAAAACTGACTCTGTTGAGCATTGGAGTTGTAGTAATAACTATTATAATAAGTGGTTAGTGATTGAGATAAACTAAATACACAACGTTTCTCAGGATAAGGCAGAACCCTCTTATTCTGCTGATATAATGTAGTGAAATCATTAACGACTATACAATAGGAAGCCCAACATCCTTCTAGATAAAACATAGCTCCACTCCATCCTTTCATACAACTGAAGGAGTCACACCTGGCCTTATTTGACAAATGGGAAAAGTAATTTGTGAATGCAAATCCACTTATTCACAGGTTAATTCTGTGTACAGGCCTGCCTCCTCATCATTGCATTGCAACATGCCATAGAATTAGAGACGTTCTCATCAGTGCAAATGTCTACAAGGCAAATAAAAAAATAATTTTTTTTAAGATTCTTTTTTATATATGAATTTTTGCAATGAAATTGAAAATTGAATTGAAATTATTTTAAAGATGCAAAACCATAGAAGTGAGAAAAATGGCCATGTAGCACATTGAAGCTGTTGTTTTTCTATAAATCCACTGTTTTTCCCTTATAATGCTCTGCACATATTTATACTGTATGGTGAGCACAGAGCACTAGTTGCCATGGGGAAAAGTTACATTGCTGAACAGTTTAAACCTTTATAATCCACAGAGAGTTCATGTCGGTGCAACTCACATACTGTGCACTTAACATGATCACAAAGTCCTTTGCTACAACTATAATATCCCATATATATATGGGATTTTTATTTCTTCATATAATCATGGGCCAAACATTGTAATACCTTGCCTTTCTCTGTAAAACAATAGTCAAATACAGTAACTGGAAATACAATGGCCAATTACCCCTCACTCTGAATAGTACCACTGCCTGCCCAATAAATCCTTTGCTTCTTCTTTGTTATGTAGTGAGATACCTCTGTTGTCTATATCATCTGCAACCTGCCAGTGAAATCACCTTGATACAGGTATGGGACCTGTTATATAGAATGTTTAGGACCTGGGGTTTTCCTGGATAAGGAGTCTTTCTGTAATTTGGATAATCATACCTGAAGTCTAAATAAATCCAATAGAAATGTTCTGCATTACAGAAGGATTAATTATATATTAGCTGGGATCAAGTACAACATACTGTTGTTCTCTCTGTAATTTTAGAGAAAACTTAAACCTTTTTTAAAAAAATGTGAATTATTTGGTTGAAACATGTCTATGGAAATGTAATTCAGAGCTTCCTGGATAACGGATCCCATACCTGCGCAACCTACAGATATACATATTTTATTGTTTCATTTTGTTGTGTGCCTGTTTTAAGCATTATAATGTTTATCGAAGTGCAGGTATGGAACCGGTTATCCAGAATGTTTGGGAAGTGGGATTTAACAAATTAGGGGTCTTTCTGTAATTTGGATCTTCATAACTTCAAGTCTTTTAGAAAATCATTTAAACATTAATAACCATTAAAACCCAATAGGTTGGTTTTGCTTCCAATAAGGAATAATTATATCTCCTGTTGGATCATGTGCACCGTCCTGTTTTATTTTACAGAGAAAAGGGAAATCATTTTTTTTACATAGCATTATATGGATAAAATGGAGTGTATTGGAGATGGCCTTTCCGTAACTTGGAGTTTATGGATAACGGGTTTCCAGATAACGGATCCCATACCTATATTTCTGTTAAATATGGCAATAAGATGAACCTGAGAAGCATTGTTACTATGCGGGGAAAAGCTCATCTCACCAATCAAACTTATAAATTAATATTTGGCTGCTCCCATGTGATACATGCAGTCACAGAGTTGAATAGCATCATATTTATTCAATTTAATTAGTGATAAACTACAATTAATCCTATTTTGGATGTTAGAAAAGGATAACTAGAAAAAACATGATCTTGGGAAATATTATTCTTCACTTACTGTTCTTAATGTAACCAAAATAAATTCTAAATAAGCACTAATTGTAAATTATTTTCTTTTTACTGTTGACTATGTAACTTTCATAGTTACATAGTTAAATTGGGTTGAAAAAAGACAAAGTCCATCAAGTTCAACCCCTCCAAATGAAAACCCAGCATCCATACATACACCCATCCCTACTTTTAATTAAATTCTATATACCCATACCTATACTAACTATAGAGCTTAGTATCACAATAGCCTTTGATATTATGTCTGTCCAAAAAATCATCCAAGCCATTCTTAAAGCCATTAACTGAATCAGCCATCACAACATCACCCGGCAGTGCATTCCACAACCTCACTGTCCTGACTGTGAAGAACCCCCTACGTTGCTTCAAATGAAAGTTCTTTTCTTCTAGACTAAACGGGTGGCCTCTGGTGTGGTGATTGTTTATGGGTAAAAAGGTCCCCTGCCATTTGTCTATAATGTCCTCTAATGTACTTGTACAGTGTAATCATGTCCCCTCGCAAGCGCCTTTTTTCCAGAGAAAACAACCCCAACCTTGACAGTCAACCCTCATAATTTAAGTCTTCCGTCCCTCTAAACAATTTAGTTTCATGTCTCTGCACTCTCTCCAGCTCATTTATATCCCTATTAAGGACTGGAGTCCAAAACTGCACTGCATACTCCAGATGAGGCCTCACCAGGGACCTATAAAGAGGCATAATTATGTTTTCATCCCTTGAGTTAATGCCCTTTTTTATGCAAGACAGAACTTTATTTGCTTTAGTAGCCACAGAATGACACTGCCCAGAATTAAAAAGAACAACTCTTCTCGCACTCCCTGGCCTTCGTGTTGATTGCCCGGTGCACGGTGACGGGGGGATCGGCACCCTCCTAATTCCAATTGGTAAGAAATCACTGGCACTCAAAGGGCCGGTGCAAGCAGGGACGAGCCCTTGCGTTTATTCACAGAAAAAGCAATGTTTCGGGGTCAGACCCCTTTATCAAGCATAACATTTTGTTGTGAGAAAAAGCTATTTAACACCCACATCAGTGACCTCATAACCTCGTCATCCGTATTAGCATAATTAATGCAAAATTTAACCCCATAATTGACAATTAAAAAGCAGGTGATTTATACAAGTAATTGGCATAAAAAGTTTTCATAAAAAAGTGAACTCCCATAAAAGGTTACTTAGAAAATATACATAGAACAAAGAAATCTCTGTTTAACCCAAAGTGAAAAAATCCCTTAAAAATTCATTTATTAGCTGGATAAAAACAATTGTAGAAAACTCAATAGGAAAAAGTCCAAAAAAGTACAAAAAGAACTTTATCAAAAATTCTTGTAATAATGTCCAAAGGAATCATTCACAGAGCAGCCCCGAATGTCCAACTTGCTGCAACAGTGTATCCAAGGGAGCTCAACGTAGCAACATATGTTTCTTACATGCTAATGCATTTCACAGACTCAGGGAAAAATACTCAGGGAAAAATATCAACTTGCTGCAACAGTGTATCCAAGGAAGCTCAGCATAGCAACATATATTTCATACATGCTAATGCATTTCACAGACTCAGGGAAAAATACTCAGGAAAAAATATATCAACTTGCTGCAACAGTGTATCCAAGGAAGCTCAGCATAGCAACATATGTTTCTTACATGCTAATGCATTTCACAGACTCAGGGAAAAATATCAACATTTCTTAACAAGATACACACATAGCATAAACCGTAACATACAAGATAACCTAAATACAATGTATCCAGTGGTCTCTTACCCTACTTGAAGGGAAGGGAAAAAGGGGAGCTGATCCTACCACTGATGTTAATCGCCCGCAGCTTTACTATCTGAAAAAATGGATGGAAAGATTAAATAAATTAAGTCACAGATAGCATGCCATATTGAACTCTTCATTTAATCCCTTGGGGTGTTTAGATTGAAGTAACCAAATCCAGTAACATTCACGTTGTAAAAGCAGCCTTTTAATCTCATATCCCTGTTTGTATTTCACCTTCTCCAAAATTTGCCATCTTAATTGAGAGACCCGATGGCCATGCTCAAAAAAATGTTTAGCCAGTAATGTTTCTTTCTTGGATCTTTCTTTACCCGCACCCTTTGGCTCTTTCCCAATACTAGTAGCTACCGGCCGGTAGTTACGTAAAGTGGATTTGTGTTCGTTCAATCGGACTTTTATAGCTCTACTGGTTTGCCCCACATACAGAAGCCCACATGGGCATTTAATTGAATAGATCACCTCCTTGCTATCACAGGTAAAGTAACCCGTAATGGCAAGCTTTGACCCCTGCTGGGGATGTAGGACACTGTTTCCAGGGATTATACCACTGCAGTGACTGCAGTTTCTGCAAGGATAAGTGCCCATGTTACGTTCTGATAAAGCAACAGTAGGTTTTCTGTTCTGGGTGGTCATAGGTTTTATCAGCTCATGAATACTTTTACCCCTTCTGTATGAAAACATGGGGGGTTGTCTAAACAGATGGCCCAGAATTAGACAACGTGTTATTTACAAAGACCCCTAGATCCTTCTCATTTAAGGAAACTCCCAACACACTGCCATTTAGTGTATAACTTGCATTTATATTATTTTTGCCAAAGTGCATAACCTTGCATTTATCAACATTGAACCTCATTTTCCAGTTTGCTGCCCAGTTTTCCAGTTTAGACAAATCACTCTGCAAGTGGTAGCATCCTGCATGGAACCTATAGTTCTGCACAATTTAGTATCATCTGCAAAAATAGAAACAGTACTTTCAATGCCCACCTCCAGGTCATTAATAAACAAGTTGAAAAGCAAGGGACCTAGTACAGAGCCCTGTGGTACTCCACTAACAACACTGGTCCAATTAGAAAATGTTCCATTTACCACCACTCTTTGTAGTCTATCTTTTAGCCAGTTCTCTATCCAGGTACAAATACTATGTTCCAGGCCAACATTCCTTAATTTAACCAGTAAACTTTTGTGTGGCACTGTATCAAATGCAAAGTCGAAGTAAATCACATCCACTGCCATCCCAGAATCGAGGTCTCTACTTAAATTCTCATAAAAAGAAATTAAGTTAGTCTGGCATAAAACCATGCTGGCACAAACTCATAGTATTATGATTTGCTATGAAGTCCAGTATCTTATCCTTTATCAACCCTTCGAAAAGCTTTCCTACCACTGACGTCAGACTAACTGGCCTATAGTTTTGAGGCTGAGAACGGGATCCTTTGTTGAATAGGGGCACCACATTAGCAATTCGCCAGTCTCTCGGCACTATGCCAGATCTCAATGAATCCTGAAAAATTAAGTAAAGAGGTTTGGCAATCACAGAACTAAGCTCGCTAATTACCCTGGGATGAATACCATCTGGCCCTGGACCTTTGTTAATCTTAACATGTTCTAGTCTCTTTTGAATTTCTTCATGTGTGAACCATGCATCATTAGTTGTATTACTAGAATTGGGACTGTTAAGAAGGAAACCTTCACTTACTGGTTCCTCATTTGTGTAGACAGATGAAAAATAGGAGTTCAGAATCTGCACTTTTATTTTGTTTTCATCAACCAGCTGACCCCCCTCTGATAGTAAGGGTCCCACCCCTTCCTGCTTCATTTTTTTACTATTAACATATTTAAAAAATAATTTTGGATTTTTTTTACTGCTAGCAGCAATATCCTTTTCTATAGCAATTTTAGCTTGCCTAATAGCTTCCTTGCATGATTTATTGGCCTCCTTGTACCTTATAAATGTTTCGGCTGTACCAGCTAAGTTGAAAGCCTTAAAAGCACGTCTTTTCTTACCCACCTCAACACCAACGCTTCTATTGAACCAAAAAGGTTTTGCTTTGCAACGACGTTCCTTGCTTACAAGTGGAATATACTGACAAGTATATTTATTAAGCAGCATTTTAAAGACTTCCCATTTTTGTTCTGTGTTTAACCCTGTGAAAAGCATTTCCCACTTAATATGTTGCAGAGATGCCCTTATACTGTCAAAGTTTGCACGTCTGAAATTTAGTGTTTTAGTTACTCCCTTATAGAATTGCTTCTGCAACAGAATCTCAAAGGAGACCATGTTATGATCACTATTCCCTAAATGCTCACCCACACAAATGTTAGAGAGGAGTTCAGTATTGTTAGTTATTACAAGGTCCAAAAGAGAGTTATTCCTAGTAGGTTCTTGAACGAGCTGGAATAAAAAGTTGTCATTCAGCATATTTACAAACCTACTAGCTTTTTCTGTCTTAGCAACCCCATTACCCCAGTCAATGTCTGGATAGTTGAAGTCACCCATAGCAACAACTTGACCCTGCTGTGAAGCCGCTTGTATCTGCAAGAGTAGCTGGGCTTCATACTCGACACTTATACGAGGTGGTTTATAGCATACACCAATGATAATTCTTTTTGTTACATTTTGCCCAGTCAAAATCTCTACCCAGAGTGATTCTACACCCTCACCAGTGCCAGCTATTGTTATTTCTTTAGCTTTGATTCAGGCTTTACATACAAACACACTCCTCCACCCTTTTTAATCCCTCTGTCCCTCCTAAAAAGGGTGTAACCATTTAAATTCACAATCCAGTCCCATGTTTCATCCCACCAGGTCTCAGTGATACCAATTATATCATAATTTTTAGAGCATGCAATTAATTCTAGGTCTCCCATTTTACCTGACAAACTCCGTGTTTTTGCCAGCATACAGTGGAGGTTACTACTTTTACTTTTGAAATTTGCATTACTTAGTGAAGAATTATACGTTAAGTTAGTATTATTCTGTTTTCCTTGTAACAGAGGGACCTCCTTAGCTGGTAAACTGTATGCCCCCCTCACTCCTCCCCCATGACCCCTTACTAACCCCACTGCCCCTTTCAAATGTATGCTCTGTTGAACCCAGTGAGGTAGCAAGGTACACATAAGGGGACAGGAAAGCATCTTCTGCTACATCGAGTTTCCCAGCAGCACTAAGTAATAAACAGGCTAAAGAGAGAATGCAGTCAGTAAATGGTTTTAGTAGAGGAATGAACCAGAGTGTCCGCCCTTGGTCTTTTTTTTCCATCTAAAGCTGTTCCTTTGTTGAGACTGAGAAAGATATTCCATTCCGTGTTTTTATCCAATTAAACAGACTCTTTATCAAGGCTTAATATTCTGGTACCATTGATATAAATGCATGTGTATACACCAGTTTAATTATACACTTAATAGTTTTTGTAATATACATGGCTGTACAGCAGACCTACTGTACCTGAATATACCACCTTTCATCCTAACAGAAAGTAACAAAAGGAGCAACCTGTAGTGCTGAGGAACCTCTATCCAGGACAGCGAAAATGTGCTCCTTTTGAATGCAGGTCTCCTATAACCCATCCAAAATCTTTAAAGAGTTTTAAAACACAAACTGGTCTCTTGGAAGCTGTTTAGTTAAGTCAAAACATCCAGTTACTGGCCACCAAAAACTGTGGTAGTATCTTGTTGGTTACACACAGTGGCATATTTATCAAGGGTCGAATTTCGAATTGAAAAAGACTTCGGAATTCAAATTCAAAAAGACCAACCAAAATTAGGTTGAAGTTTTTTTTGGTCGAATAGGTCCGTTTTCGATCAAATAGGTCCGTATTCGGACGATTTGAATTGTACGAATCGAAGGAATAGCGCATTCGATCGAACTCGATTCAGAGTTTTTCCCCAAAAAATACAAAAAATTGCTCGAAATTCAATTTTTTTTCACTCGATAATTCACCTCGACCTTTGATAAATCTGCCCCTTAAAGAAATATACAGCATTTGCAGCTGCAGGACTGCTGCCACCTCTCCAAGCAATGCCTGAAAATTCACTACCATCTCATCCATAGTGGTCCTACCAACTATGCCTGATATACAACATAACATGGCCAAATGGATTCCCAAATGTGTACTTTTGTTTTTGAACAACAAATATCAGACAGGCCAACACTTGTGCAACTGTCAACTAAGTGACACATAGTAGTATTGCTCTGTCCAATGGAGCAAGGACTCTTCTTGGACTAGACTTTACCTCAATAAAAGCCATCTTTCCTTGCAGCTTGTCACTGCCAGAATATCTGAAGCTACTCCTACTCCTCTTGCAGAAATAATCACCTGAAATAAACTTTATAGACAAAAGATTCAAGCTCAAGGTACACATTTTGCCCTTAGAGCATATGAATGTAATACCAAGGATATCTCTGAATGACCCAGTCTGTCTAGGTAGTAAAGTTCCGGGAAGCGTGGGTGAGAAGCTTTGCAATATCATGATGTGGGTTGTGATATCATTGTGGGTTAACTCGGGGTATTTCTGTATGATATATAATATACACAGTATAGAGTAGCACATCTAATCCAGGTCATATTTAAAACCCTATAATTGCGGTACTTTGCAGGGAGGCAAAAATGCAAATGGGGATGCCCTATTGCTAAAATGCCCTATACAATGTTAGCATAATAGTGAAGAAGTCATCTAAATGTTTACATGTGGTCAAATATACATTTTGCTCATTAATATCCGTTATTACTGGGCTTCTCACTTTTTTGTGGCAGAACATTTAGATTTCAGCTCATTGTTTCATTGTTCAAATCATTTCTCATTTTAGGAGGGGCACTGTGGTCGTGGGAATATAGAAGCGCATGTACAACAGAAGAAAAATCCTTTTCAAACAGGAGTTCACAGGAGGAAATTTCCCAAATTCTGTTAAAAATTATGGGTCTTTGTGTACCTCCCTCCCACACATCACTTTGCCAAGGTGCCCCCCTTTGAGTTCTCTCAAAAGAACACAATCTTGAAAAGGAAAGATTTATATTTGATTGCTTGCACTTAAATGTAAAAAAAAGCCGTCAAGGGCTCTGTTTTCAATTCCATAAGAAAATCTAACTGAAATACCTAGAGTTGTATGCACAATGTATTTTTCACTTTCTTTTTAGTGTTCTTTGGACTCTTTGTGTTTGCTTTTCACCTCATTTGCTTCTATAAGCAGTTCCCGGTTCCAGTACATAGCTATAGTTCTACTGCACCTCTAATAAATATATTTTCACAAACAGTAACTGGATATTAATGGGCCTACAGCAAATTGTTTTTCAGGCCCCCAAAATGTCTAAAAAATTACATGTTTTACCAATATTTATTGGTAACAGGGCTTCTCTCATGATTTTTATGATCTTTTTATTTCTAAATTACATTGGTTACATTGCAAATAATTCAGTCTACCATATACTATTTCATTCCTGAACCAGCAAGTATATTTTTATAGTTGTAATATTGGTGTGTAGGCAGCCCTCTCAGATCATTTTGCCTGGTCATGTGCTTTCAGAAAGAGCCAGCACTTTAGGATGGAACTGCTTTCTGGCAGGCTATTGTTTCTCCTACTCAATGTAACTGAATGTGTCGCAGTGGGACCTGAATTTTACTATTGAGTGCAGTTCGTATATCTACCAGGCAGCTGTCATCTTGTGTCAGGGAGCTGCTATCTGGAATCCGTCCCATTGTTCTGTTGTTAGGCTGCTGGGGGGAAAAAGGGAGGGGGTGATATAACTCCAGTTAAGAGTGAAGAGTGACTGAGGTTTATCAGAGCACAAGTCACATGACTCGGGCAGCTGGGAAATTGACAATATGTCTAGCCCCATGTCAGATTTCAAAATTAAATATAAAAAAATGTTTGCTATTTTGAGAAACAAATTTCAGTGCAGAATTCCACTGGAGCAGCACTATAAATTGATGAAAATAAAGACAGTATCCCTTTAACTTCTAACTTCATACATCCTGCCCCGCCCCCCTGTAGCCACAGGGTTTGCTTCCTCTGTAGTTATACCTCTGTTCACAGATTTACAGAAAGGCGATAATTCATTACAGATTAGGGTCAAGCATACTGAAGCAGTATTAGGTAGGGATCATATATTGTCTATCTTTATAATACACAACAGCCAGGAAGTATCCTGTAAAATATATTCTTATAACCTTGCTTAATTATGTCATATGTTAGAATTTGTCACATGACTAAAGCCGGTGTACTATATAGAGAATAATGAATTCTTCTATTGTAAAATATAAAGAAAAATAAATATAAATCTATATTCCGATTAGAAGAAAAGAGGTTCCGCCTAAATATTCAGAAGGGTTTTTTACAGTGAGAGCTGTGAAGATGTGGAATTCTCTCCCTTAATTAGTTGTACAGGTTGATACATTAGATAGCTTTAAGAAGAGGTTGGATGGCTTGTTAGCAAGTGAGGGAATACAGGGTTATGAAATATAGTTTATCCAGGGAATAGTCCCACTGCCATATTGGAATCAGGAAGCCTGAACTGTTAAAAGGTTGAACTTGATAGACGTGTCTTTTCTCAACCTAACCTACTATATTAATAAGTACAATATATTTTAAGAATACACCTTTCGAGTCGTGACACAAATTACATCACTAAACACTGATAGATAACTGATCATAAGTAATCTGTATTCACTTACTTTCACACAGTATTTGTTGTGACCCCCCTGTACAGCAATAAATATTGTGGTAACTGTTGATCAGTCCTGCACGTTGACTTGCATACATTTTAGCCCATTCCTCCAAACAGAACAGCTTCAAGCTCTTGGATGTTGGTGGGTTTTCTTTCATGAACCACTCACTTTAGTTCTTTTAACAACATTTCAATTGGATTAAGATCAGGGTATTCCCGAACATTCACTTTATTCTATCAGCCAATGATCAGCTCCAGGAAGATCAAAGAAGGTCTAAACTTATGTGTACAGAAGCCCTGCAAAGTCCCATTGTTGAAGAAAAAAAAGACATGTTGAAGAGGTTACAATTTGCCAAAGAACATATTGACTGGCCTAAAGAGAAATGGCACAACATTTTGTGGACTGATGAAAGCAAGATTGTTCTTTTTGGGTCTAGGGGGTCGCAGGGAGTTTCTCAGATGACCCCCCAAACACAAAATTCAAGCCACAGTACACTGTGTAGACAGGGAAACATGGTGGCGATAACATCATGATATGGGGATGTTTCTCATACTATGGTGTTGGGCCTCTTTTTCACATCACAGGGATCATGGATCAGATTTAGTACAAGAAAATACTTGAAGAGGTCATGTTGCCTTATGCCCAAGAGGAAATGCCCTTGAAATTGGTTTAAACAAGACAACGTCCTCAAAAAAAAATGTAAATGAGCAACATCTTGTTTCCAGACCAGCAAGATTGATGTTATAGAGTGGCCAGCCCAATCCCCGGACCTTAATCCAATAGAAAACTTGGGACATCAAGTATGCAGTTTCTGAGGCAAACCCAAGAAATACAGAAGAATTGTGGAATGTAACCGGAGCCAGAAGTTGGTGGACTCCATACAACACAGATGTGCAGCAGTTCTCAGAAACACTGCTTATACAACTAAATATTAGTTCACTGATTCAAAGGAAAGCAAAATCTTGAAACTTTACAAAGGAAAGCAAAATCTTGAAACATTTTTCAGTTTATACAGTGAATGTTTGAGTTTGTAAAGAAGAATGCAGACACTGTTATTTTTTTGGAACAGCCTAATATTCCCCTTTCTTCACTTTCTGTAAAGGAATAACACAAATTTGATAAATTTTTCTTCATGTTTTGATTTGGAATATAATGTTCAGTGTTCCCAATACATTTGCATGTATGGAAATAAAAACTATTATAGGGATTTTGAGCTTTATTCACTTTTTTTAAACACACTGCTATTATTCTGAACTGTATACGCAGAAGATGCACATGTCTACAAATGAGTATAATGAACAGCAGCTGATAATTAGGGAAGGGCGAATTTTTTCGCCTTGTTTAGCCAGAAAAATGACGCCCATAGACTTGTATGGCTTCATGCGTCAAAAAAGAAAAAGGCGCGCGGCAAAAAAAATTTCGACGGGCAACACATTTTTTTTGACGCCCATAGACTTTAATGGGCATCGGCGACATTTCGCCGGCAGTGAATTTTTGGGTGAAACGAAATGGGTCAAATTCGCCCATCTCTACTGATAATCTCCGTTCCTATTTGCCATGCTTAGACATGATCTGCTACTACTAGCTGCTAGTTTTCCCTGGATCATTCCACAATCGTGCCATTAATTATTGACATTTTATCATGGAAAAAGCAGTTCAAGAGGCATTTGCATGAATGTACTGGCACTGCTGTAAGAACTGACTTCTAATGAGCCTAATATCCAGTCATTAATGTGCCCGATATGTTTTTGCTCAACATTGCTGAACCTGAGTATTTCACAGCCCTATAAATCATTTTCTCTTATGTTCGCTTATTTATTATAATGGAGCCAATTTGCGCCAGTGCAATTCCCCACAGCACCCATTCAGCTTTGATCACTCGACTGCAGGCAGAATACTGGAAGTAGACATCTATTGAGTGTTTATAAAAACTGCACAGATTACACAAACCAACAAACAAAATAAAACATAATACATATGCTTGTGAAATGTTCAAATCTTGAAAGAATTTAACTGCTTTCTGGGGTACCACCAAAGATTTCCAGTTCATTAATTCCTTTTACTGAAGAAACCAATCTATATTTTTTTCCCAACTCTCCATTTCAGAAAATAGAATTCCCCTTTAGGGGGTCTCACTAGATCTCTTAAAAGCAATAGAAGAGCATCATCAAAGTTCTTTATCTGTCGGCATGCTGCATCTTTCTTAGCACTGCATAAAGCCGCATGCTCTTATCTGCACATCAAACAGCCTAATCAGAATTCCAAGCAATTATAGAAGGCACTGTGGCTATGGCATTAATACTTTTGTAAAGAAAAAAAAAACAATAAAACAATGATTCTAAAATAATAAATAATATAAATGTTAAGGCCTAAAACCTTTGGAGATGGATTGAGTGATTCTAGTAGCAAGACTATACAACAGATAAATCATTTATACAGTTTATTAACAACAACAGAAAGATACAGGGGTTTTCTCCAACAATAAAAGGTAATGGCAGCTTTTTATTTTAGAGACTGCAATTTTACCAGACATAACTACACTAAATTACATGGTTGACATTGCAAATAATTCAGTCTACCATTTTAAATGTTATTCTTGAACCAACACATTTATTTTTTTTTCATCTGTAATATTGGTGTGTAGTCAGGTCATTTTGCCTGATCCTGTGCTTTCTGAAAGAGCCAACACGTTACAATAAAACCACTTTCAGATAAGCAATTGTTTCTTCTACTCAATGTAATAGACGGAGTTGTGGTCCGGCTTGGGTATTTTACTATTCAGTGTTATTCTCATATCTACCACTATGTGGGACATGGGAGCATATTTAGCAATGCAGGTATGAGGTAGCTGTTTTCTGGTTACCTCCCCATTGTTCTGTTGCTAGGCTGCTGGGGGAGAAAGGGAGGGGTGATGTCACTATAACTTGCAGTGCAGCAGTAAAGAGGGATTGAAGTTTATCAGAGCACAAGTCTCATGACTGGGGCTACCTGGGAAACAGACAACATGTTTAGCCCCTTGTCAGATTTCAAAATTAAATATAAAAAATCATGCTCTCTTGAAAAATTGGATTTCAGTGTAAAATTCTGCTGGAGCAACGCTATTAACTAACGTGTTTTGAAGAAAAAAAAAACATGTTTTCCAATGACAGTATCCCTTGTCTAGCCCCATTACCAATTTCAAAGATAAGTATAAAAAAATCTATTTGCTCTTTTGAAAAACAGATTTCAAAGAGGGATTCTGCTGGAAAAGCGATATAATGGATACATTATGTAAAAAAAAAATCTTTTTAAAAACACATTCAATCAGATAATATTAATTTAAGCTCTCTTTAGGAGGACAGCTAACACATTTCACTGGTTGTTTTCTTCCATTGATATAAAATTTATATTAGCATAGCCCTGAGGAAGTTAAATGCCCATTGACATATCTATCTCTAATTTCAGAGCCCAGAGCAGTAGGGAAAGCTCCAAACATGCCGATATATTATCCAAGATAGTAGGCAAGTAACGCTAAGCAAATGTTGGAATAAATGGATGAGATTCAGGCAGAGGTCATTGTGTCTGATCTTGCAAAATCAGAAAGAGCTAGACCTTCACAATGAAACTGCTTTCAGATAAGCTATTGTTTCACCTACTCCATATAACTGGAAGAGTCATAGTGGGACTTGGATTTTTACTATTGAGTGCTATTCTCATATCTACCAGGGAGCTGTTATCTTGTGTCGGGAAGCTGTTATCTGGTTACCGTCCTTTTGCTCTTGAGTGGGGTGATATTACTCCAATTGCAGTGCAGCAGTAAAGAGTGACTTAAGTTTATAACATGATTGAGGGCACCTGGGAAACCAACATGTCTAGCTCCATGTCAGATTTTAAAATTAAATATAAAAAATCTGGTTGCTCTTTTGAACAATGGATTTTAGTGTAGAATTCTGCTAGAGCAGCATTACTAATTGATGCATTTGAGGGAAAAAAACATGTTTTCCAGTGGCAGAATCCCTTTAATAAGAAGGGTAGTTGTGCAGTCTAAGATGGCAAATCGGAATGCAGTAAAATGCTAAAACATCAATAGAAAAATATTTAATGATGCAAGGCCATAGGACAAAAATAATATTTTCTCATCCAGAAAAGTATTTATTCTATAAAACTCGCCATGGATGTAGAACTAAGTAAGGAACAGTCTGGCGACTTGCAGATGCTCCTGGTGGCTCCATTTCTAACCTCTCTTTTAATCATCTCTGAATTTGATACATGAGAACTAAGAGGCTGACAGATTCCGATGCATTACCAGAGCGTTGGATTGAAACTGAGGAGATAATGTGCAGATCCGGCACCCACAGTACCTGTCACATTCTATCTGCTTCTCTAGAAGGTGTATTGAATGATTGCTTACAGTTTATTTTAGGGAAATGGAAACTTCTCGGATTCTGAAAGTTGCTGTGCTGTTCAGAATTCCTCTTTCGGCAGCCGTTCCAACCAATTGATTTTACTGAAGCGCATTTACTTTCCCAGGCCAAATACAGTGTGACAAGTTTAAAACTCCATTATGGAAAACTAGAAGAAAAGAAATGTCTCCTAGCAGCTGCATTGTTGCCGAAGAAAAGGAACACTTTTTTTTATAAAATGATATCACTATGAAACAAGTGGCTCTTTAAACATTTATCACCTTAAAAGGTGCACAGATACAGTAAGATAAAATGTGCCTCTGGGATGTGCCCCAGAAAGTTTCGACCATAAATATGTGGGTCAGTAAACAGCTGGGATCCTACTCAATAAGTGGTTTGCAGTTAATGTACAGTAATAAGACCTCAGACTGAGCCGGGTACAATTGAGACTTTGGTGTTGGTGTACACAAAAACTATTTTCATTTTTATAAGCTAATAGGAAAATCTGATCCTATTTAAAATGGAATTTTAGTTTAAAAGGAATGAAGTCATAGACAAATGATTGTATACAATAATTCTTTTCAATATATTATGGTTTTTGCATGAACTAGAATATTCAAATCCCAAGACCATTTGTGTATAAGGCAAGCATTCAGCAGTTTTGTATATCAGAGACAGAGACCAGCAGTACATGGCTATTTATAATGAATGGATGAAGAGGATTCATTTCTTATAGCGACCCAGTCTGAGCAAAAAAATAACACGAGCGATGATTCATATAGACAAAAGTATTGTCACTTTTAAAGGGGTGGGTCACCTTTACATTAAAGGGATACTGTCATGGGAAAAAAAAACATTTTCAAAATGAATCAGTTAATAGTGCTGCTCCAGCAGAATTCTGCACTGAAATCCATTTCTCAAAAGCGCAAACAGATTTTTTTATATTCAGTTTTGAAATCTGACATGGGGCTAGACATATTGTCAATTTCCCAGCTGCCCCAAGTCATGTGACTTGTGCTCTGATAAACTTCAATCACTCTTTACTGCTGTACTGCAAGTTGGAGTGATATCACCCCCTCCCTTTTCTCCCCCAGCAGCCAAATAAAAGAACAATGGGAAGGTAACCAGATAGCAGCTCCCTAACACAAGATAACAGCTGCCTGGTAGATCTAAGAACAACACTCAATAGTAAAAACCCATGTCTCACTGAGACACATTCAGTTACATTGAGAAGGAAAAACAGCAGCCTGCCAGAAAGCATTTCTCTCCTAACGTGCAGGCACAAGTCACATGACCAGGGGCAGCTGGGAAATTGACAAAATGTCTAGCCCCATGTCAGATTTCAAAATTCAATATAAAAAAATCTGTTTGCTCTTTTGAGAAATGGATTTCAGTGCAGAATTCTGCAGGAGCAGCACTATTAACTGATTCATTTTGAAAACATTTTTTTTCCCATGACAGTATCCCTTTAACTTATAGCATGTTATAGAATGACCAATTCTAAGCAACGTTTCAATTGGTCTCTTCATTATTTATTTATTTATTTTTATAGTTTTTAATCATTTGCCTTTATTTTCCAATTCTTCTCAACTCAAATGAGGGTCACTGACCCCCATCTAAAAGCAATTTCTCTGTAAAGCGATAAATGAGGAGGCCATATCAATGGTCGAATTTCGAATTCATGTGAGTTTTTTTAAACTCCAATAAATTCGACTATTCAAAATTTATAAATAAAATCAAATCTTTTAAACCAACAAATTTAAACGACACACAAACTCTAATCAAATTTGATTCAAATGATAAAAACTCGATTTGAATTGAAAACACTCAGTTGGAGCTTATTTATGAAGCTCCCAATTTATCTCAGTATTTCTAAGATAAAAATCCTAGCAACTCTGAATGGACTTATCATTCAAAAAAACGTTCAGGCAAACTTCGGACCATTGCCTGACGTCTGACGTTTTTGGACTTTCCCGCAAAAAATACAAATTTTCGTGGAGTTTTCGGACTTTTTGGCCCAAAATCCCCGAAATCATCGGATATAGGTACTGACAGCAGCGCAGACACTGGGACCTTCCCCATTGACTAATACAGGACCCGAGAGCTTTGAGATGCCGAGTTTTCGGATTCAGAGTTTTCATACCATCAGACTTTAATAAATCCTGGAAAAAATTTAATTTTTTTTAAGGTCCAAAAAATTAAAATTTTTCAGATTTTGGGTATTCTGGTATTAATAAATAACCCCCTTAACGTCAGGAACGCTACAAACATCACCAAATTGATCCGTGTACCTCTCCCATTGACTTAGAAAGTAATTCAGCAGGTTTTAGGTGGCAAATAGTCAAATTCGAGTTCTTAAAGGGCCAGAGTTTGATCTTGAATTCAAATTAAAACCCGAATTGAGTTTGTATAATCTTCACTTCGACCCTTAATAAATCTGCCCCGTATTGTTAATGCTACTTTTGACTATTCATTTTTCTATTCAGGCCTCTCCTATTCATATTCCAGTCTCTTTTTCAAATAAATGCATGATTGCTGGGGTAATTTGGACCCTAGCTGAAATAACAAACTGAGAGTTGCTGAATAGAAAGCTAAATAAACCACAAATAATGGAAACTAATTGCAAATTTTCTCAGAATATCACTCATGCATCATACTAAGGCTATTATAAAGCTGAACTACTCCTTTAAAGAGATTATGGGGTTGATGCGTTATCATAACTGAAGGGACCATGTGCATTAAAGCAAACTATACAGGCAACTTAATCAGGGATCAATTGAATACAAATCCTACAAACAGCATCACTGTAGTAATATTAAGTTTGGCGTGAAAATTATAGAAAATTATTGGAGGACAGAAGAGATGCGAGATGTTCTGTAGCAAGACTTAGAGAAGTAATGTGACTTTCCTAGTTTATTACTGTATATAGCTTTGGAATTGGTTTTTTTTTGGTTAGTTTATGATGGAAAAAAAACTCCAAAGAGTATGTATATAATTATTCAGTTGTTAAGTAATGCTGCATTTGCAGAAATGACTGCTTCTAGTAAAGTCGGGGTAGGAATGTACCAGCTTCATACACTGCCTGGGAGTGATTTGAGCCCATTCCTCCAGGCCGGTTTTTCTAGGTTGTTCAAGAAGCCTGGTGATGCTTGGGTATCTTTTCAAATTTAGCTAGGAACTGAATTGAAATCCAGGAGTTGACTGGGCCATTGCAGGACATTTACCTTTTTGTTTTTGAGCCAATGCATTTCTACTTTGGCCTTGAGTTTAGAATCATTGTCCTGCTGAAAGTTTGTGACCTTGGGCTTCCGTTTCTTTTAACAATGGAGTGGAATTGAATAATCACACAAAAGAACAGACAGTATAAGTCTGTATTTTTCTTATGATTTTTGAAATCTTCCTATTCCCCTTGTCACCAGTACAAATCCTCAGATATCATTGGTCTTTAACACAAACCTATGGACATAACCATTAAAGGCAATGTCAGACTTGCTGGTAACAGCAGTCTTTTGGAATTTTGGTTAAAAACACATCCCCCATGTTCCCAACTTTGCAAACGTAACTAATACAACCTCATAGGGCCTTGGCACTACAAGATAAAGAAACCAAAGCTTCATCATGTTATGACACATATAAAGTGTACATAAGCACATTGGAATGGCCTAGTATGGGACTCTCATGAATGTGAATAGCTTTGCCTTCTTTTCCTGTACACCAATATATCCTGGGTAACATCTACAAAAATTAGTACAATCCCTATAATCTGTGAGGGAATTCACCTCCTGACTGCTCAATTAATACTCTTCCACTGCATTCCTCCCCATATCCCCTTTCTCTTTCCTCATTTACTCTACCTGATCTCTTATTTTCTTTATTCTTGACAATGACTGCAGATAAAAAGGTACCACTTTTATGGAATATAAAATGTTAAACTACAAAGTCACATACCCTAATCTCACAGACTTACCTTTTTTTTTTTTTTTTTTAAACATCTGGCCTGATTGACCTCGAAATCAACATCAGTAATGTCAGATATTCATTGTATCCTCTATAAAGAAATTTTTGGCACAATATTTTAGAAAATTGTGTGTATTAATTGCACATTACTATTACATCTGAAAAGTTGTTATTTCTGCATGTTTATTTAAAAAAAATAAATTCAATAAATTGTAATAAAAAAACATTTAATAAATATTTTACATGCAGAGTTAGTTGTTGTGACTTCAATCCCTTTAGTAATACATCTAATTACACAGTTGTAATAATAGCAGTATGTTTAAAAAAGTGAATAAAGCGCAAAATCCTTATAATATATTTTATTTCTATACATACAAATGCATTGGGAACACTGCACATTCTATTCCGAAACAAAACATTGAAGAAAAATGTATCAAATGTTATCATTTACAGAAAGCGAAAAAAGGGGATATTAGGCTAGTTCAAAAAATAGAAGTGTCTGCATTCTTCTTAACAAAAATTCACTGTATAAACTGAAAAATATTTTGTTTTCCTTTGAATCATTAAACTAATATTTAGTTGTTTAAGCAGTGTTTCTGAGAACTGCTGCACATCTGTGTTGCATGGAGTTGACCAACTTCTGGCACCTGTTACATTCCATAATTCTTCTGCAGTTTTTATTTTTGCCTCATAAAACCCACAAGTTTTCGATTAAATTAAGGCCCGGGGATTGGGCTGGCCACTCAATCTTGTTGGTCTGGAAATAAGATGTTCGTTTACTGGTGTGTTTGGGGTTGTTGTCTTGTTGAAACACCCATTTCAAGGGCAATCATCTCTTTGGCATAAGGCAACATGACCTTTTTAAGTATTTTGATGTATTGAAACTGATCCATGATCCCTGGTATGTGATAAATAGGCCCAACACCATAGTATGAGAAACATCCCCATATCATGATGCTTGTGCCACCATGTTTTACTGTCTTCACAGTGTACTGTGGCTTGAATTCAGTGTTTGGAGGTCGCCTGCGGCCCCTAGACCCAAAAAGAACAATCTTGCTTTCATCAGTCCATGTTGTGCCATTTCTCTTTAGGCCAGTCAATGTGTTCTGTGGCAAACTGTAATCTCTTCAGCATGTCTTTTTTCTTTTTCAACAATGGGACTTTGCTGGGTTTATTTCCAATAGCTTGGCTTCACATATGCATTTTCTAATTTATAACAGTACTCACGCATAACTTTAGACCTTCTTTAAACTACCTGGAGCTGATCATTGGCTGAGGCTTTGCCATTTTGGCTATTCTTTTATCCATTCCGATAGTAGTTTTCCCATTTTCTTCCACATCTTTCAGGTTTTGGTTGCCATTTTAAGGCATTGGTGATCATTTTAGCTGAGCAGCCTATCATTTTCTGCACTTCTTTATATGTTTTCCCCTCCCCAATCATTTTTTTAAAAAAAAATGCACTATAAACAGCATGTACAACTTTTGCTGCCTTCCTTCCTTAAATAAGGGCTGTAATTGACACCTGCTTTTTCACAGAATGAATGACTTCACTAATTGAACTCCACACTGTTATTATCTGGAACAAGCTATTGCTATTCTGAACACTGCTATTATTTGGAACAAGCCTCAATTAATGATTTAATTACACAGAATCAGCAGAATGCATGTCATGACTGTTGAGTCTGTTGTTTTTCTATTACTCTACTACACCAACTAGGAAATTATTTGCCATGTAGAAATATAATTTCTATAAAAAAAAAAGTGATTTATCAGGATAGTGATGTTGGATTGCTATTATTCTGAACACAAACATATATATATAGGGTTGATATTAATTATTGATATGTCAGTAATATATAGCCAGAGGATATACTTTGTTTCCTAATAAGTGCTGATTCTGCTAGAAGAACCAGTTAACTTCATGCTCAGAATCCAATGCCTTCTGGTCTCTGGTGGCCATGTAAGCATTATAAATAGAAATAATGTTTCCATTGGCTCTACAAAGAAATTATAGAAGAATTTCTAAGACAAGGCTATGCCTTTATTTTACTCACCAAGAAAAACTGTATACATTTATAATTGTTTTTAAAATAGTGGATGGACCACTATTATGTCCCTATAATAGAGCAAAAGCCACATTATAATAAAGAAAATCATTAACTATATGCAATATTTAAGTTTTAATATATACACCACCATGGCATGAACATAACTTTACAGACATATGCATAGAACAGCATTATGATATTCCTCTTTTTTTTTTTTTTCCAGTGTACTAGCCTTAGATCACACTCCACACCAGAGCTTCACTTACTGCTTGCAGATGGCCTCACAAAAACACCTGTATTTCTTCTCTTGGTCAATAGTCTGCTCTGCTATTGAAGTTGGAATCCAGTCTTGTGGAAATGCCTGGCTCACTGCTGAACTGGATTTCACAAATGCACAAAACAAATTACCAGGGAGATATGGAAAAAGAAAACTGCACAGATCTGATCAACTAACTGCCCCACTGTTCAGCAAACCTGAAAGGTTTCATGTTCATTTGGTACTTCATAAGTCTAAAATAGGACAGTTCAGAAGTGACAAAGATCTCTGTAGGTTTTATATAGAAGACCTCGCTGGCTAGCATTCCACCTGGTACTTGGTATAAAAGAGGAGAATAATGTACCATTTTGTGCAAAATATATGGATATGAGAAGTTCCACGAATGTATACAGTACAAGACCAAAGGCCAGTTATGGAACAGTAAAATGCAACAATTGTAGGGATACACCCTATTCATCTTATATGGATATGTAAACCTTACAAAATTACTGTAAAACTGCTAAGGGTGCTTTTTTAATGTTTTTATCATTTCAAACCTTGTGTTGTTTTTAAAAATGTGACTTAGAGATACTGACACCAGAAAATAACCTTTTTTTATCTATCATAATATTGTCTTTGGACGCTAATTATAATTTTGACTGATGCTTTTACATTACCTTTCTTACCCCGATGTTCTTCTATGAGGGGGCTGCCATATTTGTGCAGCAGAAACTCTGACAGGTTAAGAAGGGACAGTCAGCTTGGCAAAACAATCTGGTTTAGGAACTTCAAGTAACTATTACTTACAAAAGCACAACTATCAGTGAAAAACAATCAACATGACCTATAGGTAACTGTTAATATAGATTAATATTTTTTAAAGAAAATTTTTAGTGTCGGTATCACTTTAAAAACACCATGTGTGGCATTAGCCTTAAATGGTTTAACAACGGCTAATAAAATGAAATCTTATAACACCGCTACCTGCTGGTCAGTTCCATTGCCTGTACAGTTAAGGAGAATATCTTCAGTAGGAAAACCTAGAACTTCTGATGATGACACATGGTCATACTTTAAATGGGGGGATACTGCACTTAAAATACCCTAGTAAAGAAATAGCACTGGCCTTTATCAAACATACCCAAGTGTATACATTCCAACAATAGAAGTTCTTTCAGATATTCTTGCCCTCCTACGAAATTCAGCAGACAATTATTACAGCAGTTACTGGGTGCCTTGTGACATTTACCCCCAGGTATTTTCACAGTTTTTGCCTGCAGTATGTTAATGCAATATTTACACAAAGAACTTCCACTTGGTACAAGGAATGAGAAACAGAGCATAAACAGAAAGCTTCTGAAAATAATAAAATGAACAATAATTCAACAGAATCTTTTTATTTTTTAAAAGATTAACAAAGTTGCAGTGCCAGACATGTAAGGCCAACTGGTAATATAGTCTCCTGCCATACCGAATATCTGTGCGATATTATTAGTTGCATCTATGGCCACCTTTAGTCTATTGTCTCAAATGAGTCAGTGCATTTTCCATTGCCCTTGTGAAACTGTTTTCTGAATATAGATAATGTCTTAATATTAATTTATTATGATACCATTTTAGTATTTTAATTTTGTCTGTATTAGTATTATTGTCCTTCTGGAGCCTGTTATTATACGTCCCTTGGTTACTTACCCCACTGACTTACAGCTTTTAAAAGAAATATTCATGCTCGTCATATAATATCCATGCTTTGTATCTGATTACTTTGATTAGCCTTGCTCACTGTGTTTAAATTAATCACTTTGCCAGCCTAGGCAGACAGAGCTTTGGCCTTTCTTTTCTAAAATAGGAACCAAACAACCGCTCCGAGCTGCCCCTCTGCCTGGTTGTCCTTTAGTGCAGCTCCTCATATGTATATATTCCTAGGTGCTCTACCTCCAGCGTCCCCACTTTATCAACACACCTCTTGAGCATAAAATAGGCGGCACTCCGGTTATTAATATATCAATTTATTGCAGCAGATTGCTGACAGAGCACGCCTAACGCGTTTTGGGAACAACTCCTTTACAAGCCTCTGATTAAGGGAGTTGTTCGCGAAACGTGTTCAGCTTGCTCAGTCAGCAGTCTGCTGCAATAAATTGATATATTAATAACCGGAGTGCCGCCTATTTTATGCTCAAGAGATTCTTTTCCAATAGCCCTAAAATTCAAGTCCACTGTATAATTAAACTGTGTGATTTTCAAGAGAAAGACCAGGAAGCAAAAGGCTGCTTAAGTTCATGCACATTTTATTGAGCAGTAATATAAAATGCTTTTTTTTTTTTCCATGTTACAAGTGCATGCTTCGATTGCCAACATTTCAGAAGTCAAAGTACAAAGGCAAGGCTTTAGGCTGTAGTGAATTACTTGGGCACTTAAAACAATTTGATAGAAAAAAAAATAAATAAATGGACTGATTTTTTTTCTAATAAATTCTTGATGTCAGGAGTCTTTATAATTCATAACTCATATTTAAAGGGAAAAATGTGAAAAAAATGACACATTTGTGGCACATGACAAAACAAATAGAATGCCCAAACCATTATGACACTAACAGTTACCATGCACTTAAGAGTTTCACATGTAACCACAAAGTTCTTTTAAATTTCACAAGGTTTGCTAAACATGCTAACCATATATATGTGCACGACAAGCGTTATGTTTAAAAAACATTAAGAATATTCTTCTCCCCTCTAGGTTTTTTTTTTCTTTTTCAAAGCTTTTTCTATATGTTTGATTACAAAATTCCAAAGGCATTAAGCATTTTTAGAGAATATAAAGTATGCCAGTATACATACATTTCCAGTAGGAGTCCAACCACTAAGCGCATTACAGTCCCATACAGGCCTATACAGCCATTTTGTCTTAAAAAACATGCATAGGCAGATTTTTACAGAATATAGATGCTTTTTTGTTTCCACTGCACTTAATATGGTGTCTTGTACACTATACTTAAAAATGCACCACTCATAAATATTAAAAGTCAGCAAGCCACAACCAATACTTTATTTACCAAAAAAAAAAAAAACAGAAAAAATGGTTATCGTTATTCCAGTTCTTGCTTTTAAAGAAAAAAAATATTTACGGTCAAATAAGTAAGCTGTGTGTTATATAATAAGAAGGGCATTCAAGCACACTAAAGTAACCTGAGGTTAGCATGATCTGTACAAAATTAAACTTTATGCTCTTTTTTTTTTGGCATCTTTAACAAATAATTCAACATTCTTCCTTCTTTTCCCATACAGTGCCAAACTGATAAACTGAAGTTCCAACTCCAGCACCAATGGCATTAAGACTGCCCACGTGAATATTTTTTTGAATCCTCCTGGAATTAGAGAGGCTTGCAAGAAACTGCTCACCAATGTCTTGCATGCATCTTCAGGAGTAAAAAAAAACACAGCCAATGTCTGACAAGAGTAACAAAACATTATCAATAAATAGTCCTTATTTTAGTTTGTACATTATGTTTTAAAAATGTTTGTATGCCAATGTCTTTTAGTTGAATGCTGTAACTGTAAACATACAATAGTAAGAAATTCAACAAAGACATACTGTATGTTTAGGAACTAAAAGAAGGCCTTTCAATAAAGTAACTAGAAATTCCAAATGTATTTGGAAGATATTTTATCCTCCTACCTTTGTAATATATATGAGCAATATTTTTTTTTTTTTCTTTTCTACAAGCAATTATAGGCATATTCAGATGAGGCAAGGGCCTCACTAAAATAGATCTGACTTTTTGTTTTAAGATGAAGTTGTAAACTTAATTTTTCAACACCCACCCGCAAAAGTAAGTAGCATTTACCCAAACCAAGAAACCCAGTTGCTGTTGTGCAGCAATCCCACCATGCCTTGCAGCTACAAAAATATTTAATGAACAGGAAATGGTCACTGAATATTGCTGCCGTTGCTGTCAGTACCATTGGTCTCTGAAGAAATAGCCTTGTTGATTGAGTTAAGGTTGGCATCTGAAGGCATAGCATCTCGACGGGGTGGCATCCTTTCATTAATACGATCTAAGCCTTTGGCCTCCTCGAAGCTAGTGATCTTATGTTGTGGTGAAAATCCTTTGATTGCTAAATGGAACATGTCAAGAATGAAAAAGAAAGTTGTTAATGAATAACAAATGAATTCAGGAAGTTTTCCCACAGCAAGGCAATAAATAAATGATGTGAAATGTGACGGAAAAAACACATTTGCAAATCAACGAAAATCACTTGGAAATGCTCACAAACTAAATGTAAACAGAAAAAAAGTGAATTAAATAATTATCCATCTGAGTTCAACTCACATGTTTCATTTGTTGCAAATACATAAATCTATGACATGTGGGGTCCGTTTGGGATTTATTGTTACATAACGTAACCTAATAATATTTATTGGTGTGCAATAATGGCAATGCTATGTTCCATTAAATGTAGAATAACAGTAATATATTAGTAGCTGGCAGTTTTTACGTATGTATGGCCGGAATAAAACAGGCATAGCTCTTGTAATAAACACATTAAATAGCATACTGCAATCTTATGATTACTCAGTACCTGCCATTAAACAGATCTCAATTTACATACTATTGTTTTGACATCAGTCCAGCAGATTGTATGATTTATTCAGACAACTTTTTAAATGTTAATTATGATAGGATTAATTTTAAAGGGTTTTATTTTGCAAACAAAAAAATTTATTTCAATCGCTGTCATGCTTTTAATTCTAAATTCAGCATTTCTCAAAGACTGATCTGCAGTGTCTAAACTATTCAAATAAAATTTCAAATAAATGTATAGCTAAACAAGTTCCAGTCTACAAAAACTAAATGTAATAACATAATTTGAGAATATAAAATAAGGCTTTAATAAAATGAATATAAAAAAAAAAAAATCAAAGGAACGGCATACAATTTTGACCATATAAGTATGTCTGACATAATGAATGTGTGAACAAATGAATCCAAAAACATTATGCTTCATTTATTTATTGAGGAAAATGAAGGGACATAACTGTATCTGTCAAAAGTATGGTAACCTGGTAACCTTTAAAATTCTCAGTTCATGTAAAGGGAAATTGCAGTCAGGTGTTTTAATCAATGGGGTGATAAGTTGTGAGTGTGTAAGGCCCATCCTTATTTAAAAAACAGAAATGTGGGTTCTTACTGTCCAAGGACCTCCAAAACCAATTATTGACACTGACAAGGCTGTAAAAAGTTACAAAACAATTTCTAAGTGTTTCATTTGCACCATTCCATTATCAGTGCAAATTGTTACTCAGAAATGGTCAACCAACAAAGATCACTCCATAAACAAAGGGTGTAAGACTCTGGGAGACAACAAAAATCCACAGGCTAACATCTAAGGGATTAAAGGCCTCTCTTGCATTGATGAATGTCAGAGGTCATGTCTCCACCATCAGGAGAAACCTGAACAATAATGGTGCATGGCAGAGTTACAAGGAGAAAGCCACTACTATTACAAAATAACATTGCTACCTGCCTTCAAAAGGAAGAATGCTCCATGGACGAATGGGCAAAATGGAACTTTCTGGCTTGAAAGAAAAGCATTCCAGCATAAGAACCTTATCCTATCTGTGTAACATGGTGGTGGCAGTATCAAGGTTTGGTAATGCTTTGTTGCCTCTTGATTAGGATGGCTTGCCATCCTTGATGGAACTATGAATTCTGAATTGTACCATCAAATTCTGCAGGAAAATGGTACAGACAAATTCTGTCTAAAATGTTGTGGAAGGACCTGAAGTGCAAGTTTATTTGAAAAAGGCCACCAACATTCCTAAGTTGAAGGTGTTCTGTAAAGAGGGTGGATAAAATTCCTCCAAGTGACGGAAACACTTACCCCATATGAGATAAAAGGCACTAAGTTTTCCCAGTAGCAGTAACTCATAGCAATCAATAAAAGGTTTGCTTTTAAACAGATGACCAGTAAATTCAACCTGCAAATAGGTTTCTATGGGTTACTGAACCCGGGTAAATTTAGTGCATTTTATAACATAACCTCTTTAGTTGCAGTTCTTGCTGCCCAAGGGGAGCCTCAATAAATAAATTAACAAGTATAATGTTTTTGACAAATTATGTTTGACTATAATGTTTTTGATTGATTTAACTGAGTTTTTTGGTTTTCTAGTCTCAGAGCTTGTGTGGAAATAGATGGTGTTTTCAGACTATGCAAACTTTTCAGTACCACTGCATAAATCGAACATGTATGGATGTTTTGCAAGTTGGAAAAAAAAATCTGGAGTGTATAATGAAATTTGATTTGTTCCTTTACAAATTAACAAAACCATCTATTGCAACTGCAAGAGCGATTCATAAATGGCAGGGGAACTTTTTGAGATTCATAAAGGAGACAAAACAGCCCTTATCCAATAAATTGAAAACTCATCCAGGATTTTTACAGATCAAACATAGTTAAAAGAAATGTGTTGAATAGATATATAGATGCTATTAAACCACTTCCTGCTAAGTTTTCACTTCATAAGTATGTATTATAAATTTAACACAACAAGAGCTTTTGTTAGACAGAAAACTATTTTTGTAAATGACTAAAAGCAACATTAAAATAGAGGCCTTGCTTCTTAGTTTTCTCTTTTGATCTGCATTTTGAGCATAAGCAACCAAGATTTATTGGAGGAGAAAGGCTGAGAAAAAACACAGTATTCTGTCAACCACTAAATTAATATATAACAGTCATTGAGATGAACTCCAGTGGACCATTCTTCAGATGGCTCATGATCAATAAAAAGTAATTCATGAATGCATTGTTTTATACATCTCATGTTAAACCGAAAGCACACAGGTAGTTAAATTAATTAGGAAGCATGGGCAGGGAAAGGGTGGAAGTAAAACAAAGTCTGTAGCAAAGCTGCTCAAGGCTTAGTTAAAGAGCTTTTGAAGAGGAGACAAAATGCAAATGAAGACCAACATTTCTTTTTTCATTGAAACAAGTCTCAAATGGTACCCGAAAATGTAACTTGATAGTCCAACTATTATGCAGAGTCAAACTGTAAAATGACCTGCAATTTACTACAGTGACTTTTAATATTAAGAAAGCACAATATATAACTATATAATGTTGGATGATTTAGATTAACTATAAACAGCAAGTATGATAACAATAATCAGTACAGTTGGTCATACATTTGAAAATCCCACACTACATGGGATTCCAGAGGTAATTAAGACTTAATTGGATTCCTACTTCATTCATGTTACAAAAATAAATAAAGCCTAAGAAAAAAATGTAAATTGCAGATTAAACTATGGGGCCCAATTGACTACACGGCGGTATTGGGGGCGCTAACATTTTTTTTTAAAAAGGATAATAATGAGAGGGGCAAAGATGTACAGGCAAGGAAAGTAGTTGAATTTTCTAAATTGAATGAAAACACAAATGGCCCTAGAATATACCTCATAGCTTTATACAGAATATAAATGAGATTTAGTGTAAGTAATGTAATATAACAATGTATATCGTATTAATATACATTTTAATCTAAATATAATACAAATGAAAAATCTATTACACAGAGTAAAGCATATGAATGGCAAGAAGGGTTCTAATGAATCTAATGAAGCCTGCACAACTTCTCTCCTTTAGACATAAATACACTTGTGTGTTTGCCTTTAAGATATACAGGGTCATATTAAGTGTAAGTACGAACAACCGAGTAGGGCAGAACAAGGAAACCACAGACGGAAGAAAAATAGTAAAAAAAGGTAAATATAAATGGACACAAAGTTGGCAAATGAGTGAGGGAGAAGGGATGAATACAACAAGGCTAAAGATGGATCAAAGGTTAGGAAAGAAGACAAGCAAATTAAAGTGATTGGTGAGGGCAAGAAATTGGAGAGAGAATAGTTTCGCATCAACTGGAAACTTGACTCCAAAAAAACAACCAATCCTAACCACAGTGATATGGTTTTAAGCAAATTTGGGACAAAAAAAATACATTCTGTATTCAGTTGCATGGCAAACACATGTGATCTTTGGAGATATTTACATACCATTTATTTATATGGTAAGAACTTGGGAGGGGATTCATATACAAGATGGAATGCTTTGTTCAACCCAACTTACTGCCGTTTAGTAAATGGCCCAAAAGATGTTAGCAGTTTACATCAAAGATATACTGTACACGACACAGAATCACAGAAAATACAGAAAACAGCCAAACTGGCAACAACAACGCACACTGCAAATTAGATTTTGCTGATAGGAATAGACGATTCCAACATAAATAACAGCCAAAGTTGCTGCTATTTAGAATTCAGTTGTATTTTCTCTTACTTGTTGCTAATATAGCTAAAGGAAGGATCAGATTGAATTCCATGAACTTACCAATAAGAAGAGACAAATTTGGTGCTACAATTGGGTATTTGGACTACATAAGAACAAAATACAACTGATAACATTGTTTTAAAGGGGAACACTATGTTAAAGCATTTGTGAAGCGTTTCTTTGGTTTTTTTTCAGAGCGCAATATATTATTTTAACTATAGATTTCTTTTGCAGACCAATGTCAGAATATTAATTTGCCCAATAAAACATCTGCTTTAGTTTGAAAACAGCCAGTACTTTTTTTTTTTTTAAATACAGAATTATCATAATAAGCCTTTGAAGCAAATAATGCTTTTTCTGCTGTATAAAAATGAGGCAGCAGGCAGGTTTTAGCAGAATTTAGACAGACAGGAAAATGAATTGCCTGAATGTTGCATAATACATATAAAGCGTGCTCATTTTATGAAAGGCTGTTGAAAATTCTAGGTAATGAGATTGCAGAGAAAACAGTGAAGGCACACATATCAGAGAGGGCTATGTTAACACCTGCCATCCTCTCTTGCCTTGATGATATATAAATGAGTTCACAGATAAAACTGAGACTTGTAGACTGTAATTCCCCTTTAAAGCAGGCACATTTGGTTAACTTAGCCACAATTGTTAGCCCAACACTCACACACTCGATACAAGCTACAGCAAAATGAATACACCCAGCAGGGCCCTTATCTGCTGTAAATACAACAGAAAGGGGGCTTGCCAATTACCTTCATCAGCCTCTATAGCCTCAACAGTAGCTAAAGAGAAGAAAGGGTAGCAAAATGGATGAGAAAATGAGCAGAGGATTGTAACTCTTAAGAACAAGTGAGTAGCAAAGGAGCAGGTGAACTAATGTTACTCTAAGTGCTGGATTCTTGCACAGAAGACAACATAAAGGCTACACATAAAAACTTGTCTTTTCCATGTGGCAACTGTTAAGATGTATAAAAACAAGATATTGAGATTCAGAAAATAGTGCATTATTATTCAAAATACTGGTTATGGCAAATATTATGATAGTGAACCACTTCTTCGCCTGCACAGCTGAAAACAGACAGATTAGTTGGAATACAGAACAAATACAGGCAGCATTAGCTTCAAGGTGCAACCACATAAAAGAAAATGGTTTTGGTTTTTGGATTTCAAATGTATAGTCTTATAAAAAGAACGGTTTGAAAAGAACAGTCCATTAAGCACTAGTGTGTACATGATCTTTTTCAATATTTCCCTTGATGGCAAGTTTGAGTAAACAACAGATGTACTGCTTTGGATCACACCAGTTCTTAAAGGAATAGTTCAGTGTGAAAATAAAAACTGGGTAAATAGATAGGCTGTGCAAAATAAAAAATGTTTCTAATATAGTTAGTTAGCCAAAAATGTAATATATAAAGGCTGGAGTGAACAGATGAATAATAAAACAGCCAGAATACAACTTCCTGCTTTTCAGCTCTATAACTCTGAGTTAGTCAGCGACTTGAAGGGGGGCCACATGGTACATTTCTGTTCAGTGAGTTTGTTATTGATCCTCAGCATTCAGCTCAGATTCAAAAGCAACAGATATGACCCATGTGGCCCCCCCCTCAAGTCTCTGATTGGTTACTGCCTGGTAACCAGGGTAACCAGTCTGTGTAAACCAAGAGAGCTGAAAAGCAGGTTCTGACTGACTTGTTATACATCAAATCACTCCAGCCTTTATACATTGCATTTTTGGCTAACTAACTATATTAGAAACATTTTTTATTTTGCACAGGCTATCTATTTAACCAGTTTTTATTTTTACACTGAACAATTCCTTTAATGCGCATAAGAATGAAAAGACCTTTGAACACAGTGGTTGCACCTATACATCAAATTATTAACATGCCATTTTAGATATTGGTTAGAAGTAAATTATTTTTACACTATGCTAACAGAAAATTACAATGCAAAATTTTGAAAATTCTCCTATATTTCCTATTCCTATAACTTTGTCTTAGGCAATAATTAGGTCATAAATATACTGGCCAACATTTCGGTCTCTGTCTAAGAGACTTGAGAACTTGAGAAAGGTCGTAGACAGAGACCGAAACATTGGCCAGTTCTTTTTAATTTAATTAATAAAGTATGGATTTTTAATATATCCTTAGACCCCAGTGTGAACCTAATTTTTGGAATTGATATATATATATATATATATATATATATATATATATATATATATATATATATATATATATATATATATATCTATATATAGAATCGAGGTCCTAACGCACACCAACCATCAAAAGTTTAGAGGACACATACCTGGGTGCTGCCCTAGAAAAGCTGCGTTATTCATAGATTAAAACTTCATGTTTATTAAATAATTTTAAAAACAGGAACTGGGCCAGTTCCTGTTTTTAAAATTATTTAATAAACATGAAGTTTTAATCTACAAAATCCTGGTGTGCACCCTTATCATTGGACTATATATATATATATATATATATATATATATATATACACACATACACACACATACATACATACTCTTGTGAGTAATGAGGAGCTATATCTGTGAAGATGAAACCACTGACTTGACTCACTATTGATTATCTAGAACTTATAATACAGGTGTGGGATCTGTTATCCAGAAAGTTCTGAATTATGGAATGAACCTCTCCCATAATCTCCATTATAATTAAATAATCCAGGTTTTAAAAGAACAATTCCCTTTTTCTCTGTAACAATAAAACAGTACATTGTACTTGATCCAAACTAAGATATAATTAATCCTTATTGGAAGCAAAACCAGCCTATTGGGTCCATTTAATGTTTACATGATTTTTTAGTAGAATAAAGGTAGGAAGATCCAAATTAAGGATAGCTCTATCATCCGGAAAACCACAAGTCCCAAGCATTCTGGATAACAGGTCCCATACCTGTACAGTAAAACTGTGAATCTGAAATAAGTTTATGTTTTTATAGTTTATAGTTTTCATAAGTAAATGTTAAAATGCTTAAAAGGGTTACAATATAAAGGTAATGCACATACAAAACATTTCTAATTTGCCTTTGAAAAAAAAAATATTGTTAAATATTGCTACACAGAATGTACCAAAGGTTATAATAAAATGTTATTTGTAAATGACAAACACAAATGTGAAATGAACAGAAACAAGGTAAGTAAAGCAGTCAGTGCCATAAACACCAATCAATTACTGCAAACAGAAGACCAATTTTGCTGATATTTATAAGGAACAAACATAATTATTATTAAAAATAGTAAGAGTCTGCAGGCTACTTGCTAGTTGTGTGAGTGCTGCTCATATAGTTGTGTATACATGGAAAGACTTACCATTTTTATTATGCCTTAACACAACACACACACACATATACTGTGTATATATATATATATATATATATATATATATATATATATATATATATATATACATACATACATACATACATACATACATACATATATATTTTGTGCACCAGACAATATGAATGCAAAATACTTTAAAATTCACTCTTGAGGGTGGTGGCAGATGGGAGATTAGTCGCCCAGTGACTAATCTCCCCAAAATACCTTCCCGCCAACAAGAATTGTCCATTGACTTAAACATTAACCCTACAAGTTTTAGGTGGCGAATAGTCGAATTCTTAAAAGGCCAGAGTATGATAAATCCTGAAAATCTAATTAAAATTTTTTTTAAAACTCGAATCAAATCTGGATAACTCCCTAGTCAAATTTGACAGTTTTGGCTATAATTTTTTTTTAGAAAATTAAACTTTTCAATTCCACCCTTGATTTATCTGCCCCTTAATGTATATATCCCTTTATGGGCACCTCACCACAGCATCTGATATGCAAACATAAATGGACTAACATATGCACAACTGAGGAGTATATCACAGCTTTACATACACACTGTATCACTCCAGTTTCTGTGATATTCTTCAACACTACTTTATACTCTTAATAATATAACTGTCCAGTATAACCAGCTGATCATATTTCTATTCCAGAGTGAATGAGAGACACTATTTCTTCAGATCAGTTTATCATATTTTCTATCAGATCAGTTGTTTTTAAGGCATGTATGAAGTCTTAAAGGGGATCTACATTTATTTTCTATTCTTGGCACTTTCTGAGATATTAGCAGATTTGAGATATTTATTGATTTGTTGCTGGGCGACTAATCTCCCCATAATAGCACTGTGTGCTCAAAAGGACAATGCAACCCTTATATGTAATTGTTTCAACCCTTTATCACCTTGATAATGAATTATACCTGAAACATGTTGAGTAGAATGGCACAATAAATGCGGTGAAGCCATCCACGTTGACCAAAATGAAGGTATGAAATAATTTAAATAGACTCTGTGCCTTCAGAAGCTGCAAAAGGCACATACAATTTAGCTTTTTTTCTATAAAGATAATATAGTATAGTATAGTTAGTATAGTATAAAGATAGTATCAATTTTACAGTTTTTTCTAGGAACGCCACATTAAGAATGTAAAGAGTGTATGTGTTAAAGCTCAGAACACAATTCCTATTTGTATTATGCAATGTTTCCCTAAAAGAGAGATATTTATAAAAACTTTTTTTTGACATACATAAACAGAGTACCATTACATGTGTTAACCATAAAACCACAAAATCAAATGACTGTGATATTAATAATGTTAGCACATATTTTAATTTAGATGTGAACTCTTCAAAACATATTTGAATATCTGAAGCATAAATGTGTGAATAATTTACCACCAAGGTTTTACATATCACACTATAAGATGAATAATACTGCTGAGAAAATTTAAACCATACCTAAAATATCATGACTCTTATTAGATCTAGGCAATAATTTTCAAACATAAGTAAGGTTCGAATACATTTGAAACGGTCTATGCATGCTACTAGATTACATCCTTGCCCTGTTTAGGAAATCATAGGTCACAGAATATCCTTTACTTTTTCTGGGGAAATTTGGGGGATACAAATGACACCATCTAGCCTGTTTGACACCATCTAACCCGAATGGGTACTAAGCAGCTAATTTATATAAATTAAATTGAGCCTCTGAAGCAAACATATAACACATTATTTGATAGGCCTTACAAAAAGGGTCTGTTGGTGGCATCTATGCAAAACAAATCAAGGTAATGTAAATTATTGCATCAGACCATTTAACTGAAAATGTCACCTTTTAGCAGCACTATTAAGTATATTATTGTGCCTATGCAACATCTTATCCCTAGCAAAGGTACTGTATGACATGCATCAATCAACATTAAGCCTTTTAAATATTTCTTACCACTTTGGAGTGTTTGCTTGCCTCCAGAGAGTACACCACTAGGCAACATTCCGGTGGGTGTAAGACCTTTTAGAGTTAACACACTTTCACTCTCTTCTCTGTTGGGAAAAAAAAACAAAGTACAGTGATAAAATAAGGCCATTCAAGCTATCAGACTTTTTTGTATGATAACTATGCCTTTTGGTGTAGTATATAATTATGTTTTGCATATGTGTAAATTATCCAAAAGCAATAAGAACGAGTAATTCTCACAACTCTCTCAATTTCTGCCCCAGTATCAAAGCCTTACAATTTACGTTCTTGGGTTCTTCTTGTGTGGGGCTGAAACATCTTAAAAAACTCAGTTTTATTCACAAGGCTGATAAAAATGATCAAGAGATGAAAATATGCAGAGAATTATGTACCCTCTTATTGAAAAATGTGTGGATATTATGAGGAGTTCCATGATGAGGCCGAAGGCCAAGTGCTTTTATATTGGTCAAGGTACTCAGAGGTGACTTTAATATATTCATATATTACATCAGGGAGAACATTAAGTTTCATGAACTGTGTGACAAATTACATCACAAAGCACCAATTATAAGGATACAATTTACAGGATATTTATGGTTCTTTTGCATTGCAATAATATAGACAAGCTCATATGTATATCCATAGGGAATTCAGTATAGCTAAAATAGAATGGCCAAAATCTTTAGTGGAAAAAAAAAAAAGTTTTTTCCTATTAAAGGTGCTATTTTTAAGGTTCCCATAGAAAACTGGTTACAGCAGACAAACTGGGTTGGATGTGGCACAATCCTCTCACAGGCTAGAGTGCGGTTTTTATATTTTGTACCCCAGCCCAGTTTAACTGAAGGAAGCAGCTTTCTTTAGAAATTTTTACAGCAGGTATCACTGAGATAGAGGCAGTCTGGAGGGATAGTTTTATATAGAAAAATAGGAAGCTGTCAGGTTTTACTTTATTTTACTTTACTTTATGTATCTATAAAGGATGTATTTCTAAGCATCTGCACCCTCCCAAGCGGTGATCAGCCGTACATGAAAGAAAGAGCTGCCCCTTTTAGCTCCACTGCTGGATTTAGATGCGGTTTCTGGTGGCAGGTAGATTTTTTATTAGCCATAGGCACTGGCCCACAGGATCCTATATATAATTACAGCACTATTTACATCAATTACATAAGAAAATTAAGAAGTACAAGAATAATTAAATAAATGTAAAGGTCTCAGCTTACTGTAGCAGTATGCTTATTTTCCTTATATGAATATTTTTAATAACTTCCCCAAATGCACTTGTTTTAAAAGGGTTTCCATTTATAACATTGACATTTTTTAATACCAGTAGGCAACTATTCTGCATGACGCTGTATTTGTATTTGTGTTAGTGTGTGTGTGTATGTGGATGAACAGCTTAGCAAACCCACACTGAGAAAGCAGCTATGGAAAGATGTGTTTACACCTGTGTTCATTGGACCCCTGCACTTGGCTATGCTCCCAGAATAAACTGGAACATAATGCCAAATGAGACTGAGGACAGAAAATAATTAGCTGAAAACACAGCAAGACAGACTTGGAGGAGAGTGACATACAATCTGTCAATGAACTCAGATAAAAAAATGCACAGGTTATCTATCGCCTGCAAGGTAGATATTCTCAAGGGATATGTATAATACTCCATATCATGCTTTCTGTAAAAATAAAAATAACACAAATATTCTGGTTCACAAAATATATTCGCTTTTATGTCAGCGGCTATTCCAAATTGCCTTCTCAAGGGGGTTATCCCCTGTAAGCACAACTGCTAACCAGCAAAGCAGAAAGACAAAAAGAGGTGAGAGCTACTGAGAAGGAGGAAAAGAGATGGGCAGTTGGGGGCTCTAGACTCCCCTGGGAAAAAACAGATTTCGGGTTGGAAGAGGATTCTGGGAAGAAGAGGAAGTAAAAGCAGCAGTTGGAGGGAGGCTGTACAGCTTTGGACCAGGAGGAGAGTGTCCTTCTAGAAGAGAGTGAAGGATCCCCAGAAATAAGTGGGTTCGGGGGGGAAAGTTCAGGAGAAGAAGGAACAGCAGCCAAATCTCTACCCACAGAGGGTCAATCAGATTGATTAATGTCTACATTTTAGAGTGTGTAGTATAGATTCTGTCAAGTCTCTGTGCGAAGAGCAGGCTGGGAGTCTGCATTAGACAGAGGGGTCTGTGAGAAAATAATTTACACTAGAGTAAATTAAATAAGTTATGGAAACAGGTTTACGAATGAAAACGTAAAATCTAAGTGTAAAATCTGATGGATAGTATGAAATTTAAGATTACTTCTCCATGTGCAGATTTTAGAAAATGATAACTACAATTTGTTCATTTCAGCATAGGAAGCCTAATGGGCTAGCATTGGTTATCTAAACTGATTGGCAGCAAACTACGAGTAGCCATAAAACTGCAATTTCTGTTGCCTTTGGCTATGTCTGTGTTCCTATGTCTGTGTTTACCAGAAAACAGACTAGGTTGGTTCATGTTGACTTTACTGCTTTGTTTCAGACCCTGCTTTGTTTCATTCCTCCTTAAAGCGATACTGACACGTTCCTATAAAAATCGTGTCAGTATCAAGTAGTTGCTGCACTCGGAATATTTTTCCCTGAAAGCACCCCTACAGCCGCCCCCAGCCCCGTGAACCTTTGCTCAGCCGCCCCCTCACACTACTAACGAATCTTCTGCCTTGCTTCTGTGACGCTGGCCTGGGGACAGAGCGATCCTTCCATAGGCTGGCCCCCAGCTCAGCGTCTCTGAAACTACACAGAAGGTATTTTAGCAGTGTCTGGGGGTCAGGTCAAAACAGGTTTGCAGGGCTAGGGCAGCTTTGAGGGAAAATATTCTGGTGCAGCAACTACTTGATACTGACATGTTCCTATGAGGAACGTGTCGGTATCGCTTTAAAAAAGTATTTTAGGATTCTTCTATTCTACAATATTTGCCGCCATTGACATTTTAATTCATTTTCCATTGCTTTTATGACCACTAAATTATTGTATAACCATTAATTTCCATTTCACTCTTTTGTTGCTGAATTGTTCCTGCCAATGTAGTGTAAAATGTAAACTTTCTATTACCAGTTTCTGCAGCTTTTCATTCCTGAAATCCTGTCAGTTTGATGTGATGATTGTAGAATGAAATAGAGAATACACAACCTCTAAAGAAGCAAGAAATCATCTCTTCATTTAGTACACTCATTCTAAAATACTCTATCTGCTCAAAAATCTTCTCTTTTTTTTTTACACATAGTATAAGCTAAATGGTTACAAAGCCACACGCTTAACAGTGTCAAATTTGAAAGTTTCTCTTGGGTTATTATTTCAATAAGTTTTTTTTCTTTTGTATTATAATGCCATCCCAATCACAGAAATTGGCATAACATGATCATGTGGCTGTGTTTGTTGTGATATTAGCACAACCCTGGGCTTGTATTCCTAATTCAACATTTTGCATTTGGATGCTGGTTCAAGATTGCAGTTTATTTATAAAATAAGTAAAACACTGATAGCAAAATGTATTATTTCACTGGTAAATAACAGCTAAGCACCCCACATAACTGATGTCTTTCAACTACCGTAATATCTGCTTCCTCTGATTAATGAGCAACATTGTGTGCACAATGTTTACATTTGCAAAGGTGCAATGACCCATAGCAACCAATGATTAATTAGATTTGATTAGTTGCTATGGATTACACCACTGATGCAAATTTGTTCTGTTAAATAAAATTAAATAAGCATCAGTGTTTCTAACAGTTCTCTCTGTACGGACAGGCTACTCCTATAAACAATAAAATTTATTATCCGTATCCAGATCTCCAAAATAAATACATATATAATTTAAAAAAACAAAAAAACCCAATCCAGGTTTTTTGTACTTCGATTTTGCGCATTCACACTTTTTTTTAGGTGTTTCAGCCTGCCTTTCTCACTAATAAATGGACAGTATTACAATTAACACCATACAGTAGTAGCAGTGGCGTAACTATGGGTGTCCAGTCTGCTTCCTCTACAGCTAATAAAAAAACCCTCCCCCAGCTGCTCTCTCTTAGTGGCGAGGAAGGGTGAAGCAAGTCGGGTGGGAGTGGGCGGGAAGATGAGGGTCGGAGTGCGCTGGGCCTCTAATACTATTAAGCATGAATAATTTCATTATATATTTTATTGATGTTTTTCAGTTCTGGGTTAAGATTAGCAAATGCCTGCATTACTGACACTTTTAGGTCTCAAAAAAAATCTTCTGCATTGTTTTACCAAGACAATATAAACCACAAAGGGCACTGGATTACAGAAACACATAAAACCCAGTATCATAGTTACATAGTTAAATTGGGTTGAAAAAAGACAAAGTCCATCAAGTTCAATCCCTCCAAATGAAAACCCAGCATCCATACATACACTCCTCTCTACTTTTAATTAAATTCTATATACCCATACTAACTATAGAGCTTAGTATCACAATAGCCTTTGATATTATGTCTGTCCAAAAAATCATCCAAGCCATTCTTAAAGGCATTAACTGAATCAGCCATCACAACATCACCCGGCAGTGCATTCCACAACCTCACTGTCCTGACTGTGAAGAACCCCCTACGTTGCTTCAAATGAAAGTTCTTTTCTTCTAGTCTAAAGGGGTGGCCTCTGGTACGGTGATCCACTTTATGGGTAAAAAGGTTCCCTGCCATTTGTCTATAATGTCCTCTAATGTACTTGTAAAGTGTAATCATGTCCCCTCGCAATCGCCTTTTTTCCAGAGAAAACAACCCCAACCTTGACAGTCTACCCTCATAATTTAAGTCTTCCGTCCCTCTAACCAATTTAGTTGCACGTCTCTGCACTCTCTCCAGCTCATTTATATCCCTATTAAGGACTGGAGTCCAAAACTGCACTGCATACTCCAGATGAGGCCTTACCAGGGACCTATAAAGAGGCATAATTATGTTTTCATCCCTTGAGTTAATGCCCTTTTTTATGCAAGACAGAACTTTATTTGCTTTAGTAGCCACAGAATGACACTGCCCAGAATTAGACAATGTGTTATCTACAAAGACCCCTAGATCCTTCTCATTTAAGGAAACTCCCAACACACTGCCATTTAGTGTATAACTTGCATTTATATTATTTTTGCCAAAGTGCATAACCTTGCATTTATCAACATTGAACCTCATTTTCCAGTTTTCTGCCCAGTTTTCCAGTTTAGACAAATCACTCTGCAAAGTGGCAGCATCCTGCATAGAACCTATAGTTCTGCACAATTTAGTATCATCTGCAAATATAGAAACAGTACTATCAATGCCCACCTCCAGGTCATTAATAAACAAGTTGAAAAGCAAAGGACCTAGTACAGAGCCCTGCAGTACTCCACTAACAACACTGGTCCAATTAGAAAATGTTCCATTTACCACCACTCTTTGTAGTCTATCTTTTAGCCAGTTCTCTATCCAGGTACAAATACTATATTCCAGGCCAACATTCCTTAATTTAACCAGTAACCTTTTGTGTGGCACTGTATCAAATGCTTTAGCAAAATCTAAGTAAATCACATCCACTGCCATCCCAGAATCGAGGTGTCTACTTACATTCTCATAAAAAGAAATTAAGTTAGTCTGGCAAGATCTATTACGCATAAAACCATGCTGGCACAAACTCATAGTATTATGATTTGCTATGAAGTCCAGTATCTTATCCTTTATTAACCCTTCGAAAAGCTTTCCTACCACTGACGTCAGACTAACTGGCCTATAGTTTTGAGGCTGAGAACGGTATCCTTTTTTGAATAGAGGCACCACATTAGCAATTCGCCAGTCTCTCGGCACTATGACAGATCTCAATGAATCCTGAAAAATTAAGTAAAGAGGTTTGGCAATCACAGAGCTAAGTTCGCTAATTACCCTGGGATGAATACCATCTGGCCCTGGACCTTTGTTAATCTTAACATGTTCTAGTCTCTTTTGAATTTCATCATGTGTGAACCATGCATCATTAGTTGTATTACTAGAATTGGGACTGTTAAGAAGGAAACCTTCACTTACGGATTCCTCATTTGTGTAGACAGATGAAAAATATGAATTCAGAATCTGCGCTTTTAATTTGTTTTCATCAACCAGCTGACCCCCCTCTGATAGTAAGGGACCCACCCCTTCCTGCTTCATTTTTTTACTATTAACATATTTAAAAAATAATTTTGGATTTTTTTTACTGCTTGCTGCAATATCCTTTTCTATAGCAATTTTAGCTTGCCTTATAGCTTCTTTGCATGATTTATTGGCCTCCTTGTACCTTATAAATGATTCGGCTGTACCAGCTAACTTGAAAGTTTTAAAAGCACGTCTTTTCTTACCCACCTCAACACCAACGCTTCTATTGAACCAAAAAGGTTTTGCTTTGCAACGACGTTCCTTGCTTACAAGTGGAATATACTGACAAGTATATTTATTAAGCAGCATTTTAAAGACTTCCCATTTTTGTTCTGTGTTTAACCCTGAGAAAAGCATTTCCCACTTAATATGTTGCAGAGATGCCCTTATACTGTCAAAGTTTGCACGTCTGAAATTTAGTGTTTTAGTTACTCCCTTATAGAATTGCTTCTGCAACAGAATCTCAAAGGAGACCATGTTATGATCACTATTCCCTAAATGCTCACCCACACAAATGTTAGAGATGAGTTCAGTATTGTTAGTTATTACAAGGTCCAAAAGAGAGTTATTCCTAGTAGGTTCTTGAACGAGCTGGAATAAAAAGTTGTCATTCAGCATATTTACAAACCTACTAGCTTTTTCTGTCTTAGCAACCCCATTACCCCAGTCAATGTCTGGATAATTGAAGTCACCCATAGCAACAACTTGACCCAGCTGTGAAGCCGCTTGTATCTGCAAGAGTAGCTGGGCTTCATACTCGACACTTATACGAGGTGGTTTATAGCATACACCAATGATAATTCTTTTTGTTACCTTTTGCCCAGTCAAAATCTCTACCCAGAGTGATTCTATACCCTCACCAGTGCCAGCTATTGTTATTTCTTTAGCGCATGGTTTTAATTCAGGCTTTACATACAAACACACTCCTCCACCCTTTTTAATCCCTCTGTCCCTCCTAAAATGGGTGTAACCATTTAAATTCACAATCCAGTCACAGGTTTCATCCCACCAGGTCTCAGTGATACCAATTATATCATAATTTTTAGAGCATGCAATTAATTCCAGGTCTCCCATTTTACCTGACAAACTCCGTGCATTTGTCAGCATACAGCGGAGGTTACTACTTTTACTTTTGAAATTTGCATTACTTAGTGTAGAATTATACGTTAAGTTAGTATTATTCTGTTTTCCTTGTAACAGAAGGACCTCCTTAGCTGGTAAAATGTATGCCCCCCTCACTCCTCCCCCATGACCCCTTACTAACCCCACTGCCCCATCTTCCCTAGCTTCCCCATAATTCTTTATCTCACCCTCCCCCCTCTTGCCTAGTTTAAACTCTCCTCCAACCTCTTAGCCATTCTTTCCCCTAGCACCGCAGACCCCCTTCCATTGAGGTGCAAACCGTCACGACTGTATAGGTTGTACCCCAACGAAAAATCAGCCCAGTGCTCTAGGAACCCAAACCCTTCCTTCCTGCACCAAGACTTGAGCCACGCATTTAGCTCCCTAAACTCCCGCTGTTTTCCTAAACTTGCACGTGGCACAGGCAAAATTTCAGAAAAGATGACATTGGAAGACCTTTCCTTGATCTTAGAGCCTAGATCCCTGAAATCATTCTTTAAGGTCTTCCATCTACCATTTATTTTGTCATTAGTACCGATATGCACTAAGACAGCTGGGTCATGCCCAGCCCCACCCAATAATTTGTCTATCCGATCAACCACATGCCGAACCCTGGCACCAGGTAGACAGCAAACTGTTCGGTTGTAGCGATCCAGACGACAAATCACCCTATCCACTTTCCTAATAATTGAGTCCCCTACAACCACAATCTGCTTAGGCCTGACTCTACTCTCCTCCCCACCACTACTAGAGAAACTGGTCTCCCGGCTGTTAGAGAGATCAGCCCCATCTAGAATTGCCAATCCAGAGTTCATACTCCCATCATCTTCACACAATCTGGCAAATTTGTTGTGATGTATAATCTCCGGATCAGCCTCCATTTTCCTTTTGCCCACCTTAGATTTTCTAACTGTCACCCAGCTAGCTGCCTCAACATCCTGCTGCTGTTCTGTTCCCCCCAAACTATCTGACCCCGCTAGGTCCTGCTCAGTGAGCAAAAGACTCCTTTCAAGATTGTCAATCGACCGCAATGTTGCAATTTGTTGCTCTAGTGCTCTAACGTGAGCCTCCAAAGTGGCAATTTGCTCACAACCACCACAGAGGTAAGCATTTTGGAACTCTTGTTCCAAATCTGCATACATATGGCAGACTGTGCACTGAGTCAGACCCTCAATCTTGCTAGCACTCATTATCCCAGTTACAGATCAAAACAGGAAAAAAATAAAAATATATAAAATAAAAATGAGGGTTTAGAACAAACTTTTGACCTAGTTTGAACCTCCTTTAGTTTATAACTCCACTTACAGATCCCCCACTTAACTCCGGTGTTTATAACTCCACTTACAGATCCCCCACGTAACGAGCAAACACTTAAGAGAAGCTAACACTAGAGCAAGCTCCACTGGAGTGCCAGGGGTTCTATTTATACAGTCTGTTCAGGTGCAACTAATCAAACCCCACCCCCTCAAACGGAGGGAAAACTGCAAAGTAAAGCAGGTTGTGACAAACTTGCTGTAAGCACACTAGCACACCAAACTTTGCTGTTTAGTACCCAAGACAGAAAAGAATAAATATACCTTTAAAAAATAAAACCACAGTAGTTAAATATAAACCTTAATATAAAATAGCAGTTAATAAATACTTATCCCTTTCAGATGATTTGTTTGCTTTAAGTTGCTTTATCCAGTCAGCAGACTGATTCAAACAGCAATCCCTCCACAAGACTCCAGCAATTCTAGGAAAATACTGGATGCAGAGGTAACATGGGAAGAAAACTTAAATAAGGCCAGCCCAAGTTTATTGTGTCTCATTGCTTGGCAAAAAGTGATTATTTATGTCTTCTGCTGCAACATACGGATACATTTTCATTATAAGCATACACAGGGCCGCCATCAGGGGGGGACAGGGGGGACAAGTGTCCCAGGCCTGAAGGGGGGCCCGGTAGGGAAAAAACTTTATAAATCTGGAAAAAAGGCAGGTGCATTGCCATAGAAACGCGTCTTTGAACGAGGGCTACATAAGCAGAGTTATGCGTGTCCGGGGCACGCGTTGTCATGGAGATGCATGTCCATATATGGCTTATCTCTGAAGCAAGACAGTGAGGAAACCCTGCAGTGAGCAGAGAGAGTCACATTACAAGGATTAAAAAGACAGTATGGCTCAGCTGCTTAACTCTTAAGCGCCCCAGTTAGTCAGAATCTTTAAATGAAGTGGAACATTTCAAAGTTATAGGGGCTAATGAGTTCCAATAATCACAGGCTAATCACAGGCTCCAATCATATATAGCCCATATTGTAGGATAAAGGTGCCCAAATAATCCTTGTAATGTGACTCTCTCTGCTCGCTGCCGGGTCCCCCTTGACAGCCCGAAGACGTGCAGCTGCCATTTCCGAAGTCCCGAACAGCCGAAATGCGGACGTGCCGAACTCAGGAATCGTCAAAAAGTCCTGAAGCGTCGAAAACACCCGAAGTCAAGAAAACGGGCGAAAAAGACCCGAAGTCACAAAAGGAGGTGAAATTCAAGTCCTGAAGCCATGAGTTCAATTCTACTGAACACCAGTTTGTGTTTATTTATTTTTTAATCCCCTGGCCACCAATTATTTCAATATTCTATAGGCCCCTGCCACCAATGTTTTTTTTTTAAATATTATTTGGGGCCCCAATTTTTTTTTTAACTTGTAAGGGGGGCCCTGGCGCCAATGTTTTTTTTAAAAAAATAATTTTTGGGGCCCCAATTTTTTGTAAATTGTAAGGGGGGCCCTAGCGCCAATGTTTTTTTAAAAAAATACTTTTTATGGGGGGCCCTGGCGCCAATGTTTTTTTTTAACTTATAAGGGGGCCCTGGCGATCAATAGCATTTTATAACTTGTGTGTGTGGGAGGGTTACTTTTTTAGAGCTGATGTCTGTGTGGTCTTTTAACTGTGATGTGGAGTGGGCAGGATCAGGGGTGGGGCTTGGGTGCCAGGGTGAGCGATTTTGTTGTACGGGACCCCGTGATTTCTAATGGTGGCCCTGAGCCTACACTATGGGAAGTGCTCCTATTATGGTACTTAGGCATGTACAGCAGAATGTACTTTTGCAAAATCTTTTTCAGAAGGCACTAATTATAAAGTAATATATTAGACCCTAGCAATTTTCAGGCTTCAAGCACAGCAGTACTATAACCCCAATTAGCTTAATGACTTAGAAAAACTAATTAAAAAAAGATGTTTATTTTATGTATGTATGTATGTATGTATGTATGTATGTATGTATGTATGTATAAGGAGTGGACGGTTTCCCACCTCAAAACAGAGAACACTCTTGCCATTTTCCCAATAGCTCGAATTTTGTTTCTGATAACTTCCTTTCGGGCTGCAGCTGTTGCTCCTGAAATGAGAACAATTGGAAAAGTCAATTCCTGTCTTACCCAGTTAGGAAAAAGGGACAAGGAATAAAAAAACAAGATCATAACAGCTAGGCTGCAATGGACCTGCTTAAGCCCATTCCTGGATCCAGGTACCATTTTGCTTTTACTTTTCTTCGGAGTGAAGGATGGTTCTCTAACTCCTATTGGACTAACTGTGCAGAAGTAAGCAGACTAGCTACATTAATAGTATTCATCAAACTGTGTGTACTAAGAGAGGAACATACATTTAAAAGTATTTTTAGACTTCCTGGGTTTTTTTTAAATTTGTACAGAGGTATACCATATTTTACACGAGCAAGAATATTAGTATTAGTTCAGAATCTGAGATACCATTTACTAAAAATATGTTGAATGCGGTTACATAAAGGAGTGTTTTACAGAATTGGTTGAGTTATTTCTGTTGGCTAAAATAACATTAAAAGCTACCTGCTGATGTCAGCAATGCTCACATAAAGTGCTGCACACCAGAGAGAAAGAAAAACATACATGAAAAAGTGCTTGTAACTCACTTGATAACACTAAAAAATGATAACACTAAAAAATGATAACACTAAAACCACCACTGTACTGTTTGTGAATTAACCCTTGGCAGCTTTCCAGTTTACAATTTCAGCAATCTGGTTGCTACGGTCCAAATTACCCTAGCTACTATCCATCAATTTACTGGAATATGAACAGTAGAGGACCTGAATAGAAAGATGAGTAATAAGTAGCAATAACAATAAATGTGTAGCCTTACAGAGCATTTATTTTTAGATAGGGTCAGTGACCCCTGATTGAAAATGGTCAGAATGAGGCAAATAATGAAACTATAAAATAAAAAAGGAAAACATGCAAAATTAACCAAATGCTTCACTAAGTGCTTTTGAGAAACATTTTGGTACTAAATGCGTTAATTAGCAAACCTATAGTTTACAGTTAGATTCTACCAACAGTGAAATCTAAGACCCATTTAAACTAGTGATACGACCAGCTATTAATTATCCACTCTATATCTCTACAGCATACTTCCTTCCCCCCCCCCCCCACTGTACCAATTTAGCCTGGACAGCTCAAGTTTATGTATTCCAGAAGGACTGGGTTTAAATTGATTATATGATGTCTGGCTGTCATTATGCATAACAAGGTTAGATCATTCAGCAGAGGCCTTAAAATGTCAAAATTTCAATTTCTGAAATGTTCAGGAGATGCTACTGTTATTAATGAACTAAAACTCCAAGCCCTCAGCTATGATGGTAAGGGTTGCAGTTTGGCACTGGAACTGCAGGTTCGACAGCCTGAAATAAAGTAATGTATTAGTGGTCTCAACTTATACACTTACCCATGGAGTCTGAACAACTCTCTTTTACAACAATAAAGAGTATCATAAGCGGCTTAGTACCGTGTGTCAAACAATAACAATTCTTTTAAAAGAACCTATAATGTACAAAATGTGCTCTATGAAAAACCTTTCTTTAAAGTTTGGCTTGAACTAAATGTAGCATATACTATGTAGTGCATAAGCTGCTCTTTTGAATTAACAGGCATTTCACATTGACATAAAGCAGAATGCAATGATGTAAATATTAATTTAACTATGTTTTAAAACGCCACATAGACTGTGCAACCCAGTAATGAAATACCTTTCTTCTGTGCATAAATAAGTTGGTCTTCTTATGATAATCCAGTGGAAAACACATTAAGATAAAATGAAATTTGAAGGATGACAAAGAAAAGGGAAAGTGTGAAAAGGCTACTAAAGTGAGAGGTTTAAAAAAGAGTCTGTAAAATAAAACAAAGAAATATTAGGTAGAGAAGAAAAAAAATTGTTCTGGGAATGAAGTGAGCGTGCAGTGGCACACAACACAAATGCAACTATTGAGTGGGGTTAGACACTGTGAGCTGCAGCCCAGCAAAACAATGTGCCAACAAATAATGGTTAGTGGCAATAAAGGCCAATTAAAATAAAATTCCTTACACATTAAATGGAAACAAATAGTTCCAATAGGTTTGGCAAAACTTATGGAAAATAAAAAGTGATTTGTCATGATGCTCCATAATACCCTTCAGGTTAATGTTAAGTAACTGCAACCCCTACAAATGTGTGTTTATATATGTCCAATAACTAAAAAGACATTTGTCTGCATTATTTGGTTTTTGGCTGCTGGACCAAAGCTCTGCATCTGACAATAGCACAAGACCACTGATGTGAGAACTCACTATCCAATGCCCACAAGAGGATTGACTTTAATCAGTATGAAGTCTCCAGTGTGCATATGTGCATTCCTAATTAATCCCTGTGTTTTTCCTAGTGTATTCCATTTACATTTTAGCTAAAATGTCGGGAGAGTCAAGTCATGTGCTCTGTTGTACATAAAATTAACAAATGTAAAGACAGGATTGCCTCTGTTCGATGTACGAGTTAGTTCAGATTATTAAGACTACATCGTATTGCTACATTATGATAACTCTGCATACATGCAAATGAACAGTGTCATGCTGCACTTCCAATTAATGGCGTAATTAGTAAATCAGAGGAATTTAGTATTCCAAACAAATACGGTGTGTCTGGCTATAAATGCTCATTAAAATATGATGACATTAAGGCTGTCCCATAGTTACTGTTGCTATGTGATTTATAGAACCAGTAAATTGCATTGATGCTCCTGTTTCATTTCAAGGCAAAGTGGAGTTTAATGGTTGATGTTTTCAAGCTAATTAGCTACCTCAGTGACTCGAAACTAAATTATGCAAAACAAAATAAAGTGGAAGCTATTCATCACTACATAGAGGCTTGGGCAGACAGAAAGGCATTTGTCGTTAGAAGTCCTTATGGGGGAGGGAAATAGATACCAAATATCTGTTAATATATAGTCTCTTTGCATTTGTTTACCAGAGTAACTGCAGCTGCTTTTAAACCTTTTCCATTTCACCAGTTTGCAGCATGACAACAAACATTACCTTGCCCTTTATGCAGGAATTGTATAAGGGGAACATAATAAATGTTAACTGTTCCACTGCACAAACAAATGTTTCTTTGCTTATAGTTGTAAGCATGGGATTTCTTATTCTGAAACTGGATATCAAGCAAATTACAGGAAGACCATCTTCCATAAAGTCCAAATGCTTATTTTTAAAAAGGATTGCTTTTTGTCTGTAATAATAAAACAGTAGCTCATACTTGATCCTAACCAAGCTGTATGAATTCATATTGCTGGCAAAACAACACTATTGGGTTTATTTAATGTTATCAAGATTTTTAGAATGACAAAAAAGCCCTTTATCTGAAAAACCCCCACATCCCATCTATTCCAGACAACAGATTCTATATGTGGTTTAGAAACATGTAAGTGGCTCAACTGGTGTACTTTTTATATATTAACATGAAAAAGCTTATAAAATCCCTAAAAAGTCTGCAAGCAGGTCACACTATGAGTTTCTTCTTCTTTTTTTTTTTTTAAAGGTTACTCCCATTTATGTCTTTTTGTACATTTCCTAGAATCTAATGCAAAAGCATGTTGTTCATTCCATGTCAGCACTGTATATTTTATATCTATGGCAAGGAAAGAGTAAGCTGTATCAAAATGCAATCTGAGCAAGTCACCTGCCACTTTATTCTTTGAGATATCTGAGGTCAGATATAGAATGCCCTGGGCAGCAATGTGAGAAACATGACTATTGTGTAACTAAATATATCACTCATAAATCAATAAAGATGATACCTCATAGCTGCCACACCTACTGAATGAAGAGCTACCTCTGATCTATGTTACACTAACTGGAATTAAGAATGTATAGTTCAATAACCACTGACTGGGCCACATATTTTTAAATAAACCTATTTATTGGATCATGCAAACTATCAAATTAACATACAATTGTTTTGGGGAGTTTCAAAATGTATAGGTTTACTTAATGAGATACTGTAATTTCAAAATAACCCCTCTCAAACTTGTCCATGAACAGTATACTAAAATTGGACATTTTTTGCATAATAAACAAGCTATATTTTGTATACTCAACTTACTGCACCAGACTAAAGTTGAGAATGTTCATAACAGCAATGAGTCAGGAATTCAAAGTTGTGAACATGGGGTCACCATATTAGATTTTGTTGTGATATATAGTATATTGTGAGTTGGTCCCTAATCTCAGGTATTTGACAGCAGTATAGTGCAAGTGCTGCCGAACCGAATCCGAAATTAGGTTTGGTAAGGGGAAAACATTTTTTACTTTACCTTGTTTTGTGACAAGTCATGCAATCTCCCTCCACACCCATAATTTGCATTTGCAAATTAGGATTCTGTTTGGCCAGGCAGAAGGATTCAGGCGAATTCTGCTGAAAGAGGCAGAATCCTGGCCGATTCCCACACCGAATCCTGCAGTGTGTGTGTGTGTGTGTGTGTGTCAGTGTGTGAGTGTGTGTGTCAGTGTGTGAGTGTGTGTGTGTTAAACTTTAGTTCTCTTCCAAGTGTAAACGTGGCCCCTCCAGACCAATTTGGCAGCGTATGTGTATGGGCTCTCAGATGAGCCTGCATTACCAATATCTAACCAAAAAATCAGTCACATATAGAACTGTCAGGTTTAAAAATCCTGTCTTATCAGCCTTATATTGCACATCTCAAAACTGACATATTGGAGAAAGTCTAAAATAAACTTGTGTTTTTAAAATTAGAATATAATGTAATGTTGCCTTGCACTGGTAAAACTGGCATATTTGCTTCAGAAACACTACTATGGTTTATATAAATAAGATATTGTGCAGCCATTCAAAGGAAAAAAGACAAATAAGATATTTAAGCTATACCAATTTGCCCTATTTCAATTGCCTCCATTGTTATACAGCAGAATATGTTTCTATAGCTTACATATTTTTTATCAGTGCAGGGCAGCGAGAGAGATATATATATATCTCACACACACACACACACACACACACACACACACATCGATATATATCTATATCTATATCTATCTATATATTATATATATATCTATATATTAAATATATATCTATATATTATATATATATCTATATATTATATATATATATATATATCTATATATGTAGAGGAAAACTGCTACATTGTTTTAAAAGGCTGAACAAAGTGCAGAGAACAGGTAGAGTGCTCAATTGCAAATAACCACTGAATGTGTGCTATCAATTGACAGTTTCTTTCATTTTGAATGTAATCACAACATGAAGGAGGACACTGAATGGAATGTATTTGTGTATGCAGTTGCAAAACAACCCGTGTTATCTCTCAGGAGGATCCTGAAAACAGGTATAGTGGTTCATTAGTTTAGACACCTACCAGTGAATAATATTACTAAGTTTCTACCTTAGTCTGGAGCTCCTTTTATGAAAAAAAAATGCACTAGCATGTTTCTTTCCTTTCTTAGTCAGCTCTATTGCGAACTTAGATGAATAAATAAATAAATAAGCGAAATTTGAAAATTGTACTCTATTGCACATGCACAAGTTGAAGCTAGCTGAGAGATGACTGAGAAAGGTAAGACATATGGTGGTTTGGTACTGTGCTACTTTTAATCCTTGTCCTGTACATTTTTTCCTTATAAGAAGCACCATCTGGAAGAAAAAAAAGCTATTCAATTCAACAGGGAGTGAGGTGGTATGGGTACCAAACATACTGCCCAGAGAATTTGGGTTTCCTTGCCCTTCGGACATTGCTATACATGTGTTCTGATGGGCTTTTTTTTCACAAAAGGCTAATTGAAAACCAATGGGACGTATATGCATTATATATTTGTTACAGTGATTTTAGTGGACACATAACTGGTACGTTTGCTATAGCGTTTCTTCAATCTTACCTCTATTAAATTAATGCTTTTGTTCTAAAACCTGTTACAGAACAAAATAGAATGCACAGAGCAGAAATCAACCCTAACCCTTCAAGTGACTGAAAAGGTGCCTTCATATCCTGGATATATGCAGTATTTTCTATATGTTAGACAGGTAACACCTGCAATAATTCTTAATTGTGTGGCTTACTGAACAATTAAGGGGGGATCTGGTATAGCAAAGAACAACTAATAAATAAACATCACAAAATAAAAACAATCAAAATGTATGTACGAATGTAGTGCACAGATCGGTCGTATAACAGCAATTTTAATCTACATTGTATTGGCTGATTCTGCCCACTGGAATCTCTATAGAGACTCAATATAGTATATACTTGATGAAAATTAAACTATTTATTTTGGAGTGACAATGTGGATATTGTTTTATGTGTTCATCATCCCCACATTTACCTGTAGCCATATCCGTAACACAAACGTTTTGTTGTAACATTCTACATCCTATGATTTCAGTAATGCCATGCTACACAACAAAGACAGAGGGTTAGGATTTAATCATCTTTGCACACAAGTTAAGGATACATTCAGACAGAAAGCTATCTTTAGCTGCAAAAAAGGCTCACAAGAGACCGCAAAGCACAAATATGCTTAGATAACCCTGATGCTCTTACCATCACATGCATCTTCATCCGATACTAATTCATCATCTGAGCAGATACTAAGGACATTTACAAGCATTTCTGTGACTATAGGGAAAAAGAAAAAACAAAATTACTATTTCAGAACCAATGCACAATTTGCACAGAAGCAGCACAAGTAGAATATTTTTTTTTTTAGTTGCTGAACAGATAAAACACATTTGCAGATAGCACATGATCGCAGATTGGTTGGAGAGAAATAAGATTGCTTATAAAGCCTTGAGGCTTACAAACCTAATAACTAATGAGCTGGCTGAAAGGCCCACTGTAAAAGAGTTGGAATATATTACATGCTAAAGCAGTTTTCAACCAGATTTCTTCAAACATTATATTGTGCTTGATGTGCATTGCAAAACATATATAGTTATGCAATACAAATATAAATATTAGGGATGTACCGAATCCAGGATTCGGTTTGGGATTTGGCAGCCTTTTTCAGCAGAATTAGGCCGAATCCTTCTGCACATGCGAATTAGGGGGAGGAAAATTGCGTGACTTTTTGTCACAAAACAAGGAAGTAAGAAATGTTTTCCCCTTCCCACCCCTAATTTGCATATGCAAATTAGGATTCTTTCCAGTATTTGGCCAAATCTCTCATGAAGGATTCGGGGGTTCAGTCGAATCCAAAATAGTGTATTCGGTGCATCCCTAATAAATATAGCAGACTTGCCTGCTTGGGACCAGCAGATTAAGGAGGCAGCACCCCATGTGGATCATTTGTTGGAGTTGTTGGATAATTTGCATTTAACCCTTCGAGCATCAAACATTAGTTTTGACCTTTAATAGTTTTGCCGTTTCATTTCTACGTCGCAGGAAACTAAATAGCAATGATTTGTTATGCCAACAAAATTACATACAAGCTGAAAATTTACTAAAACACTGCTTGCAATCTCAGGTGGTTCTGCACAGCATATTGGAGACATCACACAATGCACTAGCATAGTCTTCTTGCTATGGGTAATTCTGTTAAGACTCATGAAGTCATAGTACAGTGGTGTGCAAAACTATTAGCCCCCTTCCTGATTTCTGATTCTTTTGCATGTTTGTCACACAAAATGTTTCTGATCATCAAACACATTTAACTATTAGTCAAAGATAACACAAGTAAACACAAAATGCAGTTTTTAAATGAGGGTTTTTATTATTTAGGGAGAAAAGAAATCCAAATCTACATTTTCATGTGTGAAAAAGTAATTGCCCCCTGAACCTAATAACTGGTTGGGCCACCCTTAGCAGCAATAACTGCAATCAAGCGTTTGTGATAACTTGCAACGAGTCTTTTACAGCGCTCTGGAGGAATTTTGGCCCACTCATCTTTGCAGAATTGTTGTAATTCAGCTTTATTTGAGGGTTTTCTAGCATGAACCGCCTTTTTAAGGTCATGCCACAACATCTCAATAGGATTCAGGTCAGGACTTTGACTAGGCCACTCCAAAGTCTTCATTTTGTTTTTCTTCAGCCATTCAGAGGTGGATTTGCTGGTGTGTTTTGGGTCATTGTCCTGCTGCAGCACTCAAGATCGCTTCAGCTTGAGTTGACGAACAGATGGCCGGACATTCTCCTTCAGGATTTTTTGGTAGACAGTAGAATTCATGGTTCCATCTATCACAGCAAGTCTTCCAGGTCCTGAAGCAGCAAAACAACCCCAGACCATCACACTACCACCACCATATTTTACTGTTGGTATGATGTTCTTTTTCTGAAATGCTGTGTTACTATTACGCCAGATGTAACGGGACGCGCACCTTCCAAAAAGTTCAACTTTTGTCTCGTTGGTCCACAAGGTATTTTCCCAAAAGTCTTGGCAATCATTGAGATGTTTTTAGCAAAATTGAGACAAGTCTTAATGTGCTTTTTGCTTAAAAGTGGTTTGCGCCTTGGAAATCTGCCATGCAGGCCGTTTTTGCCCAGTCTCTTTCTTATGGTGGAGTCGTGAACACTGACCTTAATTGAGGCAAGTGAGGCCTGCAGTTCTTTAGATGTTGTCCTGGGGTCTTTTGTGGCCTCTTGGATGAGTTGTCTCTGCGCTCTTGGGGTAATTTTGGTCGGCCGGCCACTCCTGGGAAGGTTCACCACTGTTCCATGTTTTTGCCATTTGTGGATAATGGCTCTCACTGTGGTTCGCTGGAGTCCCAATGCTCTAGAAATGGCTTTATAACCTTTGAAATTGAACTCAGGTATGATAAACCACAGTTAAGTTATTTTTTAACAAGGGGGGCAATCACTTTTTCACACAGGCCCATGTAGATTTGGAGTTTTTTTCTCCCTTAATAACGTAAACCTTCATTTAAAAACTGCATTTTGTGTTCAATTATGTTATCTTTGACTAATAGTTAACGGTTTTTGATGAGCAGAAACATTTAAGTGTGACAAACATGCAAAAGAATAAGAAATCAGGAAGGGGGCAAATAGTTTTGCACACCACTGTATGTGAGCAGAGGTGATCCCTGTAATGCAGGCTAATTCTGCAGGGCTGCTCTCTCTCTGCTGAACTAACCTTTAGACACATGGTGCAACAGAACAGATGTGTGCAACAGCTGCTTCACTTGCAGCAGCACCAAAGTCATTTGTGGAAGGTAACTCCCGAAGCAAGAAATCTAATAATACTATCTAAATAAATCCTATTTTCAGTAAATGCATATTACAAAATAACTATCCCTGCACCACTATTTTCAGATGGCAATCTGAGTAGTACTGAGCACTGCTGTCTCCTGAACAGTGGAGCCAATGGCTGTTCTTACAGCTGTGCGAGAGACAAATAAGAAACCGTTTTTTTAAATTTTAGAAATAGAGACCCATTACATTTGAAAATATGATAATTACATTCTATTCTATTTACTAAATTATTTCACAAAAAACAGCTAAGAAGCAGAGACTATACTTAAACATACCTTTTTCCCCAACAAATGGTAAAGACCATGTGAAGACATCCATGAAATTTGGAAGCCAATATGGATGCGGAGAACAGTTAAACTGCCGGATGTTCATGACATTATTCTCATATTTCAATACTGCGGCTAAAAGACAATGTGTGACATGTGAGGGGAAAAAAAAGGTTCTGTGAAACATTTAACATTTAATAAGCAAACATCTGTGTGTGTGTGTATAAATGGAAAATATTTTTTTTTATTTTACAATTTAGTAATTTTCACTATCAATCAAGCGTTGCTGGCCCAGCTTAGGCACAATATTGATTCAATGTGTTACCAAGTTTAAGCAAATGCCATGTTTACACACTAGAGGTCAGAAGTTCCCTTGCTTATTTATGTTTCAGCCCACTGTACTACAGCCAGTTTAAACAAATATATAAATCAATAAGTCACTTTAAAAAGAAAAGCTAAAAATATTGTATATAACTAATTTTAATAGAATATTAATTCCCGAGTTTTCCCATGTCACTTTTTAAAAAAGTGAACAAAAAGACAGTTACAGCATAATCTGCACACATCACACGCGTAACAGTTTCAGAAAACAACTCATTTATCATCTAATAGAGTTATGCTAAAAGTTTGTCCATATTTAGTAAGAACAAACATGGACAATTTCTTTCATAACTTTTCAAGGTGTTAGATGAGCTCTAATGACATTCTGTTCCCAAGCATCAAAGATTATGGGGCCTATTTATCATGCTGTGTAAATATATGGTGTAAAAATACACCACACATCAGGCATCACTGTGTAAAAAAGCGGCATAATGATTTTCAGTGTAACACAGTGTAAAAATCCAGTGTAAACAGACACAGCCATTTGGAAACGCTATAGGGAAATATCCTTCCAGAATGCTTGGCACCTGGGGTTTTCCGGATAAATGATCTTTCATACCTAAAGTCTACTAGAAGATCATGTAAACATTAAATAAATCCAATAGACTGTTTTACTTTCAATAAGGATTAACTATATATTAGTTGGGATCAAGTACAAGGTTCTGTTTTATTATTACAAGAAAAATGAGGATTATTTGGATAAAATGGAGACTATGGGAGGCTCCCTTTCCATAATTTGGAGCTTTCTGGTAAAACAGGACAATCTTTGGATATGTTTGGGGCCCTAAAATTAATTTGCTGTGGGGCCCAGTAACATCTTGTTACGCCACTGATTCTATACGCTCAAAATCAATAACTTTATGTTTATACATATAATCCATGAACGTTAAACTTCATTATCTTCACACGTGGTCAATAGAAGAAAAATTAACCCCCTCTACTGAAGATGACGATAGTAGCTTTACTCGGCTTCCCTCGTCGCAAACACTTTCCTGTGCATATTATTTCTGTAATTTACAGGTATGAGGTGACAATCTGGAAACTCAAAGGTCATAATGGCTGCTGTAATGTACATCATATAATCTGTGTTTGCTTCTGCAAACATCTTTTCTTTATGTTTATGCACAAAATGTAATCTCATGTGTATCAAAGGCTGTTCCCTGTTGCCCTGTGCAAAGTATGGTAAAATAAGGGGGAGGGGAGTTGACAGCTCTAGTTGGTGAATGCAGCAGGCAATGCTTCTAAGCAAGACTCTCTTGACATTCAACTTTAACTAGGCTCACAATGACCATTACTGGTCACGTTCATCCAGCAACAGTTATTGGATCAAGCTTGTCAGCTTAAAAGATTTAGGGATCCTATCAAAGTAAGCTTCCTGCGAGGAGACTTTGGAAAAACGAAGCAACACGTATCCTGCATTTGCAAGAGATTCGTTTTCCATGGTAGAGCCTATATATCTTAGGTGACAAATGTGCGATCATCATTAACACTCTGACCCAACGTTTCCTTGAGGCTGCTCTTTACCAGAGCATGCATGAGATAGCAAACTAGCTGCCTATGCGACTCCAGCTTTAAGACAAATGATTACTTCTTATATGCCAAAACATTTCAAACAGCACAGAATCAGATAATATTGTGTCAACTAAGCTTGATAATGTTTACTAAAAAAAATGCAAATTTTATGAATTCTAAATATCATACTTATTTCCTAATTTAAAAAGTAATAAACTAAAATGTTTGGCTCTCCACATTCTAGTGTAGATGAATAACTCTTAATTGGAGACATTTAGAGAACTGCGGTTTGATGAGCAATTCCTGTAATTTGCCTGACTATATTCATAAGAACAAAAATATAACATGAAATCTATTTTGTAAAAGGTTTTTAATCATACAATTTTTTCTCACTTATTCACTTACCTTTATTATTGTATACATCTAAGTAGTTTGGTGCTGAAAATATTGTGATTAGGGAGGGGAAGCCTGTTGTTTGGCTTTTTCTATACATACGATACCTGAAAGAGAGATTTTAGAGGTTACTTTTTAAAACTTTAGAGCAAATTTTTGCACAGAAAACAAAGCACATCTGACTGGTGCAGACCTTGGGCAGCTAAGCAGCAACGTAGGGTCACTATCAAAGCACAGAATGTTAAAATGATAAAACTCCTTCCCCCATACGCAACATAAGGCATTACGTTTGCCCAGGAGCAGTAACCCTTAGCAACCAATAAGATGTTTGCATTTAAACAGGTGACAAGTAAATGCTACCTGCTGATTGGTTGCTATGGGTTACTGCCCCAGGGCAAACTTAGTGCCTTTGATTATATAACCCAACTTTTGTATTATGGGAATGTTTGATTAATTTCTAAATTTCTAAAGCTCTGATTCAATACAGGTCTGTCTATCCCAGTCATTCGTTACATTTAGATGCACTCACACCACAGTGAATGCACTGTGGTGAAAAATATTTTAGTAACCCACAAATAATTTCTTGTTAGTGTTGGTGCAGTGTATGGTTGTAATACTATACATAAGTTAGGCTGCAAAGGCTCTCCCTGGATATGACTTGGGCTTTTAAGCCAGTGTTCAGTGCAGGGAAAGAGAAAGAATCTGGCTTGTAGTCACAGCTCTTCATCATAATATGTGAAAACCACAAAATATCCGAGCTCTCCACAGGATGAAATAGTTTACCTGAAGCAAGGTTTATTTACAGGGACAATCTCAAATGTAGTTTAACATATTTGAATTGGTTGTTCACCTTGCAGCTACAGTATCTTTTAGTATGATGTATAGGGTGATATTCTGAGACAATTTGCAATTGGTTTTAATTTTTTTTTAAATATTTGTGTTTTTTGTTATTATTTAGATTTTTATTCAGCAGCTCTTCAGTTTGCAATTTCTGGTTGCCAGGATCCAAACAATCCTAGCAGCCATGCATTGATTTAAGAGACTGGTATATGAATAGGAGAGGGCCTGAATAGAAAGAAGAGTAATAAATAGCAGCAGTAACATATGTAATATATGTGTAGCCTGAAAGCTGGAAAGGGTCAGAAGAAAAACACAATTAATTCATAAAACTATAAAAAGTAAATAATGAAGATAAATTAAAAAGTTGCTTAGAACTGGCCATTTTATAACATACAAAACAGTTAACCTGAAGGTGAACCATCCCTTTAACTTTAGAGGAATGCTTGAACATTACACATAACTTACACGTCGGCTAGTTATATTCTATATATCAATAGCTCTATATAGATTCCTCAAGTAAAGAGGCAGATAATCCTAAAGTAATTAGCTTTTCTGCTGTTTTCACTATGTAAATACATTATGTAGTGCCCTCTTTTCAGACAAAGGTTTAAAAAGGCTGCTATACATTTTTTTTAAACATGCAGCAGCTCTAACAGACCGAGAGAAGCAAATGCCACTTTGCTATTACATTTACAGATTGTTTTAGAAACAAGGAAATTGTTTTAATAATGAATGGAATGAATGTTTTCTTTTATTGTGCATAAACAGTGTTTGTGTTTTGGTCCTCTTTAACAATGATACCCCAGAAAACATGGAATGTAAGGATAATGTACTAAAGGAGACGAAAGGAGATGGAGAATATTGATTACACAAACTGCAACTCAACAACAACTTTAAATTATTATAAAAATGTTTAGAATACCTTAAATAATACCAATAATGCCGGTTTATATAAATTCAATATCGCCTTTATAAGCAGAACACAACTGCTTAAAATAAACATGATCACTTACCCAGCATCCTGGGCTTCATGAGCTCGAAGTACAGATAATAAGTTATTGTGCTGAAGAAATTCACAGACAGCAGGATAGCTGAAAAAAAAAAGAACAGTACTTATTATGGGGCTGTAAAGACAAGTTCTTAATCATTAATACAATTGAATACATTTGCCTGATGTAATACAAAGAGAGACAAATCTAAAAGCAACACAATAAAAATAAAATATTTGGATGAAAAGAAAATGTTTGTCTTATGTGTAAAGTACGCAATAATGCGTTACAGTGGAACTGTAAATAAGTACATTCTGTGCAGCATGCAACAATACGGCATGTGGGACAGCAAACTAATGTATTTTATTAAGTTAATACTATCATGATTTGCCACCCTAATACATTATATGCCACGCTATCTTGTCCTTGACTTGAGGAATAGAAGCTGAAGCCTATTGAATGACATATCCGGTGATTCTGTGATTGCATAGCCCATGAAAGGCTTTAAAGGAATGAGAAAACTGTGACCCTAACAGTTTCAAACTTCAAATATTCCATTTTGGCTGCACTTTTCTAAGGCAGGCAATACTTACTGTAGTTAAAGGGGAACAATATAAGCTTCAGAATATGAAGTAAGAAACTTTCTAAATACAATCAATTTAAAAATCCTGTACTGTTTCTAAAATAATAAAGTTCATCTTCACTATTCCCCTCAGCATCGGTTTCTCTTCATTCTGTCTTCATGCAGGAGATGGTCCAATATATCTTATAGATGGGCTCCTTTTGCCTAGAAGATGTATTAGAGCTCACTGTTAAAATCACCAGAAATCACGTCTCTCTACATGAAGAATTTGTGCAAAAAGCAGTTATTTTGTTAGATTTTGTTTGTATTGGAATCAGTTATTTGAGTGAGCTCTAATACATCTGCTAGGAAAGGAAGCACCCTATAAGATATATTGGATCTTACAGGTCAATGAACATCTGAGAGAGGGATAGTGAAGATAAACTTGATTATTTCAGAAACAATGCATTCTATTTCAAAGTTTCTTATTTCAGTATGCTGAAGCTTATATTAAATTTTCATTTTCGCGACAGTTCCCCTTTAATGTTTTATTTTCTGCAAATATAGTTTTCAGTATATGCCTGGCCAATTTACTTTGTCTCCACTACAATGCAGCATAACTGTTTCATATCATGCACATTTTAGATCAGAATGATTTCTGGTTTTAATAAACTGTGTAACACAAATGTAATTTTAAATTCCACAGCAAAATGTCTTTAATCTCACTCAACAAAAGCCCTGTGGGTTTTTTTCAAACTAGTTTTATTTTGAGAAGGTGACTGAAGATTGTGGAACCGTACAGTGGTGCTTAAAAGTTTGTGGAGCCTTTTAAATTTTCTGTATTTTTAAATGAATGTGACCTAAAACATATTCCCCCAAATGTAATAAAAGGCGCTAAGTTTGCTGAGTAGCAGTAACCAATAGCAACCAATAAGATGTTTGCTTTTAAACAGGTGACCAGTAAATTCTACCTGCTGATTGGTTGCTATATTTTACTGCTCCTGGGCAAGCTTAGTGCCTTTTATTACATAACCCCCTATCTGTCCTAAAAGTAGAAGAAGAAAACATTATAAGTCCTAAAAGTAGAAGAAGAAAACCAAGTTAAACAAATGAAACAGAAAAAATTATATTCAGTCATGTAATTATAAAAAAAAATCCAATAACATTTGTGTGTGTGGCAAAAGTGAATCCGTATTCACTTACTTTCACTCAGTATTTGACCCCCCTGTGCAGTAACTACAAGTAAATGTTGCGGTTGAACAGTCCTGCACAACAAGAAATTTTATTCCTTCTATACAGAACAGCTTCAGCTCTTGGATGTTGGTGGGGTTCCTCTCATGAACTGTTTACTTTAGTCTTTCCACAACATTTCAGTTGTATTAAGGTCAGGATTTTGACTTGGTCATTCCAGAACTTTGACTTCATTCTTTTTTAACCATTCTTTGGTAGAACAACTTTGGTTTTCCAGAAGGTTTATTCATAATTTGGAGTACTACTTTATGCTACTTCCAAACGGGGGCTGAAATAGGCCTTGTTGAAATATCCAGGCTGAAATTCACCCCTTTTTCACGCATACACCTCTTCTGCTTGCACCTGGAAACATTGTGTTGGCTCAAGTAAAGGCAAACGCTCCTGGTTTTGGCAAAGACATACAAGAGCCAACTTCAGCATCACATTTAGCAGTAGTGTAAAACACACTCTATGGAACATGGTTTTTTCATAATCTGAAATTCTCAGAACAGCCTGTTTTTATGAGAGAGATCCCAACACATGTAATATTACCATCAAATGTAATTTATAACAGTCAGGAGGCAATTTTCTCGTCTGCCCAAAACCTACTGTAATAGGTAATACGAAAGTACAAGCATGGCATTGTTTATGAGGAAACAGATATACAAAAACCTCTGAATTACAGGAAGACTATGTTCCATAGAGTCAATTTTAAGCAAATAATTCTAGTTTCATGAACTGATCCTAACTAAGATACATAAACCCACATTGGTGACAAGAAAATCCTACTGGGTTTATGTAATGTTTAATTGGTATTTAGTGACTAGGTCCTAAACATGCTAGATAATAGATCATGTACCTAAATAATCAAATGGAATAGCTTGGAGACTGACACCTTTATAACTAAAATCAAATTGAATGATTTGACGATTCAATTTTAGAGGAGGACATCTAAAAAACACCTCTCGACCACTCGAGTGTTGCTTTAGCAGTATGCTTCGGGTCATTGTCCTGCTGGAAGGTGAACCTACGTCTGAGTCTCAAATCACAGGCAGACTGACACAGGTTTTGCTCAAGAATATCCCTGTATTTAGCGCCATCTTTCCCTCGACTCAGACCAGTTTCCCAGCCTCTGCTGCTGAAAAACATCCCCACAGCATGATGGTGCCACCACCAATGTTTCACTGTGGCAATGGTGTTCTTGGGGCGATGGATGTGTTGGGTTTGCACCAGACATAGCATTTTCCTTGGTGACCGAAAAGTTAAATTTTAGTCTCATCTGACCAGAGAACCTTCCTCCATACATTTGGGGAGTCGCCCACATTAATTTTGGCAAACTCAAAATGTACTTATTTTTAACTTTAAGTAATGGCTTTTTTTCTGGCCACTCTTCCATAAAGCCCAGCTCTATTGAGTGTACGGTTATTGTGGTCCTATGGACAGATACTCTAGTCTCTGATATGGAACTCTGCAACTCCTTCAGGGTTACCTTTGGTCTCTGGGCTGCCTCTGATTACTGACCTCTTTGCCTGGTCTATGAGTTTTGGTGGTGGCCCTCTCTTGGCAGGTTTGTTGTGGTACCATGTTGCAGCCTCTGGGGCCTTTCAGAAAAGGTGTGTTATAGTGACAGATCATGTGATACTTAGATTGTACACAGGAGAACTTCATTTCACTAATTATGTGACTTTGGAAGGTTATTGGTTGCACCAGGATCACATAAAATAAGATGAAGACACATTTAATTACATGTTGGAATGTAACAAAATAGGTAAAAAGTCAAGGGGGGGGAGTGAATACTTTTGCAAGGCAGTGTATATAAATTAGCTGCTATGTAACCATAGTGGCAGCCATGCAAGCTGAAGAAGGCATTAGGGCACATGTTTACATAGAAGATAACAGATACAATAGGTTTAGTTCAGTGAAATGAAGTAAGTGAAATAAATAGGGGCCACACGTCATTCATGTATTTCCACAGAAACATTTTACACTTTATGTTGTTACACCCCCCTCAAAAAAAACAGAACAAAAAAAACAAAAAACAGCAGAATGGCTTGAGCACTGTCGATATGCTCCTGTGTAAAACAATCCAGAAATCCTCCCACATACAGTAATAAAGCTTAGAATTACAGTGGCAGTTTTCTCCCAACAGCAGTTAGTTTTGTAAACAAAGTATGATAAATATCCTGTATTCTCAAAACAAGTAGGCATATCTTCCAGCTCTCCTGTTGGAGACAGGTGCTGTAAACCCAAAAATATCTTTCTGGCTTAACTTAATAATATGTAATTCTAATTAACTCTTACACTAAGTTCAACTGTTCAGTGATCTTAAAGTTATTTGTAAACAATTGCTATGGCTTTAGGGGCATATTTATTAAGCTGTTTAATTCAAAATTCACCAAAAAATAAAAATGTGTAAACAGTACAATAGCCCAATGCAGGTATATTTTTGTAGCACCATGTCTGGAAGATGATTGGTGGTAGAGTGATCATATTTAGGGACAGGAGTGATTACATATAGGGTGGGGCAATGAGGTGACATTGCATTTTATTGTTTCAAAGCTCTTATAGTCAGAATTTTGTCAGGGTTTCAATAAGCCCAATTGCACATTATTCTAAACCAAATATTACATTCATGACTAACACAACACCCCATCAGGCACAAAATATGTATGGCTATGTCCTATACTTTTTCATTTTATAATTACTACTGTTTTCACTTTTGAAGGTCCTCACATCTTAGTTGTTTATTAACACACCACCTACCCAGATAAAGTGGTAAATAACTGTGGGCAGGTAACAACTATGAACACTAACGCCATATGCAAAGTGTCTGCCGTTAACTTTTATGGCAAACCCATGGGGTTGAAGTTGCATAAGCGAATGACCTTAAACTAGCCACAATGCATTTTCAAGGTCATTTATTACTGCAATGGTCAATAGATGATGTTCTAAAATCAGTCATCCATTTTTGAGATAAGAAAAACTTTATCATTATGAAACAGATGACATGCACTTGATATCTATGACACACAATTATTAAGTCCTCAATATACAGAAAACAAGAAAGAAAGGGAAATTGTTCACTTAAATGCTTGCTTAAAAGCTACAAAGCATATATAACAGGACAATCCCAGACAACACAGGCCTCATTATATAATTTATGTGCAAAACATTTCCACTTGCATCTAGGTTAATAGAACATATAATATTGCCATGGTAACAGAAACCACTGCTGCGTTATTAACATTATCTGTTAGAGAGCTGGTTTATCAACCAAATAAGATGTAACTCTTGATTTTTTTTAATTGGTCTGCCTAATCATTTTGGACACAATTGCCATGTTTTTTTCAAACAATGCTAGATCCAATACGCATGAATCCTAGAATTGCACATGCAATTCAGGCATAGGATTGGATGCAACTGTGCTGTATATGATGCATGATGTGTCAGGTACAACTGCATATAATTTGTCAAAATCAACTGCACATGCACCAGTGCAAAATGGACACATAGTACTCACCTGTAAAAATATGAGCAACCCCTAACTGTGTTGTGAGTGAAATGTTCTTGACTTTTTTCATTTCCATAGTCTTCAAGTGGATCTGACCACAAAATGTCACACATAGGTCCATACGCAGGGGGCTCTTTGAACCGATCTAACTAAGGAAAACAACAAAATAAAGAAATGAATAGCCCAAGTAACATACTGCAATGATTTTTAACATCCTTTAAATGTATATAGTTCCATGACCTGTATAAATAATTAAAAAAAATTATATGGCCATGGGACTCCTCTGGCAAATAATATCCATTTATTTAAATCAGAGTTTTACTGTTCCCTAATTTTTTTTTTAAGGGGGAAATAAGTTACACACCTACTCTTCCACATTCATTTCCCTTATAAGTAAAAAAAAAACAAAGATGATTGCTTATTAAACGCTTGACCAGTACATGCCAATTGGTTGCTATAGGTGTCTAGACCTGTAGCAACATTTGCACAATTTAAAACATACTACATTTAAAGGGGTGGTTCACCTTTAAAGTAACTTTTATTATGTTATAGAACGACCAATTCTAAGCAACTTGTCAATTGGTTTTCATTATTTAATTTTTCTAGTTATTTGTCTTTTTAGTCTGATTCTTTGCAGCTTTCAAACAGGCGTAGCTGTCCCCATAAAAAAATGCTCTGTAAGGCTACAAATGTATTGTTATTGCTACTTTTTATTAGTGATCCTTCTATTCAGACTCTCTGCTGTTCATATTCCAGTCTCTTATTCAAATCAATACATGGTTGCTAGGGTAATTTGGGCCCTAGTTAACAGATTGCTTACAATGTAAATTAAAGATGTGATGAATAAAAAGCTAAATAACGCAAAAACCTTCAATAATAAAAAATTAAAACAAATAGCAAATTATCTCAGTATATCATGCTCTACATCATACTAAAAGTCATCTCAAAAGGTGAACAACCTCTTTAAGGTAGTTTTTAAAATGAAAGGCATAACAGCAGACAAAATATTCGGAATTTGTGCTGAAGTGAAGCTTCAGCATGCTTGCTATCTTGGATTTACACTTATCAAAATTCCCCAGGTCTGCATAAAAGTATAATAAAAGATAAATAATTTAGGAACAAACGGTGAAATGTTTGCTGCAGGCTTATTATTTGAGGGGAATGAAGTGATATTTTGTAGGCCTGCCATGACGTTCAATTAAAAAGAGAAAAACTTTCATTAAAAAGAAAATGCACTCACAGTCATCTTCAAATGCATATCATAAAATATGCAATACTAAGTTATTTTAGGCTTTTCAATTATTCATGGAATGGTAACTGAAATATACAGGCAAGAATAATGTTTGTGGATACATATGCATACTATATTCAAAATTGGGAGGGACAGGTTCACTAGACTAAAGGGGGCCATACACGGGCCGATAAAAGCTGCCGACAGACCGTGTCGGCAGCTTATTGGCCCGTGTATGGGGGCCCCCGACGGGCTTCCCCGATCGAGATGGGGTTAAAAATCCCGTCGGATCGCGGCCGCATCTGTACGTTGATGCGGTCCCGCGATCCGACCGCCCGTTTGTGAAAGCTAGGATCCGATCGTTGGGCCCTAGGGCCCACGATCGGATCTGCCCGATATTGCCCACCTCAAGGTGGGCATATCGGAGGGAGATCCGCTCGTTTGGCGACATCGCCAAACGAGCGGATCTATCCGTGTATGGCCACCTTTACAAATGTTAATGACATCTATTCAATTACCAGTTAAAAACAACTATATTTTACTACAGCACAATTTTACGATAGGTATATGCCTAAAGGAAACAATTTCTATAATTAAATCAAGCACTTGTCACTTGTATCTGCTGTGCAGAAAAAAATATTTTTCCAGTTTTTCCTCTTTCACCACTACATGTTGGCTTCTTAAACAGGAGCATGCCTGGCCATGTTATGATGTGAATGTTCAGTGTAATAACTGGACCTCCTTGCGGACACCTGGCTATAGAGTTCTGCATCGGGTCAGGTAGCCGTGGGTACCCACAAAGTGGTCAGGTTTCAGGCAAAAAGTATCAAACAACAAAGGTGTGGGCTTTATCCCCGTCACCCTCCCTTGTGGTTCTTTTAGTTTAAAAAAAAAAAAATTGCGAAGTTCCGGCGACGGAGTGACGTCACTTCCGGACAAATTTGACATCACTTCCGGTTTCGTGCGCCCTGCAGTTTGGAAGGTTAGTTGATCTATTGCGGGTCTGGTAGCGGGAACAAGCGGGTCAAATTGCGGGTTCGGATTTAAAAAAAAAAAGACCCGTGCAGGAATCTACCTGGCTAATATCATCTGTTTTAGTGACCGTTTTATTTTCCATAGCACTGAAGAATTATTGTAACTAAAGAAATATAATATAGTAGCTTCTCAAAGATTTGTATTTATGGCAGTACATTGAACTGGATCTAAGAGTTGTGCTTTCTTATAACTTCTTCATTATTCCTTTCCCTTATTGTATCTTACAAGCTAAGGGTACCTGTAGGAAGAAATCCATGGCACCAGCTGTTTCAACAATCTATTTTACAAGCTTGGCGTATTTCAAGTTTTCTGTCCAGAATGAATTTATCTGCTGATTCACTTCTCAACAAATGCATGGGGCATCAGCAGATGGGGAAGTGAGAGGAGCCACAGCTCCTTTTCATCTCCTTTTAAAAGCATAAATCACACTGAAAATGAAAACTAATTTTTAGACTTTTCTTTTGGAAAACAGCAAAAAACAAACACTTCCTTGAGTACATGAGCAGGATTCCGTTACGTTCTGCAAATTAGATTAAGTTCTAAGACTTTTTATATGATTTACATTTTTGGTATGTGTTATTCTGTTTCAAAAGGTTGGAAAACAAGAGCCTAAAAACAGAAAACTAATTCTCAACAGCCTAATCTACATTTAGACTGGAATGAGCATATTTACATCTTAAATCTAAAAATTGTGTGTGAAATATTACTACACATTTAGGGTCAGTCCACACGAGCAGATTCGGGGAGATTGGTCGCCCCAGCGACAAATCGCCTCTTCTTCGGGGGGACAATCTCCCCGAACTGCCTTCCCCCTGCTGGCTAAAATGAAATCACCTGCGGCAATTCACATGCAGCGCTTCGTTTTCCGAAGTCGCCCAAAGTTTCCTTGTGAGCCAAAACGAAGCGTGAATTGCCGCAGGCGATTTTCATTTAAGCCAGCAGAGGGCAGGGGGAAGGCAGTTCGGGGAGATTGTCGTCCTGAAGAAGAGGCGATTTGTCGCTGGGGCAACTAATCTCCCCGAATATGCTTGTGTGGACTGAACCTTAAACCATAACGAGCTTGGAAGTTTATACTTCCTTATCAGACAAAAAAGTTTATCATTCTAAAACCACCTCCTGATTATGTTACATAAAAATCTACCAAGAGACAGAACATTTTTGTGTGAAGTTTTGTTCTAGATCAAGACTTACTTTTCTAATGTCATCTAAAGTGTTGATTTCTGGAGATAAGCCACCATGCACACAAAGGAATTGTTGATTCATCAATGCAGCCAAGGGAAGGCAGTCAAAGGCATCCATGCAGGCATCGTATATTCTTTCTGAATACTTTATTTTACCTTTTAAAAAGAAAAAAGTAAGTAAACAAAGGCGTAGTGTAGACACGTTTTTATTGCAAATATATTGGTTTAAAGTACAACAGAAAAAAAGTGTAAGATGTATAATACAATGCATATTTGCTTATCTACTAGTTAGAATATATTTTATACCACTCTAAAAATAAAAACTTTTTTTTGCATTCCTCTGTATGGGTGTGGCAGACTTAAATACCTTTCATACCACTTTAACTGTGTAATACAAATGAAAATTTATAGCAAGATTAATTTTTCTTGGCTGTAGCCGGTAGCCATCTTGTTAACAGACAAGTCCATGACTGACCGATTCAAACTGATTCAAGAAAAAACACAATATGAGTTTAAATTGAAAGGATGGGGTAGTCTATAAATAAATAAAAAGCATTAAATGATATTTACATCCATGTGACAGGACATTGAAACCTTACAGTCTTTTTTGTAATTATTTTTCACCAAGGGGCAGATTTATAATTTGGTGTAAAAACTCGGAAGAATGATAGCCACACATAACCAGGCATTACCATGTAAAAAAAAGTGTAAAAATGGTGTACATTTTATTTTTTTAACATACTTTTTCTTTGAGCAACTTCCGCCAAAACATACTTACAAAGGCCTGTAAGATAATGGTGACTAATATGTAGTTTAATAACACACACCTTCATAAATTCAACATTATTTTACACAATTATTTTCTTTTTTTCTGTAATAATAAAGCAGTACCCTGTACTTGATCCAGGCAAAGTTACAATTAATCCTTATTGGGAGCAGAACCAGCCTATTGGGTTTATTTAATATTTACATGATATTCTAATAATAAAGTCTGAGGATCGAAATTAAAGCACCATTATCTGAAAAGCCCCAGGTCTCCAGCATTCTAGATAACAGGTCTCATACCTGTAAATGGCATCCACTTCATAGTATTAAAGCACAATAATACTGATAGATAGTAGTTTTAAGGGCACATTTACTTAGGGTCGAAGTAAAATCCTTCGACTTCGAATATCGAAGTCGAAGGATTTACCGCAATTACTTCAATCGAACGATTGAAGGAAAAATTGTTCGAATCGAACGATTTTCCTTCGATCAGAAAATTGTTAGGAAGCCAATGGGGACCTTCCCCATAGGCTAACATATGTTCGGTAGGTTTTAGGTGGCGAAGTACTTGGTTGAAGTTTTTTTTTTTTTAAAGAGAAGTACTTTGACTATCGAATGGTCGAATAGTCGAACGATTTTTAGTTTGAATTGTTCAATTCAAAGTCGAAGTAGCCAAAAAAACGTAAAACGTAAAAGTATTTTTTCTTCTATTCCTTCACTCGAGCTAAGTAAATGTGCCCCTTAATCTTTGAAATTCCAGTTTATTAACTTCTGAAAAAGTAACATTCTAGGTCAACAGTAGATAAGCTGAATGCAATTATCCATCAAGACAATAGAAAACAAACTATAATAAGAAAGTTTCAAAGAACAATTTTAATACCCGACATTTTCCATACCACTGCCCATATAACCATTTAGAACTAAATTATTAGTTGTGTGTGAAACAACATCTTCAAAAATGTACAAAAACACAGAAGAAGGTAACATAAGACTTTAAAGTTCTTTACCTAGCTTGCATTTCAAGCATTATTTAAAGGGGTTGTTCATCTTTAAATTAACTTTTAGTATGATGTAGAGCATGATATTATAATCCAAAATGTAGTTGGCTTTCATTTTTTTTTAATCTTTGTTTTTGAGTGGTTTAGCTTTTTATTCAGCAGCTCTCCAGTTTAAAGTTTCAGCAATCCGTTTGCAAGTATCCAAATTACCCTAGCAACCATACATGGACTTGAAATAGAGACTGGAATATGAATAGAAGAGGACCTGAATTTAAAGATGACTAATAATAAGTAGCAATAAACCTGCAGCCTTACAGAGCATTTGTTTTTACATGGGGTCAATGACCCCCATTTGAAAGCTGGAAAGAGTCAGAAGAAGAAGAAGGCAAATACTTCAAAAACCATAAAAAAATGAAGGCCAATTGAAAAATTGCTTAGAATTAGCCATTCTATAAACATACTAAAAGTTAACTTAAAGGTGAACCACCCCTTTAACTTTTATCTCTCGTTGATCAGGTAATGATCTTTAGTGCTCATGTACACAGAAATATAGAGAACTTAAAGAATGTGGCATACTTACATTCTTGTTTGAAGGTAAAATACTCTGTAAGATGTCTACATTCATGATTCCCACGTAGTAAAAACAGAGTTTTGGGATACAGAATTTTCAAGGCCCACAAGTACAGAACACACTGAAAGAGAATACATTGCGATTAGTGCAAAATCAGAAATAAGGTGAACTAAACATAAAACAATTCAGACTTATTTATACATATATTATTACCACATTAAACGATTTAGATTGTTTTATGGATAAAAACTAAAACATAGATAGTTGTTCTGCTTATGCCATGTAAATCAGAAGAAGTTCAGACATAAATTAGAGCTGTGTTGTGCTCTACTCCTTTATTGTGTGACCTGATCAATGAGGTTCTAATATCTTGACGAAAAAAGCCTCTCACAGAGCCTTTAACTGATGTTCCTGATGTTCTCTCCTGATCTGTCCACCCTCGCCCAATCATCACTCAATGATTTCTATTACTCCACCCTACTGCACCTCTCACAATTGTTTCCTAAATCTACTTGTGGTCACATCACATTCATTTACCAATGACTCGGTTTATAAGTTTTTATTAGAAAAATATTGTTAAAAGATCACAAGCAAACTGAAGCATAGCATGGCTGATTGGCAGGGATCTGGATGGACTAATGGTCGAAAGCAGGGGTCCCTTTTTCATCCGTGAGCCACATTTAAAAGTAACTTAGTCATGCACAAAGATGCTGGAGGTGCCAAATATGGGCTGTGATAGCCAATTTGTAAACCCTATGTGCATACCTCCCAACTGTCCTGTTTTTTGTGGGACAGTCCCGATTTTGACAGCTCAACCAGCAGTCCCAGGTTTGTTACTGAAATATCCTGACTTTCTCTTTTATCGCCTGCACTGATCAGCCAGAAATAGATACATTTCTAACTTAATTGGTTTTTGGCAGAGAGCCCAGAATAGATACTTAGATACTTTTGTAACAATTTAAGTTAAGCAGGTCTCTTGGGGAAATTGATTTGCAGCTTAAAAAGCAATTCACCTTCATTAGCAAAACTGTAACACAGAAATGTGTTCAAACTTTAATAACCTGCCAAATTTTGTAAAATGGACATGGTAATCAAGGGGCTGCAGAAATGGGCATGGTCAAAAAGAATTCCACCATGATATGAGCGCCAAATCTTTTTGTCCCTTTTTCTATTTCCAAAATGTTGGGAGGTACAGTGGACTTACAGCCTAGCCTACATGAGGGCTCTGTTTGGCAGTATACTTGTTTTTTTATGCAACCAAAATCCAAGCCAGGAATTCAAAAATAAGCACCTGCTTTGAGGTCACTGGGAACAACATCTAATAGGTCAGAAATGTTTGGGGATCACAAAAGCAAGCCCAAGGGTGTGGAGCAGGGGTGTAACAACAGGACTGGAATGTACTGGCAGGTACATTGAAAGTACATTTTTAATATCAGCCCAATGCCCTTTTTTTAGTGCAGTAGTTCACAGTAAAAATGAGTCAAACTTACTTCAATACTGAAGTATCCTCTGTCAACGTAGTCTCCTAAAAAAAGGTAACGTGTGTTGGCAGGTGATCCTCCCACTTCAAATAACTTCATCAAGTCGAAGAACTGTCCATGAATATCCCCACACACTGCAAAAAAAAAAACACACAAGAGAAAAGAAAATTGTATAAACCAAATCATTGGTTTGTGAAAAAAAATATTAAAAATATATACAGTATGCTAGGATAATACAGCACCAGTCTATATACTGCATACTTGTGATCATGGGTTCATGGTTATATGAGAACTTGAATCACCTATAGGGCCTATAAAAAGCATGGAGAGTTTACGGTTTTATTGTTATAGGTGGTCTCTATTTAATAGGATGGGCTTGTGATGATTTTAGTTTGACATAAAAGGGAGTGTATACTTGGTAGAGACAGAGTTTTACACTTGCAACTATATGCATACAACATCCCTGCTTGATTTTCTGCTTTGTATCAGTGTTAAAAATTATCTAATAAGTATTCTCAGATTTAATACAACACTACATTTCTTTCTAGCGCACAGTTGATTACAACAGGAAGGTCAAAATTTATTGGACAGAACAAGATAACTCTGCTCTCTTATGTGGCAATTTTCATTCTAAAGCCACAATCTAGATAAGTAGGGAAAAACAGACAGTAATCTTGTCATCTTTCATTAGAGAACAACAGCCAGACTGAACAATGAATTGTTACCAGTTAAAATTCCTGCAAAGGCCAGTGATTTTCATACTTACTAGATTAAATCACAACTTTTTGTTCCAACCAGGATCCTCATAACTCCTTACACACTTACATATAATATGAAAAATGCCTTATAGATCCTTCTATATTTTTAAGAATATCTAGCACTTCAACTCTAACACAATTTATATTGCAGTCTGCAGTACGTATATAATGAATTGCTAATTAGCCATGCAGGCTGTGTATTACATATGTTTTTTTGTTTTAATGGGATGAGGTGGCAACCCTAATGAAAATATGTACAGTACTGCCTCTTCAACTACCCTCCAGGCATAGTACCTTTATCCATAGGGTGTCAGCCCCACAGTCTAAGAACCTCTGAAACATTTTTAGAGCAGATCAGAGAAGCACAGTTTATCGGGCGATAACTTTTATTGGAGTTATTTTTTTTTAATAAACGCTGATTAAACAACTTCTAAGTCATAAATGACATTTTCTGTCCAAAAGACTTTTTTAATACGATATAAAGCATTTAGCGATGACTGGCATTTGCTCAATTGTACATGTAAATATCGGCCAATTCATAGTAAGTAAGGTTGAAAAAAAGATACACATCAATCAAGTTCAACCTTTTAGTTTGTTTTTTTTTTTTATTTGCCTAACTGCTAGTTCATCCAGAGGAACTAGCATCTTTTAAGTCAACCTCGTGGTATTTCCTGGTGCCCTGTGCGCCCTCGTGGTATTTCCTGGTGCCCTGTTTCACTGATTTCATCAGCTTCCTCAGAGGCATGAGGTTGACTTAAAAGACGCCGGCAAGGTCACCCCCCCCCGGAACAGTGCACCCTATTTGAATTTTATGCGATTGTTTAAAGAATGAAACGTGAGTTAAATTGGTTTACAGATTTACTTTTTAATAAAATAGTATTACACTACTTTGGCTTTTATCTTTGCATTTGGAGTTTGGAAACATGTGTACAGCCGGAGGGAGATTCCTGTGAGGATTCATATTACACGCTATACCAACCTAGTGGTTTGTAAGCAGTACCGTAACTAGAGGGGGGTGGGCCCTGGTGCGTGATGCGCAGCCAGGCCCCCGTCCCCTCCGTACGGCCCGAATTTCAGTGGCGCTGCAGGGGGGATTTCATTGGCGCGCAGCGCTGCCAGGGGGGGCCAGAGGGGGTGCGGGCCCTGGCCCGCTCGCACCCCCTGCTCCCCCGGTAGTTCTGCCACTGTTTGTAAGTAGGCACTTTGTCCATTTGGTGGAGGTTATTTTTGGGACCGAACCCAGGAACGTTCACCATCACTAACAGATTCTTTATCCAAATTTTGGTGTAAATACTAAAGGTGGAAAGCAGACACCCTTATAATAATTTATGCAAACACTGGGTGGCACCTAAACAACTGAACGTACTACACCATATTCGTTTCTGATCTCTGTTGCCACAGGCGCTGATTATCTCCTTTTATTGTATTTGGACATTTTTTTGGACAGCGGTGAGACTGTGAGGAGATCGGCAAGTACTGAACAGACTAACTATTCCAAAAAACTTTTTAAGATATACTACTAGTTGACTGACTATTGCTGTTTGAAGTAACCTTAGCATCTACTAAGTATCTTCACCCATTATCTCTCTTGCACCACAATACATGAATATAAGTAGGCAAGTTTACAAACAAAATCTAATATAGTTAATACTCCAAAAACGAGCAGTTCTCAGAAAATACAGAAAATGTAACCAATTTTGAAAGAACAGCTGCAGCTAGTAAACAGTGTAAGCCTTGCGCACATGCCATAATTAGTATCTGAATTAGCTCAGAACCCACTTCTAAAATAATCAGCTAATCCAGACGTGAGCATCAACATATTCTTTACACAAAATAGTAAACCGTGTACGCTGCTCTAAATTGCATTTCTCACAGTACCTGAACAAACAGCATACATATTTTACATTTATGCAGCCGGCACAAGTCTTATAGATACAGGTATGGGATCCTTTATCGGCAAAACCCATTAACCAGAAAGCTTCATATTACATGAAGGCCATCTCCTAGAGAGATGTAATAATAAAACAGTACATTGATAGTAATTAAGCTGCATTAATCCATATTGTTGGCAAATTAATCCTATTGGGTTTAATATTTAAAAGTTTTTATGCAGACTTAATTGAGACCTCCCCACAAGTGGATGTTTCAGTATTGATGTTAACTATCTGGCCATTGCAGTCTTTTATAACACAGGTATAGAATCTGTTATCTGGAAATACGTTAGCCAGAAAGCTCCAAATTGCAGAAATACCATCTCCCAGAGACTCCATTTTATTCAAACAATCAGAAATATTTTCTCTATAATAATAAAACAGTACCTTGTACATGATCCTAACAAAGACATAATTAATCCTTACCGGAAGCATAACCAGTCAATTGGGTTTATTTAAAATTGAAATTATTTTCTAGCAGACTTAAAATATGGAGATCCAAATTAAAGAATTATCCATTACCTGAAAAACCCCAGTTAAGCATTCTGGATAACGGGTCCATACCGCCAAACATTTTGTAAATGGAAAGAGGAATTTTTTTAGATCATGCCTGGCCACACCCCCCGATTACCATGTTGATTTTACAAAATTTGGGAGATTATGAAAATTTGAACACAATTCTGTCTACAGTGTCTACAGTCTTGCTAATGAAAGTGGATTGCCCTTTTAGCCGCAAGTCACAGTTTCACAGTAAGCTTTATCAGAAAGGTCTATATAAATACACCAGTAAACCCTCAAAGTAATGCTGCTCTGAGTCCTCTTGTCAAAATAAACACAGCATTTCTTTTCTTTTATTGTGTATACATGGGCTTCTGTATCAGACTTCCTGTTTTCAGCTTAAACCTCCAGGGCAGGGCTTGAGCATGCTCAGTTTGCTCCTCTCCCCCTCCCTCCTCCCATCCCTGCTGTAATCTGAGCTCAGAGCTGTAAGTGAGTAGGGAGAGACTCAGGCAGGAAGTAATGTCACACCAAGCTTATATGGCAGATTCTATCCTAAACAAACAGAGACAGTGTCTAGAGCTGTTTACTCAGGTATGGTTAAGCATTCTGCAGAATAAATATAGTGTTCTAGCTTGCACTATTGTGGCTAATCTGTTGACAATATACTGTCTTGGAGCTTTCCTTCTCTTTAAATAGATACATTTGTTTCTTTGCTTATCTTAAATTATTACAATTGTTTTTTCGCTTATATTAAATTTGAACAAATGTATTGAAGTGCACCTATTCTGTGCTCTCTGCCTGAAAGCCAATTAAGTTAGAAATTTTTAATCTTTTTCTGGCTGTTCAGTGCAGGAGATCAAAGAGAAAGTCAGGACATTTCAGTAACAATCTGGAACTGCGGTCTGAACAGTAAAAATCTGCACTGTCCCGCGAAAAACAAAACAGTTGGGAGGTATGCAGGTCCCATACCTGTACCTTGTATATAGAACTGAAAGAAAATACCTGGCATCACACACCTGTGTCAGTGACTAGTTGCGTGTATACGTAAAGTTTATGTATACATTCTAAAACAATTATACCATAAATATATCAGGAATAGTTGTACTTCATGAACCTGGTATATTGAGGCATTGCAGCACTTCTTTTAATAAGTTACTTTTATATGTTTACTATTGGGAATAGAAAATGGGTCTAAAAAGGAACTTACAAGCAAAATAAACAATCTTTTTTACATGTAGCACTTTAAACTAGTTGAACAAAAAAGCAAACTGGGGAACAAATGTTATTATCCAGTACTACTGCATATTTCTTAAAGGGTATGTCAACCCAAAAATTTGCCTAAAAGAAAAACTAATTCTAAGCAACTTTTCAATATTTATTTATTTTAAAACCGAGTGCTTTTAAAGTTATTTGTAAATACAATTTCTATTGAAAGCAGAATCTGCTTAAAAGGGACATATGCCATAAATTTTGACAAGGTACTAAAAGATGTACACTATTTAGAAATTTAAAGACCTGTTATTATGTTCACACCTTCCATATTTCCCCTATCAAGCCTGAAAACTGCACTTGAACCACCATTTCCGGTCTGCAAGTGCTCTAATGTCAGGAGTCAGGAGCCACTGGCACTTTAAACAGTGAGAATTCTGGAAACTATAAGCCATTGTATGTAAGTATGAATTGTTATGCAACTCCAGAACAAAAGCTGTGGTTTCGGTTTAACTGTACCCCCTGCTCCTAATGATATAATGCAGGGGTGCCCAAACTTTTTGCAACGAGAGCCAGATTTGGTGAGGTGAAAATGTGTGGGGGCCGACCATTCAGCCCGACATTGTTTGAACCATTAACATTAAATTACATGAATCAATTAATTGTAACAGTAATATTAGTGAAATGATCTGCCACTTGGTCTATACTGCTGCCTGTGTGCTGAAGGTGTTAGCAATAGACACGTATTGGAACGTAGTGACGCCAAACTTCTTTAGTTTACTGTACTGGCACATCAGTACGTCTATCGAAAACAACGTGTCAGTGCAGACAAATGGAGGGTACTTGTATGCAGTACAAATTATGCGATTTGGGTGGGGGAGATGTGCACAATTTATATACATAGTAGGAAAATATAGGGTTTACATGTCCTTTAAATAATGTTGGAAAGGTCTGAGTTTCCCAGCAAAGACAGGTCTGTTGCCCAACTGCCTTGTCTTATATTCTATCAATATTCTTCTCAACCAGGGTAAAGAATAGAAAGGAAAACTCTGCTTTTAATATCATTACACATACAAATAACTCGAAATCCACAGAGAAACTTTTAATGAATGTATATTGCAAGGTTGCTTAGAGTTAGGTCTTTTGTCAGGTAAAATAAATGTTTTGGGTTTACATACAACCCTCTGTATATCCCCTTTATACAAAATGTTTCCTTTCTAAAGGAAAATGTGTAGTCATTAAAATATATTATACTCCATCCATCATTCATCACATAGCACCTGATATTATACATATATACACTCACACATACAAAATATAAGTTTGGCAACTGTTTAAAGGGGAAGTTCATCTTTAAATAAACCCTGGCATCCAATGATGGCAATGATTTCATTTTACTATTATTTTTTTGGTAATATTTTAACTTATTGAGTTTAAATTCCAAGTCAGGCAGCTGCTCAACAAAATCTAGATCATTAAAGTGATATTGACACTAAAAGAAAACTACTCTTCAAAATATTACAAATTAACAGTAAAAGTTACTAAAGGTCATGGTTATCACTTTTCGCGGATATGGATACTTTTGTAATGAATTGTTGCTTGAAGTGCCTAAGCCTGACTGTGTTGCCAACCTGACTGTCCCTTCTCAATCTGTCAGGTATAGCTTCTAATGCCACCTGACTACTGCTGCACAAATATGGCAGCCCCCCCATAGAGGAACATAAGTAGTCAGATAGGTAATGTAAAAGCATTGGGTAAAAAAATTGTAAAAAAAATTTAGAAAAAAAAAAGAAAAAAAAGTTCTTCTGGTGTCAGTAAAAAAAAAAAAAAATTAAACCCAAATACAGATTGTATCATAAAAAATAGGTGACCTACCCTTTTAAAGGAGGTGCAAAGTGACCTAGCCCCTTGAATCAGAAATGCAATGTACTCTCCAAAAATAACCTAAAAAATGCACTGTTAATCATGATATATTTACCATTCATACATGGGGAGGCACATTAATCCAGGCTCGAATTTCAAATTCATGTGAGTTTTTTTTTAAAATCCCATAAATTCAAAATTTGACTAGTCGAAATTTATTAATAAAATCAAATTATTCTCAATTGGACAGATTTAAACAGCCTGGAAACTCAAATCGAATTTTAAACAAACTCGATTTGAGTTTTTTTCTCTGAAAACACTTGAATGTCTGGAAGGCTGAAAACATCTCCAAATTGATCCCTGGACCTCCCATTGACTTAAACAGCAATTAGGCAGGTTTTAGGTGGCGAATAGTTAAAATTCTAATTCTTAAAGGGCCAGAGTATGATAAATCTTGAAAATCAAATTAGAATCTTTTTTAAAAAAAAAACTTGAATTGAGTTTGAATAACTCCCTAGTCGAATTTGACAGTTTTGACCATAAATTTTTTTTTTTTTTTTTTTAGAATTTTCAATTTGACCCTTAATAAATCTGCTACTTAGACTTTACAAATCATTGGGTCAGATGGTCTTGGCCAGAGTACATTTAGATACACATTATATGGCAGTTTACAAACCAATACAATTTTTATCAGAATATAATTATCAGCCTTGTCTATGGAATGTGATGTGAACCACATTTTCCCCTTGATAATTTGCAACTGCACTTTCATGTGTCTCAATGACACTCCTAATAAAATTCAAGATGGTTAGGATTCAGAAACTTTAGCCTGGTGCCATAATTTTCAGTTTTTTTTGAAAAAAAAAATCCTCTACTAAGACTGATAGAATAACAATAAATTCATACTAGTGACTTATCGGTAGGGACTGTATATAGCACCATCTTCAAAGTCATAGAAGCACTTGGTTCCCAATTTGATAATATATTATAAACTTGTGGTCATCAACAGACTCAGTATAGCCAAAAAATGCATAAAAATTAAATGGACAGACACCACCTTGCTAAGTATAAAAATGCAAATATTTTCTTAAAACATGTTTAGCATCCTATGGGTTAGCAAATAAAATGTGTGACAAAAATTGTTACACTATAAACAACTTCTACAGGGAAATCTGCTAGAGTACTTATTGCTCATCACATACAACCTGAACATAATTATGATTCATAAATAGTAGCTTAGGGTCTTCATTAACTTATTAAAATATTTCCTTTAAGCTGTGCAAGACGTGAAAGACGGCACTTAAAAAAAGAGAATATTTACCTATAAATAACGAAATATGAATGCACAGACATTACATCTCATAGTATTTTACCATAAATAGATAAATATGGTTACGCAGATGTTATAGCTCTCATAATATTTTCCTATAAATTGATAAATATTGGTGCACAGAAGTACATCTCTCTGTATTAAGATTTGTACATGAAAGTTATAGTTAACATATTACTGATTTCACCAGAGGTGTTTACTTTAGGCTTTAAAAACAACACTAAGTTCTTTAAGTTCATGAATAGGTACTTTCATGTTGCTTGTTTCTTATGAGCAATGATCAACTATATATAAATGTAAGGACACAATGAATAAACAATGACTATTATTTATAATGGATTCTGTCATGATTTTTATGGTGCAATTTTTATTTCTAAATTACATTGTTTACACTGCAAATAATTTACTCTACAATGGAAAATTTTCCTAACTCAACAAGTGTATTTTTTTAGTTGTAATATTGGTGTGTAAGCAGCCACCTCAGATCATTTTGCCTGGTCATGTGCTTTCAGAAAGAGCCAGCACTGCTTTCTGCTTTCAGGCAGGCTATTGTTTCTCCTACTCAATTTAACTGAAGGAGTCGCAGTGGGGCATGGATTTTTACTATTGAGTGCTGTTCTTATATCTACCAGGGAGCTTTCATTTGGTTGCCTCCCCATTGTTCTACTGATGGGCTGCTGGTGGGGGCAAAGGGAGGGAGGTGATATCACTTCAACTTGCAGTGCAGCAGTAAAGAGTGACGGAAGTTTATCAGAGCACAAGTCACGTGACTGGGGGGACCTGAGAAATTGACAATATGTCTAGCCCCAGGTCAGATTTCAAAATTAAATAAAAAAAAATCTGTTTGCTCATTTGAAAAATGGATTTCAGTGCAGAAGTCTGCTGAAGCAGCACTATTAACTGATGTTTTTTTGAAAAAAACATGTTTGACTATGACAGTATCCATTTATGGTCCCTAACCATAACTGTTTTGTCTGCTGTTGCTCTCAGGAAGACATGGAACGGTGTCAGACAGACCTCAGAGCTAAATACTTCTGCTACCACTGACATATGGAGAGGAGCATTTTGTCCATCACTGTATATACTGTATCTATGTACCCCAGTGATATTGAAGATTTGCTATTTTGTAAAGCCAATAACTATTCACCATTACAGATACTGGGTTAAGGGTTTACATAAATGACAGTGTTTTGTTTGAACTTGCTTGTCAGTCATGTTCTACTAATGAGCAAATAACTGTATTCAAACTGTATGGAAACGGAGCTCAAATAACTTACTGATATCCATTCTAAAGCAATGGGAAATAATTGCTCATATTTAAATGGATTTCTTTACACTAGTTACATGACTAAAGGCTCGCAGCTGGTTAAGTCAGTGTACAGCTGTGCTTTTTGCAGGGACTATATTTATGTCAGACAAAAGTTATTCTATTGCAAACTCAAACATTTGGTAATTGTATTACAATGGAAAATAAAGAGGCCACTGATGATCAGTGATGGTCTTTTAAGTGTCAAAGAGAATAGATTCTAATGGAAAATATATAGTGTCCTAATGGAAAAGAAGCCTTATATTTGAATGCCGTCATCATTAGAAGCATATAATGCAATTTTAAAATGCTTTTAAAACAAATGGAAAGGCCAACAACCACTGATAATTTGCAAACTCATAAATAGGTGTTCACAAACTTGTTAGACTGTCTGAGGCCAAATTCACTGCTGTACAGATTATTATTATTATTATAACATGCGCCAAAATCTTTCAGAGTGCTGTAAAACAGAAGGGTGTAGCAAGCATACAAATGCTGAGTAAAAAGGGGCCCTGCAAAGGGGGGGATCAACGGCATGGCAGAACTTGGAGTGGCCAAGAAACAACAGAAATACAAAAACTACTGGGTTTCATCTCAGAATCTTGTTTGTGCACCAGAATGGGGGACCCGATGTCAATCCCCATACACTGGCTACACAATTAAACGATTAAGAGAGCGGGAGAATGTGGGGAGAGCAGTGGCATCTAGGAAGTGCTGAATGGAAAGTGAAAGTAATGGTCTGTCCAGCCTCTATGCCTAAGGCATAGAGGAGGGGCAGACAATATTTGATTGACAGCTGAGATTTTTAAATGAGCTTACAAAAGCTATGAATGCTTTGATAAAAATTGAAATTGGACTTATTATACAGATTTGTGTGTCTGGGTGACAGGTCCACTTTAATTGCACAATATGCATTTGGAACAGTTCAGTGTGACAAAACAAGCTGGGTAAATAAATAGGTTGTGCAAAATAAAAAATGTTTCTAATATAGTTAGTTAGCCAAAAATGTAACGTATAGAGGCTGGAGTGACTGGGTGTCTAACATAATAGCCAGATCACTACTTCTTGCTTTTCAGCTCTATAACTCTGAGTTAGTCAGCGACTTGAATTGGAGCAACATGGTGCATTTCTGTTCATTGAGTTTGCAATTGATCCTCAGCATTCTACTCAGATTCAAAACCAACAGATATGACCCATGTGCCCCCCCTCAAGGCTCTGATTGGTTACTGCCTGGTAACCAGGGTAACCAGTCAGTGTAAACCAAGAAATCTGAAAAGCAGGAAGTAGTGTTCTGGCTATTATATTACATCCAGTCACTCCAGCCTTTATACATTCCATTTTTGACTAACTAAATTAGAAACATTTTTTATTTTGCACAGGCTATCTATTTAGCCAGTTTTTATTTTTACACTGAACAATTCCTTTAACACACAAGTCTACAAACAGAATGCCATTTTCCCTAGTCCAACATAGTAATACCAGGGCTAAAACGACTTTTGCTTTATTTTAATTAGCATATCTAACATCCACCAAGGTTTCAAGAACTTGTTTTAACTGAAGATGTTAAGTTAGGACTAACTGCACTATATTTTTCATCACTGCCCAAATAATATCTCCTGTATATTCGTCTTTTTCCCAAATAATTACACAATTTTTACCGACCAGGTGGCTACTCTAGCCTTAAGACATTTGCTTACGAATAAAACAGTTGGAAGGCTCATAGTAAAGAATGACAATTCAAATTCAGCTACAGAGCAAGTGCCTATACAAGTACTGTGCATTTTTGTAATGAATGGTGCAAGAATCCACCTAATAAGTTGCTATGATTTAGAGGTCGTTCAAGGAAAAGAACATGAATGTAATCCCATGGCAACCCACCTATTCTGAAACTCCTTGTAATACCATGTAATATCAAGAGATGGAGGAAATGGTTACATAGTTTCTGGTATCCCATTTAAGACTGACCCTTACTCTAAGCAACAGTTTAGTAGGCTCAAATAGCACTAGTAATGAAAAACATGCCCGTTGGTTAACTTAAAAAAGATGCAGGTTGAGAGTGTTGCTCCATTAAATAATGGTACCAGTATGGTTGTAACAGATACAGATAAGCAAATGTGTTAAATCAGTTCTTTTCTTCAGTGTATACAATAGAGGAGTCTGGGTTCACAGGCTCACTTAATAACTGCACGAATGGTTCAGCTCAATCTAGTCAGTGGTTGACTCAGGATATGATTCAAAAAGCTTTAATACAAATTAATGTAAACAAGGCTCCAGGGCCTGATGGCATACACCCCCGGGTTCTAAGAGAGCTTAGTTCAGTTTTAGACCAGCCCTTATTTCTGATTTTCTCAGATTCACTGTCATCTGGTATGGTGCCTATGGATTGGAGAAAAGCTGATGTTATTCCAATATTTAAAAAGGGATTACGGGATTACGATCTCAGCCTGGCAATTATAGGCCAGTAAGCTTGACATCTGTGGTGGGCAAATTATTTGAAGGCTTGTTAAGGGATCACATTCAAAATTTTGTCCTAATGAATGGCATTATGAGCAACAATCAGCATGGCTTTATGAAGGATAGGTCATGTCAGACGAATTTGATTGCATTTTATGATGTGGTAAGTAAGATTCTGGATAGTGGGGGGGCAGTAGATGTGATCTATTTGGATTTCGCCAAAGCGTTTGATACTGTGCCCCACAAATGCCTGCTTTCTAAACTAAGGTCTGTTGGGCTTAATGAAGTCGTTTGCACATGGATAGGAAACTGGCTACAGGATCGGTTACAGAGGGTAGTTGTTAATGGGACATTCTCTACTTGGAGTAAGGTTCTTAGTGGGGTCCCCCAGGGCTCAGTATTGGGTCCACTTTTATTTAACTTGTTCATTAATGACTTAGGGGAGGGTGTTGTAAGTAATGTATCAGTGTTTGCAGATGACAAAATTATCCAGCCCAATTAATTCCAACCAGGATGTGGCATCCTTGCAACATGATCTTGACAAACTGGCAATCTGGGCAGCTAAGTGGCAAATGAGATTTAATGTTGATAAATGTAAAGTCATGCACCTGGGATGTAAAAATATCCAAGCCACTTATACCCTTAATGGGACTGCACTAGGCAAATCCATTATGGAAAAGGACCTTGGAGTCCTTGTAGATGATAAACTTGGCTGTAGCAAGCAATGCCAGTCAGCAGCATCAAGGGCAAATAAAGTCTTGAGCTGTATTAAAAGGGGCATAGAGTCAAGGGAAGAGGGGGTCATTCTTCCACTGTATAGAGCACTTGTAAGGCCCCATCTAGAAAATGCCGTACAGTTTTGGTCTCCATCACTCAAACAGGACATTATTGTATTAGAGAGGGTACAGAGAAGGGCAACTAAGCTGATAAAAGGTATTGAAAATCTTAGCTATGAGGAAAGACTGGCCAAATTGGGGATGTTCACGCTGGAGAAGAGGCGCTTAAGGGGTGATATGATGACTATGTATAAATATATAAGGGGATCATATAATAATCTCTCTAATGCTTTATTTACCAGTAGGTCTTTCCAGCTGACACGAGGTCACCCATTCCGATTATAAGAAAAGAGGTTCCGCCTAAATATTCGGAAGGGGTTTTTTACAGTGAGAGCTGTGAAGATGTGGAATTCTCTCCCTGAATCAGTTGTACAGGTTGATACATTAGATAGCTTTAAGAAGGGGTTGGATGGCTTTTTAGCAAGTAAGGGAATACAGGGTTATGGGAAATAGCTCATAGTCCAAGTTGATCCAGGGACTAGTCTGATTGCCATTTTGGAGTCAGGAAGGAATTTTTCCCCCTCTAAGGCAAATTGGAGAGGCTTCAGATGGGTTTTTTGCCTTCCTCTGGATCAACTGGCAGATAGGTAGTTAATAAAAAAAAAAAAAAGGTTGAACTCGATGGACATGTGTCTTTTTTCAACCTTACTTACCATGTTACTATGTTAAAAAGATCCAAAAAACGCACAGATTAACAAACCGTATTTAGACTACATTTGGGCTTCTGCATAAACATAAGCAGTTCATATAGAGGAGTTCCATTAATCAATGTGCTTATTAAGGGTCAGTTCACTGGGGGGGGGGGGCAATGGAATCTGCCGTACATTTGAACATTTGAATTAGGGTTACAAGATCACTTGAAATTCAGGGACAGTGCAGAGCTGCACTGACTGTCATGTCCAGACTAACTTGACCTCCCCAAGGCCAGAGGCCTACCTTGCAACTGTCCCTTTTTCGCGGAACAGTCCCGATTTTGATGGCTCAACCAGAAGTTCCAGATTGTTACTAAAATGCCGTGGCTTTCTCTTTGATCTCCTGCAGTAAACAGCCAAAAAAAGATACAACGTTTTTAAAGCTTTAAAACTCTAAAAAAATTGGCTTTTTGTAGAGAGCCCAGAATATGTGGCAGGTCACTTAGCTAAATTTGTTACAATTTAAGATACGAAATGAAACAGTTGCAATGATTTAAGATAAGCAGGTCTCTTGGGGAAACTGTGACTTGCAGCTTTTACTGTGAACTCCCTTTTAATAGCAAAATTATAATAACACATAAAAAACACAGAAATGTGTTCAAACTTTCATAACCTGCTGAATTTTGTAAAATGAACATGGAACTTAGGCGGTGTGGCCACAATTGTATAATCAGCTGAGGAAGAGCTAGTTGGCTCGAAACATGTCGTGCACTGTATGAATAAAATTAATCACTGAATCAACACCTTGGTTCTCCAGAATCCTATGTTATAATTGTGGCCACAATTGCAATGGTCAAAATCTTTTTGTCCCTCTTTCTATTTCCAACATGTTAGGAGATATGCATAGGGACTTCGCGCCCGTCCTAATGAGCATGAAGACGAGAAAAATCCCACTGAACAAATTCAAATCCAGCTGGGTGGCATTCCCACAAATCTGGCTTGGCTATTGCATGTAAATTAAAAGTGCAATCAGTACAACCCTCATAGCTGGATTTTCAAGACATGTCCCTGAATTTTCAAGTTATCTGGTAACCCTACCCACACCTACATGCCATGCAGTTCTGCCTGTCCTTGCTTGATACACATTATGTTACGTACGCTTCTATAAAAGTAATGCATTGCTTCCTTACACACACACAAAATGGAACCTCAATTTTACATCCCCTGATTTTAAAGGAGAAGGAAAGCTCCAAGACAGTTTATTGTCAACAGATTAGCCACAATAGTGCAAGCTAGAACGCTATATTTATTCTGCAGAATGATATCCCATACCTGAGTAAACAGCTCCTTTTAGGAACCACTGTGCTAAATATTGGATTAGTCATATACTGGGTAAGTTAAATGGTTAAGTAGTTTGGAGATACACCAGTATAGACAGTGTGTTCATTTCTTTCCCCAAATAGCGGTTGCTTCCTTTCTAGTTCAGATGCTGGCTATAGAAGACAAATACATGGTTATGTTGGGTTTACTCAGGCAGTAAGCATGTGATCTGCGCCGGACACCATCAGGGTCTGACAAGTTCTTTATTCAAATGGCATAAGCTGGCTCCTCCTAAAGTTTTCAACTACATATCCCAGTACAAAACATAATAAGGCTTGGCAATGCAAAAATCAGCAGCTTTCACATTAATAGGTTTCCGAGTGTGCTCATGCATAATGGACACTGCCTCAGCTGGCAAACAAATAATGCTGCAATATGCAGTCACAACTAGAGAGAGAAATGGAAATAAGTGATTTATTTGCATATAAAGGCGAATAAATGGGAGATGCAATATTTTGCAGTGACATTTTCTTCTAAGCAAATAATATAAAAACTGCTTCTTATATTATTTATAGTTATTGATAATCACTCCTACAACATAAAGGTAGGTTAATTGCTCCTGATAATACCAATTTGAATAAACAAGCTCTGTTCATAATTTGGATGTCCATATTTTAAATATACTAAAAACACAAAACAAAAGAACACACTAATTGGTGACACATCCCATTGGATTTAATTATATCTCAGTTGGGATCAAGTACAAGGACGTATTGTATTTTATTAAAAAATAATTCAACCATTTTTAATTTTTTGTTGATTAAAATATAGCCTTTCACTAATTCGAAGCTTTCTGTATAACACAGTTGTATTATCAATTCTGTCTATTTATTCCATTCGAATTGTGAATAAAATAAAGAATAAGTTTAAAAAATTCACATTACTCTAAAAATCAACCTTTGATAAATGTGGATACATGATGATAATGATACAGGCAAGTTGTTTAAAAAATTAATTAATTAATTAAATTTAAAAAAAAAACTTGAGAAAAATGTTTGGTTTGGAATGCAAGAATTATTTTGCAACTTGCTTTTCTGAAGATTGAAGATATAAAAAAAGAAGCTTTTGGTGACCTTTCAAATCAATACCTCATCTGTCAAAAAAATAAACAGTGACAAATAGTATGGTTAGAACCTATTTTAAGCTATGTACCATACTGCTGATAATACATAATGACTGCAAAACAGTAAGAAAAGCTGAGTAACATCATTTGAAATAAAAAAAAGTCTCTCAAACTACTGTGGTTGCCCAAGGGAGTTTCACAGCTGTGCTTAAAGGATCAGCAACAGCAACATTTTCTAAAAAAAAAATTTGTTAGTATGCTATGAAAAAAAAAAACCACCAACACATATTAAACTTTAAATTCGCTAAGTCTTTTTTAAGAAGTAACTTGCAGAAACTCCGCTTGCACTCCTCTTCAGAAACGGCGACGACCCATCTTGCGGCGCTCGATTTCTCCTCCCTGGCTATCTCCTATAAGGAAGGCAGGGAGGAGAAATGTAGCGCCGCACGACGGATCGCTGATTACCTTTTCTGAAGAGGAGTGCAAGCGGAGTTTCGGTAAGTTATTTCTTAAAAAAGACTTAGCGACTTTAAAGCTTAATATGTGTTGGTGTCTTTTTTTTGCTGTTACTGGTCCTTTAATCTACTTGCTTGGGTTTCAGTACAACAGGACTACCAACTGGGAACTTTCTTGTCTTTAGTTGACAACTATCTTGTACTAGCAAAGCCACAACAAACGTGCGCCTAATTACTAGCACCATAAGGTCTTAAGACCATTTACAATGGGTAAAGCAAATAAAATAGTCGAAAACTACACAACCCTTCTAAAAGATTTTGAATGGGAAAAACGCATAAGGATCTTGTAGACCTTAAACTACAGTGGGACCCATGTAATAGGTTGCATGCACCTGAATAACAGCAATGTTGCAGGCTACAATCAGTCTTTTATCAAGCTTTATAAAAGGCTGATTGTAGCTTGAAACATCGCTGTTACCCAGGTTCTGCCAAGTGTTCCTAATAAAGAAAAATTTATCTTATAACAATTTTGGTGCTGGACTTCAAATAGGTCAAACAAAAAATGAATGGGGGATTTCCCAAGCCACAGGTGAAATTCAAAAAAACTTTATTGCCAAGCTTGCATGAAAACATACACAGGATGTATCATACATTATGAGACTTTTTCCTAAACTATGACATGTCTGGTCACCTGATGCGTTTCACTGAATTGGGCTGGAGCGGAGTTGGGCTGGAGCTGAGTACAGTCAACTGGAGACCACCACATGGGTAATCTACATAACCGCCTGGATATCTTTGATGTGAGAAGTATTGAAGCAGATTCTGCCAATTTTGCAGACATAGGTTACATGTACAGCACACCACCAATAATTCTTGGTTAAAAAAAATCTTTGTGGATTTTAGATATACCCAACCTTAAAGGGATACTGTCATGGGAATTTCATTTATCAAAAAGCATCAGTTAATAGTGCTGCTCCAGCAGAATTCTGCACTGAAATACGTTTCTCAAAAAATCAAACCAATTATTTTTTATATATATTGAAATCTGACATGGGGCTAGACATATTGTCAGTTTCCCAGCTGCCCCCGGTCATGTGACTTGTGCTCTGATAAACTCAAGTCACTCTTTGCTGTAACACAAGTTGGAGTTATATCATCCCCCTCCCTTTCCCCCCAGTAGCCTAACAACAAAACAATTGGAAGGTAACCAGATAACAGCTCCCTAACACAAGATAACAGCTGCCTGGTAGATATAAGAACATCACTCAATAGTAAAATCCAGGTCCCACTGCAACACTACATAGAGTATAAGAAACAACAGTCTGTCAGAAAGTAGTTCCATCCTAAAATGCTGGCTCTTTCTGAAAGCACATGACCAGGCAAAATAACCTGATATGGCTGCCTACACATCAACATTAAAACTAAAAAAAATACACTTGCTGGTTCAGGAATTAAATTTTATATTGTAGTGTGAAATATTCACAGTGTAAACAGTGTCATTTAGAAATAAAAACTACATCATAAAAAGCATGACAGAAAGATAAGCATTGGCCATACTGACAATCAAAGACATGCACACGTATTACCCTCTTTAACCTTTTCACTGCCAGCCAATTTGGCCAAGTTGATACTTTTATTGCCAGGCCATTTTTGAACATTTTGTGCTCTTTCACTTTAGGGGCCTTTCCTGGGGGGGGTCTTTTAGTTTACCCAGGAAAACAAGATATTGTTTTTTTCAGGACAACCTAAGCTTTCAGAATATGCTAGAATTGTGTTGTAATTCCACTTCTGTAAAAAGATATGGGCTTCTAAGTGTATAAAAAAACAAAAAAAAAACAGGTTTGCATGATACAAACGCAAATATCAGAATCATAATTTATTTTATGTACGAGAACACAGCAGATTTGGAAAGTTCTGTGTCTCCTGAACGCGCCAATACCAAATATATATCGTTTTATGGAGATTTCTCACTTGTATAGATCAAAATCTAGAAGCAGCAAACAACCAAATTTCCACAGCACTGCTCCACAAAACTGCATACATCTGATTTCAAGGCCAAACATTCCACTAACAGTAGGTTTACCCTAAAAAATTGCACATTATTGGAAAGAACAGATTCTAACGAGTTCAAAATGGGTAAATATATATTTGTACTCAAAACTACCAAGTTGCAATTCTTTCCTAAAATTAGCAGTTTTATAAAAATTTGTTACATTTTTGAAAAATGGCCTCAAAGTGTCCAGTCTACAGCATCGTATCTCCAACATATCAATAGATACCAATATAAAACCACCTAAACATGAAAGCCCGGGGGCCGCTGAACAGTTTGATGCCCAATATGCATAGGTACACCTAAGTATGTGGCGTATAGGGGCCCCTGAACAAAGACACCCCATACAAGTAATCAGTTCTGTAATTCCAGATACTGCAAAATAAGCACATTTACAGCATTTTTCAAGGGGCAAAAGTACAAAAATATTTGTTCACCCCAGAAAACTATACATTTTTGGAAAGTACGCATTCTAACGAATCTAAAATGGGTATGCATGTCTTTCTACTCCGAAGTACCAAGCCGCAAAGCTTTCCGACATTTGGCAATTTTTATGACATTTCCGAAAATCGCCTAAATACTCCAACTCTGAAGCATCGTATCTCCCACATATCAATACATACCAAGATAAAACACACTAAATCCGAAAGCCCGGGGGCCGCTGAACAGTTTGATGCCCAATATGCATAGGTACACCTAAGTATGTGGCGTATAGGGGCCCCTGAACAAAGACACCCCATATGAGTTATCAGTTCTGTAATTCCAAATACTGCAAAATAAGCACATTTACAGCATTTTCCAAGGATCAAAAGTACAACAATGCATGTTCACCCCAGAAAACCATATCTTTTTGGAAAGTACACATTCTGACGAATCTAAAATGGGTATGCATGCCTTTTTACTCCGAATTACCAAGCTGCAAAGCTTTCCTAAATTTGGAAATTTTTATGACATTTCCAAAAATCACCTCAATACTCCAACTCTGAAGCATCATATCTCCTACATATCAATACATACCAAGATAAAACACTCTAAACATGAAAGCCCGGGGGCCGCTGAACAGTTTGATGCCCATTATGCATAGGTACACCTAAGTATGTGGCGTATAGGGCCCCCTGAACAAAGACGCCCCATTACAAGTAATCAGTTCTGTAATTCCAGATACTGCAAAATTAGCACATTTACAGCATTTTTCAAGGGGCAAAAGTACAAAAATGTTTGTTCACCCCAGAAAACTATACATTTTTGGAAAGTACGCATTCTAACGAATCTAAAATGGGTATGCACGTCTTTCTACTCCGAAGTACCAAGCCGCAAAGCTTTCCTAAATTTGGAAATTTTTATGACATTTCCAAAAATCACCTCAATACTAAAAATCTGAAGCATCATATCTCCAACATATCAATACATACCAAGCTAAAACATGCTAAACCTGAAAGCCCTGCGTCCGCTGAACAGTTTGATGCCCAATATGCATAGGTGCACCTAAGTATGTGGCGTATAGGGGCCCCTGAACAAAGACACGCCATACGAGTAATCAGTTCTGTAATTCCAGATACTGCAAAATAAGCACATTTACAGCATTTTTCAAGGGGCAAAAGTACAAAAATGTTTGTTCACCCCAGAAAACTATACATTTTTGGAAAGTACGCATTCTAACGAATCTAAAATGAGTATGCATGTCTTTCTACTCCGAAGTACCAAGCCGCAAAGCTTTCCGACATTTGGCAATTTTTATGACATTTCCGAAAATCGCCTAAATACTCCAACTCTGAAGCATCGTATCTCCCACATATCAATACATACCAAGATAAAACACACTAAATCCGAAAGCCCGGGGGCCGCTGAACAGTTTGATGCCCAATATGCATAGGTACACCTAAGTATGTGGCGTATAGGGGCCCCTGAACAAAGACACCCCATATGAGTTATCAGTTCTGTAATTCCAAATACTGCAAAATAAGCACATTTACAGCATTTTCCAAGGATCAAAAGTACAACAATGCATGTTCACCCCAGAAAACCATATATTTTTGGAAAGTACACATTCTGACGAATCTAAAATGGGTATGCATGCCTTTTTACTCCGAATTACCAAGCTGCAAAGCTTTCCTAAATTTGGAAATTTTTATGACATTTCCAAAAATCACCTCAATACTCCAACTCTGAAGCATCATATCTCCTACATATCAATACATACCAAGATAAAACACTCTAAACATGAAAGCCCGGGGGCCGCTGAACAGTTTGATGCCCATTATGCATAGGTACACCTAAGTATGTGGCGTATAGGGGCCCCTGAACAAAGACACCCCATTACAAGTAATCAGTTCTGTAATTCCAGATACTGCAAAATTAGCACATTTACAGCATTTTTCAAGGGGCAAAAGTACAAAAATGTTTGTTCAACCCAGAAAACTATACATTTTTGGAAAGTACGCATTCTAACGAATCTAAAATGGGTATGCACGTCTTTCTACTCCGAAGTACCAAGCCGCAAAGCTTTCTGACATTTGGCAATTTTTATGACATTTCCGAAAATCGCCTAAATACTCCAACTCTGAAGCATTGTATCTCCCACATATCAATACATACCAGGATAAAACACACTAAATCCGAAAACTCGGGGGCCGCTGAACAGTTTGATGCCCAATATGCATAGGTACACCTAAGTATGTGGCGTATAGGGGCCCCTGAACAAAGACACCCCATATGAGTTATCAGTTCTGTAATTCCAAATACTGCAAAATAAGCACATTTACAGCATTTTTCAAGGGGCAAAACTACAAAAATGTTTGTTCACCCCAGAAAACTATACATTTTTGGAAAGTACGCATTCTAACGAATCTAAAATGGGTATGCATGTCTTTCTACTCCGAAGTACCAAGCCGCAAAGCTTTCCGACATTTGGCAATTTTTATGACATTTCCGAAAATCGCCTAAATACTCCAACTCTGAAGCATCGTATCTCCCACATATCAATACATACCAAGATAAAACACACTAAATCCGAAAACTCGGGGGCCGCTGAACAGTTTGATGCCCAATATGCATAGGTACACCTAAGTATGTGGCGTATAGGGGCCCCTGAACAAAGACACCCCATATGAGTTATCAGTTCTGTAATTCCAAATACTGCAAAATAAGCACATTTACAGCATTTTTCAAGGGGCAAAAGTACAAAAATGTTTGTTCACCCCAGAAAACTATACATTTTTGGAAAGTACGCATTCTAACGAATCTAAAATGGGTATGCACATCTTTCTACTCCGAAGTACCAAGCCGCAAAGCTTTCCTAAATTTGGAAATTTGTATGACATTTCCAAAAATCACCTCAATACTAAAAATCTGAAGCATCATATCTCCAACATATCAATACATACCAAGCTAAAACATGCTAAACCTGAAAGCCCTGCGTCCGCTGAACAGTTTGATGCCCAATATGCATAGGTGCACCTAAGTATGTGGCGTTTAGGGGCCCCTGAACAAAGACACGCCATACGAGTAATCAGGTCTGTAATTCCAGATACTGCAAAATAAGCACATTTACAGCATTTTTCAAGGGGCAAAACTACAAAAATGTTTGTTCACCCCAGAAAACTATACATTTTTGGAAAGTACGCATTCTAACGAATCTAAAATGGGTATGCATGTCTTTCTACTCCGAAGTACCAAGCCGCAAAGCTTTCCGACATTTGGCAATTTTTATGACATTTCCGAAAATCGCCTAAATACTCCAACTCTGAAGCATCGTATCTCCCACATATCAATACATACCAAGATAAAACACACTAAACCCGAAAGCCCGGGGGCCGCTGAACAGTTTGATGCCCAATATGCATAGGTACACCTAAGTATGTGGCGTATAGGGGCCCCAGAACGAAGACACCCCATATCAGTTCTATAATTCCAGATACTGCAAAATCAGCACATTTATAGCATTTTTCAAGGGGTAAAAGTACAGAAATGTATGTTCACCCCAGAAAACCATATATTTTTGGAAAGTACACATTCTGACGAATCCAAAATAGGTAATTGTGTCTTTCTACTCAAAACTACCATAATGTAAAGCAATGCTAAAGGTAGCGGTTTTTATGATATTTCTGAAAATTGTCTAAAAATATTGCAATTGGCCGCGTTTATCTCACCTAATTTCATACATAAAATTGTAAAACACCCTAAATATTGACGCCAAGGGTCTACTGAACAGTTTGATGCCCAATATGCATAGATATTCCAAAGTATCTGGCATGTGAGGACCCCAAAGAAAATTTGTGTATTTGAATTTTCTCTGCGTTTTTTTCGCCTTCTGTGAAAATAGACCAGTGACTGCATATTGAGCCACAAGACCCCCTAACAGCACAAATACCCCCCAAAACCATATATTTTTGGAAAGTACACATTCTGCCGAATCCAACATAGGTAATTATGTCTTTCTACGCCAAACTACCATACTGCAAAGCAATGCTAAAGGAAACGATTTTTGACATTTCTGAAAATTATCTAAAAATATTGCAATTGGCCGCATTTATCTCACCCAATTTCTTGCATACAATTGTAAAACACCCTAAATATTGACACCAAGGGTCTACTGAACAGTTTGATGCCCAATATGCATAGATATACCAAAGCATCTGGCATGTGCGGACCCCCAAAACAATTTGTGTATTTGATTTTTTTCTGTTGTCTTTTCGCCTTCTGTGAAAATAGACCAGTGACTGCGTATTGAGCCACAAGACCCCCTAACAGCACAAATACCCCCCAAAACCATATATTTTTGGAAAGTACACATTCTGCCGAATCCAACATAGGTAATTATGTCTTTCTACGCCAAACTACCATACTGCAACGCAACGCTAAAGGCAGCGATTTTTGACATTTCTGAAACTTATCTAAAAATATTGCAATTGGCCGCATTTATCTCACCCAATTTCTTGCATACAATTGTAAAACACCCTAAATATTGATGCCAAGGGTCTACTGAACAGTTTGATGCCCAATATGCATAGATATACCAAAGCATCTGGCATGTGCGGACCCCCAAAACAATTTGTGTATTTGATTTTTTTCTGTTGTCTTTTCGCCTTCTGTGAAAATAGACCAGTGACTGCATATTGAGCCACAAGACCCCCTAACAGCACAAATACCCCCCAAAACCATATATTTTTGGAAAGTACACATTCTGCCGAATCCAACATAGGTAATTATGTCTTTCTACGCCAAACTACCATACTGCAAAGCAATGCTAAAGGAAACGATTTTTGACATTTCTGAAAATTATCTAAAAATATTGCAATTGGCCGCATTTATCTCACCCAATTTCTTGCATACAATTGTAAAACACCCTAAATATTGACACCAAGGGTCTACTGAACAGTTTGATGCCCAATATGCATAGATATACCAAAGTATCTGGCATGTGCGGACCCCAAAACAAATAAATGTATTTGAATTTTCTCTGCTGTCTTTTCGCCTTCTGTGAAAATAGACCAGTGACTGTGTATTGCGCCACAAGACCCCCTAACAGCACAAATACCCCCCAAAACCATATATTTTTGGAAAGAACACATTCTGCCGAATCCAACATAGGTAATTATGTCTTTCTACGCCAAACTACCATACTGCAAAGCAATGCTAAAGGAAACGATTTTTGACATTTCTGAAAATTATCTAAAAATATTGCAATTGGCCGCATTTATCTCACCAAATTTCTTGCATACAATTGTAAAACACCCTAAATATTGACGCCAAGGGTATACTGAACAGTTTGATGCCCAATATGCATAGATATACCAAAGCATCTGGCATGTGCGGACCCCCAAAACAATTTGTGTATTTGATTTTTTTCTGTTGTCTTTTCGCCTTCTGTGAAAATAGACCAGTGACTGCGTATTGAGCCACAAGACCCCCTAACAGCACAAATACCCCCCAAAACCATATATTTTTGGAAAGTACACATTCTGCCGAATCCAACATAGGTAATTATGTCTTTCTACGCCAAACTACCATACTGCAAAGCAACGCTAAAGGCAGCAGTTTTTATGAAATTTCTGAAAATTGTCTAAAAATATTGCAATTGGCCACATTTATCTCACCTAATTTCATACGTACAATTGTAAAACACCCTAAATATTGACACCAAGGGTCTACTGAACAGTTTGATGCCCAATATGCATAGATATACCAAAGTATCTGGCATGTGCGGACCCCAAAACAAATAAATGTATTTGAATTTTCTCTGCTGTCTTTTCGCCTTCTGTGAAAATAGACCAGTGACTGTGTATTGCGCCACAAGACCCCCTAACAGCACAAATACCCCCCAAAACCATATATTTTTGGAAAGTACACATTCTGCCGAATCCAACATAGGTAATTATGTCTTTCTATGCCAAACTACCATACTGCAAAGCAATGCTAAAGGAAACGATTTTTGACATTTCTGAAAATTATCTAAAAATATTGCAATTGGCCGCATTTATCTCACCCAATTTCTTGCATACAATTGTAAAACACCCTAAATATTGACGCCAAGGGTCTACTGAACAGTTTGATGCCCAATATGCATAGATATACCAAAGCATCTGGCATGTGCGGACCCCCAAAATAATTTGTGTATTTGATTTTTTTCTGTTGTCTTTTCGCCTTCTGTGAAAATAGACCAGTGACTGCGTATTGAGCCACAAGACCCCCTAACAGCACAAATACCCCCCAAAACCATATATTTTTGGAAAGTACACATTCTGCCGAATCCAACATAGGTAATTATGTCTTTCTACGCCAAACTACCATACTGCAACGCAACGCTAAAGGCAGCGATTTTTGACATTTCTGAAAATTATCTAAAAATATTGCAATTGGTCACATTTATCTCACCCAATTTCTTACATACAATTGTAAAACACCCTAAATATCGACGCCAAGAGTCTACGGAACAGTTTGATGCCCAATATGCATAGATATACCAAAGCCATGTGCGGACCCCAAATAAAAATAGTGCATATGAATTTTCGCCACTGCCGATTCACCTTCTGTGAAAATAGACCCTGGACTGAATATTATGTGCCCAAGACCCTCTAACAGCAGAAAGACCCCCCAAAACCATATATTTTTGTAAAGTACACATTGTGGCGAATTCAAAATTGCTAAAAATTTGTTTGTACTCCAATTGATCAACGTACAAGCGACGCTAGAAAAAACAACAATGCAAATAACAATGCAAGCATAAAATCATACAAAATAAAAAACAATTAGGCAAATCAATGTCATAACAAAATAACTGATCCGACAGCGTGGCTAGCGGTCAGAATGCTTGATCCAATAGTCACGCTGTGAAATAAACAGTTTTTAGCGAAATAACAAGTGGAAAACTGATAAAATGAAGAACTAAAAAAAAAAAAAAAATTTTAAAAAATTTTAAAAAATATATATACGTGTGTGCTTGTGTGTGTACAGCTCTAAAAAGTGTGTAAATGTGTCTATGTGTATGCAAGTGTGTAGATATATGTGCAAAAGTATGTAAGTGTACAAAAGACCAAAAAAATCCAGAAAAGCAAAAAAAAAAAAAAACACCTACCTTTTGTTACATGTGTAGTGTGTGTGTGTACATACATGTGAGTGTGTAAATCAGTAAAGAAACGCCACTTACCGTTTCTGTGGCTGGGGGAGTCCTTGGCAGCGTTGGAGGGCCCAGGATCGCTCACAGGAAGTGAGTGGGCGGCGCTGGATCGTGTCCCACGAGGTCTGCGACTTGCCATGCGACTCTGCATTAGGTAAGTCGGGCCCTGCGACGATCGCGTCGCAGGACCGATGTAGGAACCCCCTTAGCTCGTTGCCTAAGGGGTTTGGGACGCCGCAGACTCGCCAGCACGGCGGTTAAACCCGCCAGTGCAGCGAGGGACCCTGAACTGCGCAGCACGTAGGTACTACGTGCTTGGCAGACAGAGCATTTTCATGGCAGAACGTAGTACCTACGTGCTTGGCAGGGAAAAGGTTAAAAGAAAAGCTAACATTTCCTTTACCATAACTACTTGGTAATATATACTTAAGTGAGTTTATCACCATATAACTATATATAAGAGCAGCTCTTACTAACAAGTCTCATTCAAAAGACTCGAATGAAATCCCCTAGTAGACATATTTTCCCTCTAGTAGACACACCTTGATGAAAAAGCTTGCAAACGAGAGCTTGCTTTAGGTAAGAGGATGTCACAGACATTTGATCAGAACAACCACCAAGTAAGGTATGTATTGTTACATTGTCAAATGGATAATGACAGCTGAATTCAGTTTGCTAATTTTTTATGAAAACAATGTGAAGTGTAGTTTTGAATATTTAAACATTTTTTAGCAGAAATAAAGAATGTTTTTCAATTTCTTTATGACTGTTTTTTTAATTTTTGACTGCTTTTCTGATATTTTTTTTAGATATTTTAAGTATATTAAAGAATCTTACCAAAATAGAATATATATTTAAGTCAATATTACCCTTACCCTTAAGCCCCCATTTTGTGATATTCTCTGTACTGCTTCAGAGATCACCTGACCAGAAATACTGCTTCTCTAACCGTAAAAGTAAGAAGTGTCAAAACAAAAGACAGAACTTTGTCCGTAAATTGGCTCATGTGCCCTTGATGTGTGCATCGTGAATCACAGGATTCAAGGGGAAGGCCTTTAGTTCTTAAAATGGCAATTTTCTATTTAGGATTACCCAACTGCACATGATACTTAAAAAAACTCAATGAACTGATAAATGCAGTTTAAATTCAGTTATATATTCTTATATTATCATTGGCACCACATCACCCTCCAAAGCATCCTCTCTCTATCTTGCAAACATTTTAATTAGAGCTAGCTCATAACTACACTTAAAAAATATAGTCACTTCAAAATAATAAAAAAAAAAAGACTCACCTGTAACTGGAGCATCAATGTCCAATAAGTTTTTTTCCTGGCGAAGGATTGAAGCACCTTCTGAAATTATCCTCAGGGCAACACTTTCTTCAAGTCTCCCTTCTTTCATAAGGTGGGCTTTCAAGACGTCTACTCGAGGTTTGCCATCATTGTCAAAAATCTCTTTTGCTGTAAGCCTGTGGTTTGGTGGAAATGGAACAGCTAGAGGGGAAATAGAGAACCAAAATGAATACACAAATAACTGTCAAAAATAAAGAGTTCTTCAGTTGTCCATTACACTAATGTTCTCATATCTACATGCAGACATATACATTACATACACACACACACATATATATAACATATACACACACACACGTATGCATATACATACATACATACATACAGACAGATATACACAAACTTATAACATACTAATATACTATACGGGCCCATGTTTAAAAGTAGTACTTGTCTACCCTTTGTGCTGGTTTTGTCTGTTGCAGAAATAATTCTTGCATTTTTCTTCACAAATCGGGCTTCTAAATTAAGCCCTATAGCCCCCACCCCCATCTGCCCTTACCAGGCACCCTGTTCCCCTTGTTCACATGCCCCTTTACACAGGTCTGCATCCCTACTACACCACTCTGCAGAGTTATGCTTCATTTTCACAAACCTTTAAACCAAATCAGCAATGCATTTAAGTATACACCAAGTCAGAGGACTAGATTCCATATTAGTACCACCTAAACTGCAGAAGGGAAAAATGCGCTCAGTTTAAAAGTAAATAAAATAACCCAGAATCTTTCCATGCTTTCCATCTTTTATTTTTTTTTCTTCCCATCATTTAAGTTTAAAGGAGAAGGAAAGGTTAAAACTAAGTAAGCCTTATCAGAAAGGTCCATCTAAATATACCAGTAAACCCCCAAAGTAATGTTGCTCTGAGTCCTCGGTCAAAAGAAATACTGCATTTCTTTCCTTCTATTGTGTACACATGGGCTTCTGTATCAGACTTCCTGCCTTCAGCTTAAACCTCATTGCACTGGGCAAGAGCATGCTCAGTTTGCTCCTCTCCCCCCAACCCTCCCTTCGCTACTGTAATCTGAGCCCAGAGCAGGGAGAGACTCAGGCAGGAAGAGATGTCACACCACATTAAGACTGCAGCTCCTATTCTAAACAAACAGAGTTTCTACTCAGGTATGGTAAAACATTCTACAGAATAAATATAGCATTCTAGCTTGCACTATTGCAGCTAATCTATTGGCAATAAAATACCTCCGTAGCTTTACTTCTCCTTTAATGTTCCTGTCTTTAGTGTTTGTCTGGCAGATCCAGAAGCATCTGAACTAGTACTATTTGCTACATTTAGCAACTATTGTATAAATTCTGCCTTTAATGAAGTTCAGGGATTCTGCTGAGCAGGGCTAAAGATAAAGTATTGACTAAATGTATCAATTTAGAACAGGTAAAGAATCAGCGACCCCCCTCCCAGAGATGCTTTAGGGTTGCATCGTGAGGCAACATCGGAAAGCGAACTGATCGGAGTGCCATCCCGCTGGAGATTCACATTCTAGCCGGCAGGAAGGAATTTCGGGGAGATTAGTTGCCCCAAAAAAGAGATTTGTCGCTGGGTGACTAATCTCCCTGAATCTTTACACTTCAATATTAGTGAAATGATCGCAAATAGAAAATAGAAAGTAATTGGAAAAAGTCTTTATTTCTGAAACCAGCTGAACTGAAAAAAGTGTTTGAAGTTGAACAGCTTTAAGACTCTATATAAAGATGGCCATACAGGGGACAATTAGAGTTTCTGGTCCAAGTTGGTGGCTTACTGACTGGTGCATGAGCTCTGCGTGGCCAATATCTGGGCTCCTGTTGAGGCAAGGACCATAGTGGCTAATTCATATGGTTCTCTCCCAATGACCAGCATTTACATTCTTTTACCTATGATCCAATTATTGGCCCAAGGCCCAGATGATTTAATCAGCCCAATATTACATGCAATTGGAAAACTCTTGCAACACCTTATATTGAGGCCAAGTGTAAAATATTGAAACTGAAGATGCCTTTAAGGAAACATTTACTGTGGTAATAGCATGAGCCCAAAACAAAAAAACACTATATATATATATATATATATATATATATATATATATATATATATATATATATATTTATTACACAAACACCTTGAGAACGTTTGATATGTATCTGTGAATAAAACACAACTTTTTATCTTAAATATATATATATATTTAAAAAAATCAACAATTCAAACACCAACTGTGCTCTTTCTCAAGAATAACAATATCTATGATAGATATATATATATATATATATATATATATATATATATATATTGTAAGTTATGCCTTTTTTCTGTAGAGAACAAAAATATATATTTGCATTTCAATATCAATATAGAGATTCTAGTCATCAAATGTAGTACTAACAGTCACAGAACAATGGTGCAGAATTATACTGTGTTATATAAGCGCTGAGTCATAATGAGAATACCCCTTTGAAAAGGCACATTTATGTATTATGTATAGTGCTATTCATATCTACTTGGGATGCCAGGCTTTATTGCTTCTATTTTGCTTATTAGACAGTGTAGAGACTTCATATCAAAACATTAGGCTTTAACTAACTGGTTTATTATCACTGCACCAGCTTCAGAACGTTTATGCCTAAAGGCTAGCTATTTAAGTGTCCAGTTACAACTGTGTCATCTAATTGTGCATTATGGTGAGAGAAATGAAAAATGAATTTGAACAGTGCAAGGAAAAGCCAAACAACATTTGTATAAAACATGAATTGCTGCACCATTCAAACGTTAATCCGCCTAATTCCTAAATGCAGTGCTTATCCACAGATTCGTTAGATATGTCATGATGTCAGATCAAGCTAAAACTTGGATTTAAAGAGGTGACCTTAGTTAATTGGACTGTCAAAGCGCATGTCAGCTTCAATTACACATTTCCCTAATCTGATGGGCATTGAGATGTAAGTATTTGCTCTTGCTTACTCATGGATTTACCATCTCAACAGTCAAATTCACAAAATAACGCAAATCTCATATACAACAAAAAGTCAGACACTTTTTGAGACATCTACCAGATGAAACTTCCAAGAGACTTCCATTATTTAATGGCAGTAGCTTTATGCACTTGGACATATGGACAAACATTTTTTATAGCTGCCCCAAATCATCTATAAGAAATAGGTTCAAGTAAATGACAGCAGCAGAGGAGTTACTGGGAACAGCTTCAGAGACACAGGTCTTCACTGATAAGGATTGTGATTGTTCTGTGCTGGTAAGCTCAAAACATAATGTAAAGCATGTCTAGCTTTTTTTTGTTGAGCTTTAGTCCTCTTCTAAACCGAATACAGTGAAATTCCAAAGTAGGGCTTGGGTAAACCAATAAATCATGTTTTCTGGACATCCTCAGAACAGCACAGAAAGGTCAGTCAATCAGTAGCACAGGTGGATCTGTCAGCATTACCCATTCACTATCTGCCTGTACTCAGTGTTCCCATTAACCTTCTTAAGGATTTTCATACTCTGCTGTTGTGAATAAGCTAAATGCAGGCCTGATTTTAAAGATGACGCTTTGTACACTGTGTTACCACAAAAAGGTAATGTTATGCAATGTTATATGAACCTCCATTTAGTTTGCTGGAAAGGGAAAATCCAACATATCTATAAATATCTACATTTAATGCTTCTAGATGGCTAGATATAAAATGTTCTTAAAAGGTAATCAAAGAGGTTATAAAAAACAGAGATTCAACTAAATAATAGCCCTTTTACATAGATTAGGAATCATTTGAATTCAGTTTTGATTTGGTTTGGCTGAAATTCACGCTGGGCAATTGAAAGCCGACATTTTTCGTCATGATTTAATTTTTACCATTTATTTTTGAAGGCTTCAGTATTTAGCCAAATCCAAAACTACTGATTTGGTGCATCACTAAAATAAACCTCTTAAAGACAAATTTCCCTTTACAGCTTAAATTCAGAGTGGCTTTATGGCTTATTTGCTAATATAAACCTCCCAGATTGCTAGTGAACAGAGATTTATAAAATTGTTTTCCCAGCCTACCAAATCCTGCAACAGTTATAATTCTATTTATACAGTTCTATTGTCCTTTAAGAAATGGAGAATAGATTTTCCCAAAATTCTAGCCTAACTATAGCATTAAAAGTTATTTTTTATCAGATAAGTAAATATTCTAGCAAAAGGGCAACAGTAGGAAAAACAACACTAGAAAAATGTCAGCCTAAGCTATAAAAACACACAGGAAAAAAATGCATCTATATCTATTCTATCTATATCTATGTATTTATGTCGGTGTGTGAACTGTATGTGTATATTAGGTTTTATAATCATGATCAGAGGAAAAAAATCGTATCCTTTAGAAAACAAAGCTTTCCTATATTAGTTGAACCTTCAGACACTGAAGGATAACAACTCGCATTATAAAAGCAAAAGCATTTGAGTATCCATGGTAATGAAAGGCAATGACGTTCAATTGGCGTTCTATCGTAAGCATGGATACCAAATTTTGTTTGACTGCATTTTTTATGTGTTTTCATTCTTAACTACATACAGCTTTAAAGGAGAACTAAAGCTTAACTAAAGAAGTAGGCTAGAAATGTTGTACATCATGTTTTGAGCTTCTAAACCAGCCCGAGGCAACCATATCCCTTTAGCAGGGAATTGTTTACCAATAATTGTTGGTACTTGGCAGCCCAGAAACACAACTTCAGAATTTAGGGAAACCTCATTTTCTGCATGCTTAAAGCACACTGAGCATGTGTGTGTCTGAGACACTCCTAAAAAACCCAAGATGGGGAATTCCTGTGAAAACTTTGAAGACCTGGATCATTACTACTATATAAATGCTGAACCTTTAGCTAGTTCAGTAAGTTCAATGTAAAAACAATAACATTTCTAGCCATATTCAGGGTTTAGTTCTTTAAACCTCCTTAAAAATACAGCTTACCTTTTCGAAATTAAGACTGCTTACCTTTACAAAATTACAGCTGCTATGATACAAACCCACCAATCATTGTACTTTAAAGCTGTGGTCTATCTATAAAGTTAAAGGGATGCTGTAATGGGAAAAGGTTTTTTTTTTTTTTTTCAAAATGCATCAGTTAATAGTGCTGACTTCTGTACTGAAATCTGTTTTTTAAAAGAGCAAACAGATTTATTAATATTGAATTTTGAATTCTGACATGGGGCTAGATATAGTCCGTTTCCCAGGTGCCCCCAATCATGTGACTTGTGCTCTGATAAACTTCAGTCACTCTATACTGCAAGTTGGAGTGATATCACCCCCCTCCCTTATAGGGACCTTATATTGTAATCTCCATTGGGGCAGGGATTGATCGACAATGTCAGAGAATGTATAGATAGACAATCATCATTCAATGTAGCACAAGCATATAGGGCCAGTGTGGAAAAGTGAAAGTAAAATATTGTCTAAAAACAGGAGGTGCATGGAAAAAGGTGTATTTATTTCTGAGATTATTATTACTATTATTAAACGGCTCTGCACACTATTATCATGCACAATGCAGACAACATTGTGAAGAAAGGACATTTTAAGAGCATGGTTGACTTTGGCTCTGCAGGGAGTTAAGACTGAAACACTTAATAGCAGATAAAGTAACAAATGAGGGCAGCTTTGATACTGGCAGTTCATTCCATGCCGTTACATTTTTCTGTTTCAAGTTGAACATTCCCAGCATTTAATATTTTCTTGTGTAGGATTCTTAAGCTAAAGATATTCCGTACAGCCTCTGCATTTTCTTAACTCCAATGAGTCAGTCAATAATGTTAATGTAACATCACTCACCCACTCAATCTGCTCAAAGTGTTACTATAGGCTCAGAGCAGCTTGCTATGCAGTGATTCTGCAAACAAATGAATAGTTTCCCCAAAATAATCAACAGCATTGCATGCAATGTAGGGAGCAGTAATTTACAATAATTGTTATGGAATCTTTCAAGCATCGTTCCGAGCTACAGCCCACTGGATTTTATCCTAGGTATTTAGATATGTTGTAGAGGTAGTGGATGGTATAATAGTGATTTACTCCAAAAACAATGGAGAAACCTGTCCATTTTACAAATGATGAAAACAAGCAGTATTACATTATTAATAAAGTCGGACAAATGAGACTGTTTAGTACTGTGCATTACTGTATTGATTTAGAATATGTAAACCAAATGAATAATGGCAAGTATGAGATTTTGTATAAATGATATGGAAATTGCATGACAATATGAATTTCTGGAGAGAGGTTTTCATTCAAATTTAGTACAAGAAGTGATAGCCTTGAGACTTGCTTGTGAATACCGGTAGATCTTCCTGGTGAATCTGACCCAAAATTGCTTCGCCAAAAAAATCACGAAAAAAAAGTAACCAAACACATTGTAGTCAATTGATTAAACTGAGCAACATTATTATATGGGCATCCATGGGCTCAGGTGCCAACATCTTTATGCTATGATAATGCCTAATGATGCACTAACTACATCTTAGACTTCCCACTCTAGCCAATACACAAATCTGGATGACTACTGAAAATTCTGGGTAGTTTGACAGCTCTTTGCAACCTTTAAAGGAATTGTTCAGTGTAAAAATAAAAACTGGGCAAATACGGTAGATAGGTTATGCAGAATAAAAAAATGTTTCTAATAGTTAGTTAGCCATAAATGTAATGTATAAAGGCTGGAGTAACTGGATGTCTAACATTATAGCCAGAACACTACTTCCTGCTTTTCAGCTCTCTTGGTTTCCACCAGTGACTTGAAGGGGACAACAACTGTTTGCTTTTGAATCTGAGCTGCATGCTAAGGATCAATTGAGAACTCACTGAACAGATGTCCCATGTGAGCCCCCTTCAAGTCGCCAAGTCCACATAAATATTCGGAAGGGTTTTTTTTTTTTTTTTTACAGTGAGAGCTGTGAAGATGTGGATTTGTATCTCTGAATCAGTCGTACATTAATGATACATTAGATAGCATTAAGTAAGGGTTGGATGCCTTTTTAGCAAGTGAGGGAATACAGGGTTATGGAAGATAGCTCATAGTATAAGTTGATCCAGGGACTAGTCCGACTGCCATTTTGGAGTCAGGAAGGAATTGTTTCCCCTCTGAGGCAAATTGGAGAGGCTTCACATGGGTTTTTTTTTGCCTTCCTCTGGATCAACTAACAGTTAGGCAGGTTAAAAATAAAGTTAAAAGGTTGAACTTGATGGACATGTGTTTTTTTTCAACCTAACTTATTATGCTACTAGGTAACTCAGAGTTAGAGAGCTGCAGAGCAGGAAGTTGTGTTCTGTTAGACATCCAGTCACTCCAGCCTTTATACATTATATTTTTGGCTAACTAACTATATCAGAAACATTTTTTTTATTTTGCACACTATCTACTTACCCAGATTTTATTTTTGAACTGAACTGTTCCTTTAAGCCCTATAACCTACTATAGCTTGAAACAGTACATACTGCCTCATCAGCCAAAGCAAGCAGTTCATTGGCAAGCTTTCAAAGTTTATCAAGCCTGTGCACCTATTATCTCTCAAGAGATGGAAGATTTCTACTATTAATTATCACAAAACAAATACTAGTCACATATATATAATGAAATACACAGATCAATTATTGTATAACACTGATGATTCTAATTATTCCTTAATATAAACACCAACCATTTTAAGCATTCAGATAAACATTCACTTTACGGATATAATGTTCTAGTAGAGTTGTTGAAAGAAAATTATACCGAATAACATGAACAACCCAAATATCACCATTAGACAGGTTTAACATAATCGAAACACTGTATTTCGGATGCTTTAATACTTAAACATAAAAAATGAAGGGGGGTACGTTTTGGTGAGTGAGAAATTAAAGTTAGAAAATACATTTACTTTTAATCCTCTTGCAATACATATAAGAAAATGGGTTCTGGAAATTATCTGAATATATAAGTGATACAAAAAAAACTATTCATTTAGAGGCCTCACTGTAGCTTTTTTTGTTGCAAATGTACTTCGGGACCTTGCCAGTACTTTAATAAGCAGCTAAACCTTTAGCATTATAATAGGACACTTTTTCTGGATCTAGCTGCTAATTACTAAAACCGGCGCCAACGATCCCATTAGAAAGATAGCTCATCTACAGGTAAATTCTGATCGAACTGCTTTGAATAATAATAATCCCGTACTCCTTAATTGACACATGTAAAGGGCTCCAAGCACAGAACATTCAAACAGTTGCTTTACCAAATATATTGAGGAATTGAGATTTAGGGGGTTATTTATCAAAAATCCAAAAAAACTACTCGGACCAACTCTGCACTGGTTTTTTTCAACTTATTTATCAATACATTTTCCCGAAAATTTCCTGAACATGAAAAAATTCGAAAGAATCGTGAGAAAATTCAATCGTACACATTTTTTTGATTATTTGCCCGAAAATCACAAAATCTTCGGATTATTGCATGGAATCTAAGAATAATAATATGCAGTTCCCAGATAAAAGATCTCACACCTTGAGTATTAGGGACAGGAGACAAAAAAATGCATAAAAGTGGTTTATTCCAACTTCTAAAAATATTCCTGATTACTTTTGGGGTCACACAGACTCCTGGAATTACTACAGCTGCACAAACTTTCTATTTGTTATGCCTGAGCCAGCATCTTGTTTTTCGACAAAAAAGCATAGGTATGGGATCTGTTATCTGGAAACCCGTTATCCTGAAAACCCTGAATTACCAAAAGACCGTCCCATAGACTCCACTTTAGCCAAATCTAACTTTTTCAAAATGATTCCCTTTTTCTCAATAATATTAAAACAATACCTTGTACTTGATCCAAACTAAGATATAATGAATTATTATTGGAAGCAAAACCAGCCTATTGAGGTTGTTTAATGTTTATATGATTTTCTAGTAGCCTAGACTAGGGGGCAGATTTATCAAGGGTCGAATTTCGAGGGTTAAAAAACTCTCGCATTCGACCCTCAAAGTAAAGTCCTTCAAATTCGAAGGGTTTTAGCGCAAATGCTTCGCTCGAACAAAAATTTTAAGCGATCAATCGAAGGATTTTTATTCAACCAAAAAAAATTGCTGGGGAAGGTCCCCATAGGCTAGCATTGCACTTCGGTAGGTTTAAAGTGGCGAAGTATGAAGTCAAAGTATTTTTTCAAAGAGACAGTACTTCGATTATGGAATGGTTGAATAGTAGAACGATTTTTACTTCAAATCATTCGAATGATTCGATTGAATTTGACCAATTTGATTCAATTCAATTCAAGCATTGGGAAACATTTTTATCTCTGTAAATCTCAGTATATTCAAAAAGCAACATTTCTTAAAATACAATTCTATTCACCTAATTTAATATTTACTTCTGTTTTTCAGATTTAAGATGTAGTTGACTTGCAGAAAAAGTAGTATTCAGTAACTCAAGGCTAAAATACTGTAAATATTTATTCATTTAATAAGTTACGCTGTAATGAACTTAAATTTGTATTTAGAGAAACAGAACACAATGGATTTAACAATCTGATCATCTGTGTTTTCTGCAGGGGGCAGGGAAACCCAACCCTTATTTATACAGCCAGCAGATGGGCTCAGCAGGACATTAATGCAGTAGCAATAAGATTATATCTCATGTATGCACCATAATTATTTGTAGAAAAAAAAAAAAAAACACATGTAAATGTCACAATACCCAATATATTGTTACTAAACATGATAAAAATAGGATGTGCAGCAAATCCAAGATTAGATTTTAACCTTGTTTGTACCAATGTTTACAACGGAGGTTGGCTTTTATGTTATGTGGTGGATTGCAGTCATTATGACAAAAAACAAGGAGACATGACAGGGTGTCATGATAAAACAGGCTGTCCCTTACCTTGGCTGCAACCCGGAACGATTGGCTGGCCCTGATGTAGGCGGAACGATTGGCTGGCCCTGATGTAGGCATGTGCGGGCAGATTAGTCGCCAGGCTTTCTTTGCGGTGACTAATCTCCCCGATCTGCATTCCCCCGGCTAAAATAAAAATCGAATGTGCGCAGGCACTCTGAGCGCTTCGTTTTCCGAAGTCGTCCATTACCTCACAAGGAAACTTCAGGCGACTTGGGAAAACTAAGCGCTCCTGCCTGCCCCCAGGCGATTTTCATTTTAGTCGACGGAAGGCAGATCGCGGAGATTAGTCGTCGCATAGAAGAGGAGATTTGTCGCCTGTGACTAATCCCCCCGAATCTGCCCGTATGGCCAGACCCTTAACATTTGCCAAAGAACTTTTTTCTTTCTTACAAGTAAACAACCTATTTTACACTGCCAAATTCAATTAACTGGGAGGATGACAGGGATTAAAGGAAATGCATCAGGTCTTTTTCATGAACGGAACATTATTCTAGTCTCTGAATTTTAGAATTCGGAGGGAAGTGGTTGAAACCATAGCCAAATACTTAAATAAATAAAAAGTAACCGTCGACATTCTGAATTTATGTGTCTTTTTTTCTTAACAGACAATTGTCAGAAATCTATTCAGTTCTAAAACGAATCAATTAATCATGCTGAATTGCTAATGGAATTTCGATTTTGAGAAATACTTCTTGTCAGCTTTAGAAGAGGTAACAGATCAAATGGTTTTCCCTAGAGAAATGTGAGGGAAAGTTTCAGGAAAAAAAAACTGAAACAATAAGCCCTCAACACAAAACAAAATATAGCTGCACTCTAGCTATACTATACAGTTATACTGCACTCCAGCAGGGGTGTTGAAGGAAAGAAAAAAAAAAAAAGATATAAGAATGAGACTAAGAAGACACAGACCTTAAGTTTGATTGGCTCCTTTGACCAATCGAAAATGGCCAAATGTGCCTCTAAATATTGAAATAAAATATATATATATATATATAAATTAAGGAAAATGTATGGCTTGTATTTCTTGCACTAAACAGAGCAAGTCTAAAACGGAAAGTAAAGTTTTTATTATACTACCTCGGAATCATGAGTGAATCTGTATCTAAAAAACACCTAACCTAACTATAGCTTAATGAAGTAAGTTCACGTTTAAGGTCACTTTATTATGCTATAGAATGGCCAAATGTAAGCACATTATAGATTTTGAATTATTTGCCTCCTTCTTCTGACTTTTTCCAGTTTTCAAATGGGAGTCACTGACCCCATCTAAAAAAAAAAAAACAAATGCTCTATATGGCTACACATGTATTGTTAATATCACTTATTATTGCTCATCTTTTTATTTAGGCATATCCTGTTTGAATTCTTTTTTAAATCAGTGCATGGTTGCGAGAGTAATCTGGACCCTAGCAGCCCGACTGCCAAAACTATAAAAAGCTAAATAACTCAAAAACCACAAATAATGAAAGCTAATTGCAAATTGTCTCAGAATATCACTTTTAACATCATTCTAAAAGTTAACTGAAAGGTGAACAATCCCTTTTAAGAATGGAGGGTATGTTTATGTATAGGCTCTTTTGTGTATAATATATATACATATCTACTTGTAGACTGCCGGCACGGACGAAAAAAATCAGTCAAATAAATGCCTGTGTGCAATCCTTTAACTTATTTTCGATGTTGTCCTCAAAAAAGGAGCACTCACAGATCTTATGTATAGTAAAAATATATTTAATGTTGGCACAAAAACTGACGTTTCGGCTGGAACACAAGCCTTTCTCAAAGTGATACAACACTGCACAAAAAACGGTTAATATTCAGGAAATGACAAGTGGGGGTGTGTCAGGCAGGGGATGTGTGACATGTCGGCAATTCATTGGCAAATAAATATCTATACACTATTCAAATGAGCCAATCACAGACCTCTCATAAGGTAAATAAACCAAATCTCTTCTAATATGCACAATGTCTACTAAAACATAATAAAACCTCTGTGTGTCTCGTGTGATGATACTAAATAAATAACTACTGAAAACATTTAGACAGTGTCCAAATTCAGAACAACAAATAAACCCACAACGGAAACAAAGTATCAGTGAAAAGCATAGCCATCAGAGAACATGTGTGTTCATCAAGTCCACAGTGCAGGAGCCAGTATATTACAATATCCAATAAGTTTGAATTTTCACTATTGCAAAGGCTGGGGAGCCAGCCGAAATGTTAAAAACACATTTTAAAAAGGGGTAGATGTGCAAGCTCAGAACATGCAACCATCAAAGTTAGAGAATGAATGAAATGAATATGATTCTAATGCATTTGCTAAAAGCAGAGAGGTGTCATTCCCTGGTTCAGACACATTTAGACAGGTCAATTGAAGCACTTTCATTGTAATAAAAGCATCTCTGTTCATGCTGCTGGCCGAATAGAAAGAAAAGTCACATTGACAGAATGATTAATAAGAGATTGCTACTGATAATGGGTGCACTTTGCTAAAAAGCTTAATTACGAGAAAAATGGAAACATGGAAAAATGGAACTATGAATATTCAACCCATTTCAAAATCTAGCACTGTCACCTGGGTTAAGTCGCCCTTTGTTCTTTAAAGTCAAATGTTTTATACAGAATAAAGACATAATTTGCATGTTATAAAGTATAAATCCACATAGGCACTTTAGTACATTTCACTGATTGATTGCAAGGCATTAAATAATGAACTACATTTGAACAAAGAGGGTAACGGGCCAAACATTTCTGCAAAGAAGTGCAGTATTTGTGAATCTCCAGAGTACACACATCACATTTTGAAACAAACAAAGTTGCAGTTCAGATATCTATTTGCAAATCAAATCACAAACTGCATGCACCTCATTATATTGCCCAAAGAAGGTAATACCGATGCACTTGGCTGAGAATATTTCAGTTTCAAGGCCGTTCTAAAGTTTGATGCTGAATTTACTCTACCCTTGCAGCCTGCAGACAAGGTTTAGGTTATGCCACAATACGGACTCACCAGGAGTTGATACAGCTGTATGTATACTACAATCACTCCAAACACCTTACACAAAGGTAATATCTATAACTAAATTATATGACTTATGGAAAAGGTTTTGCTGCACTAGTGAGGATTTAGGTGGTTCATATAAAAGGGGACACAACATAAAAATCTGTATGATAAATAGGGATGCACCGAATCCAGGATTCAGTTCAGGATTCGCCTTTTTCAGCAGGATTCGGATGAATTCTTGTGCCTGGAAGAATATAATCCTAATTTGCATATTTAAATTAGGGGTGGGAAGGGAAATCATGACTTTTTGTCACAAAACAAGGAATTAAACATTTTTTCCCACTTTTTCCTTTCTCTCCCCTAATTTGCATATGCATATTAGGGTGCATTCAGTATTTGACAGAATGTTTCACAAATTCGGCTGAATCCACAAATAGTGGATTCAGTGCACCCCAAATATTAAAAGGCCTTTTCAAATTAAACATGAAACTCAAATTCTTTTTTATATTAAAGTATCCATACATGATATAGACTCACCATCTAATTTTGTAGCCAGTGCATCAGATGCCGCATTGTTGAAGTATTAACAAAATTTTGGCATGATGAAAAGCATGCCTTGATAGTGTTCACAAAATGTCTCTTGCCTCTTTGCTGTGATTGTGAATTCCAAGACTTAAAGAATAAAATAATTTATATCGTTTATTTTGCTTGACCAGTGGTATAAAACAAGATTTGGAATTATTTCTTAGGGCAACAGGTCTCCTTTAAAGGGATTGTTCACCATTAAATTAACATATAGTATGACATAGAGAGTGATATTCTGAGAGAATTTGCAGTTGGTTTTCATTTATTTAATCGAAAAAATCCAGTAGCACACCAGTAGTGTTGAATAAATCTTCAGTGTTTTATTAGCCCATACATACACACAAAAGGGCAACGTTTCGGGCCCAACTGGACCCAGTTGGCTAATATACACTGAAGATTTTTTCAACACTACTGGTGTGCTACTGGATTTTTTCAATTGGATGTGAAACTTGACCCAGTAGGCAGGCAAAGGTCCTCCAGTTTAGCACCTGGACCTACACAGGTGAATATAAGAGGGTAGAGCACTCCTAAATACTTGCTGTTGGTTTTCATTTATTTGTGATTTTTGAGTTATTAAGCTTATTATTCGGTAGCTCTCCAGTTTGGAATTTCAGCAATCTGGTTTCTAGGGTCCAAATTACCATAGCAAACATACACTTATTTGAATTAGAGACTGGAATAGGACTAGGAGAATCCTGAATGGAAAGAAAAGTTATACAAAGTATTGATGACAATAATGGTGTATCCTTACACAGCATTTGTTTTTCAGATGAGGTCAGTGACCCCCATTTGGAAGCTGAGTCAAAAGATAATAAAGTAAAAATGAAGGACAATTGAAAAGTTGCTTATCATTAGCCATTCTATAACATACTAAAAGTTACCTTAGGTGAACCCCCCCCCCCATAAAGGGGTTTAATACTTATGCAATCATTTATTTTGTTTTGCATTTTTTCTATTGTAATTTAGATCCTTTTGCAGAGATTCGTTTTTACTTTGAGATTAAATAGTTTACTTCTGTTGATCAAACAAAAACCACTGTGACTTGATACGAATAAAACATGATGAAAACTTCCAAGGGGGTACATTTTTATAGGCACTGTAGTTTAATGTATTCAGTAACATACGTTTTCTTTGTAGCAATTTGTTTGCTGCAAATTGCGGCAAAATATAATCATTAAAGTTAATAAATCATTTTAGATTTCAGTGTTTTTTCTATTTTTGTCAACCCAACATTTAATTTTTCCTGCTGCAACAGATTAATTTCCTTGCCTTTTAAAGCACATCAAGTATTTGATGTACATTTTACTCTAATTGGATTCCATTCAAGATGTAGTAGAGAAATTGGTAAATTATTAAGGGCATAACAAATCAAAATGTTTTAAACATCCCAATCAATTACTAAATGCAAACACAGAAGATTTGCTCAATGGTTTCAGGGAAAATTTGTTTAGTGAGCCAGATGGAATACCTGTGCCACAAAAAAAAAGGTAAACCATCAACACAGCAATCTTATAAAGAACCACTCAGTTTTCTCCTGATAGGAGTACCAGCCCAGGGTGTGAGGTAAGTATCTATAATCACTTGGGGGTTCCTAACTTTTGGCACCCCCCAAGTAAAAAGTGCCTTTCCTTCTCCTTTAAGAATTTCCAGTAATTTACACATTACTTTTGCTTCATTTAATTTCAAGACTTTATATTCTGTGCTAATTTCACATTTTCATCTCTTGAGTATTCTGTGAACAGAAAAAACTAACCTCAGACTTCTTGTACAGCTACTTGTAATATACAACAGCAATTAAGCAAAACCATCCTTTTCCCAGAAGAGGAATCCCAAACAGTGCCTCCACATTAACAGACTTACATAAGGTCATTCAAGGTAATTTCTGCAGAAAGCCCAGTTTATTGGCATCATAAAAGATGTTGCCCTTAACTGGACATTGAGGCGAGCCAATTTCAAACTTTTTCTGTAAGTAAATATCAATTATTGGCATATCTTTCACCGTGTGTAGGAGAGTGGGTATGTAAAACATTGTGTATTCGTTGTGGAATATTACATGTCACTAAGAAAGTAAGATAAACCCTAGGTATTAATTGGAATTACACTGCTTTTATTTCTTTGCAAAAAAATAAATTATAGTATTAGTATAGTATAGTAATATACATTATACAATGAAAACCTCAGTTTTACATACACTTATTTAAAGGGGTTATACACCTTTGAATTAAAATTTAGTAGAAAGTGCTATTCTGACAATTTTGCAATTGGTTTTTGTTTTTTATTATTTGAGGTTTTTCAGTTATTTAGCTTTTTATTCAGCAGCTCTTTTTTCAGTTTCTAAGTTCAGCAATCTGATTGAAAATGAACACATGGGGGCCCATTTACTTAGTTCGAGTGAAGGAATAGAGGAAAAATAGTTAGAATTTCGAATGTTTTTTTTGGCTACCATCAAATGGGCTACTTCAACTTTCAACTACGACCTTTGACTTTGAATCAAACTAAAAATCGGTCGACTATTCGACCATTCGATAGTCGAAGTACTGTCTCTTTAAAAATTTCTTCGACCTCCAAGTTCGCCACCTAAAACCTACCAAGGCCAATGGGGAAGGTACCCATAGGCTTCCTAACAATTTTCTGATCGATGGAATATCCTTCGATCGAAGGATTAAAATCGTAGGAATAGCAGTAAATCCTTCGACTTTGATATTCAAAGTCGAAGGATTTTACTTTGGCGGTCGAATATGGAGGGTTAATTAACCCTCGCTATTCGACCCTAGGTAAATGTGCCCCATGATGTAGAGAGTGATATTCTGAGATACTTTGCAGCGGTTTTCATTTTTTATTTGTGATTTTTTAGTTATTTAGCTTTTTATTCAGCAGCTCTCCAATTTCCAATCTCAGCAATCTGATTGCTAGGGTCCAAATTACCCTAGAAACCATCCACTTTCAAAAATAGACTAAAAATATGAATAGGAGAGGGCCTGAAAAGAAAGATGAGTAATAAAAAGAAGCAATGACAATACATATGTAGCCTTACAGAGCATTTGTTTTTAGATGGGGTCAGTGACTTCCTTTTGAAAACTGGGAAGATACACAAGAAAAAGGTAAATAATTAAAAACAAAAAATAAATTATCGTGTTTTTATATGGTCATGAAACTCCTCGTTAACTTATAATATACTTATATTTTACAAGAGTATATATATACTTCTAGTCCATCCTGGCTTTTTTTAAACAATTAAGATGTATTGATAGGATGTTATTTAATATGTTCAGTACTGGATCTTTTTAAAAATAAAAACCACAGTGTATAAACACAATGATTAAATACTGGAAATTCTCAGTTACCATAGTAACATGTTTCCAAGTGCCATGCACACAGATTTCACCTAGAGATACTTTTTGGAATATCATTATTCCTAAGTGATTTTTCACAAAACAAAAACACTCCAAGGAATGAATCAATATAAAATGTACATCATTTATTAAACTATGACAACAGAACATAGTGATATACAGTTAAATGATTAAAATATATATAGTTAAGTATAGAATATAGTGAAAGGATTAGAACAAAGAAATAATTTATAATGGAGAAGAATGATAAATTGATCACCTTCCAATATCTATTTATTTATCTATCTAGGATCTATTAAATCGGAATGCTTAGGACCTGGGGTTTTCAGGATAAAGGATCTTCCATAATTTGGACCACTATAACGTAAGTCTGCTAAAAATCATATAAATGCTATATAAATCTAATAGGAAGTATTTGAAGCTTTCTGGATAACTGTTTTCCAGATAAAGACACCCCCTTGTTCACAAAATAATGTACAGGTATGGGATCCCTTTTCCGGAAACCAATTATACAGAAAGCTCTGAATTACAGAAATGCAGTCAGTCTCCCATAGACTAAATAATCCAAATTCTTACAAATTATTTTTTTCTCTCTGTAATAATAAAGCAGTAGCTTGTACTTGATCCAAACTAAGATATAATTAATCGTGACTGGAAGCAAAAACAGTTTATTAGGTTTATTTAATGTTTACATGCTTTCTAGTAGGTTTGGGGGCAGATTTATCAAGTGTCAAATAGAAAATTATTTCGAGATATTTTTGTGTACTTCGACTAGGGAATAGTCCAAATTCGATTTTGAAAAAAAAATAGAAAATCTAAAATTATCATGTACTGTCTCTTTAAAACTTCGACTTCGGCCATTTGCCATATAAAAACCTGTCTAATTGCTGTTTTAGCCAATGGGGGACCTCCTAGAACCTACTTGGAGTCGATTGGTGGACTTGGAAAAATCAAAAGTTTTTTTTTTTTTTTGAAAATACTTTGAATCCAATTTGATATCTATCCATCCATCCATATATATATATATATATATATATATATATATATATATATATATATATATATATATATATATATATATATATATATATATATATATATATATATATATATATATATATATATATAAATAAATCATCACCTATGTACAATGTACTACAAACTATGTAATCAGACTTAAGTATACACCATATTTTAAGGTAACACCTCTTTATTATGCTGTTGTATAGTTTAATTTCACAAGCATCCCATGGGTGATCTTCTGGATGACTTCATTTTGCCTTTGGAGAATTAGTAGTTTATGGGAACATCCAGTTTGTTGTGTTGCTGTTTATGCACTGAGCCATGCCTGACAAGCCTAAAAATCAGTCAATCAATAGGAAGCATAAAGCAAACAAGCTGTGCAATATTTGTACATATGTCAAGATGCAATTTTATGCAGTAGGTTTCTCTTCATAATGCCTTTTTAGGGACACTTCTGCCTTTGAAAAAGTAGGGCATATATTGCCCCCTCTTCACAAGACCAAGGAACACTTTGGTTTTCTGCTGGCCCACTTTGTCAGCAATGTAGAAAGACTAAATGGAACTAGAAAATTGCCCTGGAGCTGAACACCTGGACCTGTATTTCTAGTAGCAGGCTTTTCATCATAGTTCCAGAAGGTTGGAAACAAGACCCCCTCCACCATCAGTGGTCATAATTTCCAGTTCAATAAGCCAACAGAACTAAAAGTCTGATTTCACTGTTTTAAATACCAGCCTCAATGTTCTTTATTTATTATAATTGTAATAATAATAATATCATCATGATAATAGAATTCATATTCAAGATTAAAAACATAACTTTGTACTTATTTTTGAGTGATATCGACACATGCCAATGAATAACGAACGGTACCATTAGAACTTCCAAAAAAAAAACCAAAATTATATATATATATATATATATATATATATATATATATATATATATATATATATATTTATTTTTTTTTTTAGAATCTCCTCAACCAATACTAGGCTCAAATACTGGCAGGTGGCTTCAGGGCCCTTGTTCAACATAAGTTCAATGAATAGCGCTTGTGCAGATTATACTTATTGCCTATTTTTTAGGGTCTGGCCACACAGGCAGATTTGGGGAGATTAGTCGCCAGACGACAAAGCTCTTCTTCGCGGCGACTAATCTCTCCGATCTGCCTTCCATCAGCTAAAATGTAAATCGCGTGGGGGCAGGCACACGGAGCGCGTCGAAGTTTCCTCATGAGGCAATTATGGGCGACTTCGGAAAACGTAGTGCTCCCTGTGCCTGCCCCCAGGCGATTTTCATTTTAGCCGGCGGAAGCCAGGGGAAGGCAGATCGGGGAGATTAGTCGCCGCTGATTCTGCACATGCTCGTGCTCTGCATTGTTGTTGGAACAGGAAGCTTTAGGATCATTTGACCTCATAAAACAATAGATGTAACCTTAACTTCCACGGTCATAGAAGCCAATGCTACAGGGTTGAATACTTAACGGAACAGTACCATCAGAAAATGAATGTGTTTTAAAGTAATACAAATATAATGCAGTGATGCCTTGCACTGGTAAAACTACTGTGTTTTCTTCAGAATCACTACTACTGTTTATATAAATAAGCTACTGTATAGCAATGAGGGCAGCCATTCAAAGGCTCCGGTTACACAGCAGAGGACAGATAAGCTCTGTAGAACATAATGGTGTTATCCACTATTTAACCCTTTCATTTTTGTAGTGTTACGGTTTCTTTAATTCTCCTGCAAAATGCAACTGGTCTATTTTATTCATAATTTTATATTGTGAGTCAGTCTCTAAGCTCAGGAAACTTGAAAGCAGTCCAGAGCATGTGCTATGAATCAGCAGTAAGGAAGCTGGGGAGCTACTGTGGGCAACTTCTGAGGCGCAGATCTTACAGAGTTGTAATTGTTGATGATAGGCATACATAGTCTGCCTGTAAAAGGCGAGGGCTGCTCAAAAGCAGTGTGTTAGGGATGCTAGTACAGGTATAGGATCCCTTATCCGGAAACCCGGTATCCAGAAAGCTCCGAATTACGGAATGGCTGTCTCCCATAGACTCCATTTTATCCAAATAATCCAAATTTTTAAAAATGATTTCCTTTTTCTCTGTAATAATAAAACAGTAGCTTGTACTTGATCCCAACTAAGATATAATTAATTCTTATTGAAAGCAGAACCAGCCTATTGGGTTTATTTAATGTTTAAATAAATTACTAGTAGACTTAAGGCATGAAGACCCAAATTACAGAAAGATCTGTTATCCGGCAAACCCCAGGTCCCGAGCATTCTGGATAACAGGTCCCATACCTGTAGTATTTTTAAGTCAGAAATTCAATGATGCCATTTGTTTAAAAGAATGTAAGTTTCTTGTATGTTAAAGGGGCGGTTCACTTTTAAGTTAACTTTTAGTATGTTATAGAATGGCCAATTCTAAGCAACTTAATTGCCTTTCATTTTTTCTTTTTTATAGTTATTTGCCTACTTCTGACCCCATCTAAAAACAAATGCCCTGTAAGGCTACAAATATATTGTTATTGCTACTTTTTCTAACCCATTTTTCTATTCAGGCCTCTTCTATTCATGTTCCCGTGAATTCACAGTAAAAAAATATTTTTTGGAATCTTGGATAGTTGGGGTCCAGCAAGTAAAACATAGCAGGTTTCTATAAGTCAATGGGAATCTTCTAACAACTTTATTTAGTTCCCTAGTTTATTAAAACATTCACATTTTTCAGCCTCATTGAAAATGTGTTTCTCGCTTGTATGCAATTTGTTTTCTATTCTGTCATGTTTATGTTTTGTAAAATAAGGTTGTGCTTGAAACAATGGCTGGGTTTTTTTTCCCCTTTTGTCTATGATTAGTAAATGGGCCTCAACGAGTGATACTTACATGGCCCCTTTTGTAATGCAGGTAATTCTATACATGAAATATAATCACAAAGCTCTAGGACCACTCAAACACTAAAGCCCGAAGAACACCATTTACTTTTAAATAAGGGTTCTATTGGGTCTGATAACTTTGCACAAGATTTTGAATCTGAAATTTTCAGTAAAAAAGATAATCTTATGGCCACCCTTAAATATTGGGATTATACCGTTCACTAATAATACATAAAAGATTGTCTAGTCCACCAGGCAAATTGTAGTAGCTGTGGCCATGGAGGGATCGGTATAAGAACCTCTATCCTAGTGTGCTGGTGCATACTTATAGGAGATTGTAAAAGAAACCACAATATTTGAATGATACAGCCTTGTGTAAATAACTGAAGATCTTAACAGCTACTATTAATTACCAGTACTAATCTGTCACTTTCAACATCCATGTCACAAGATGAGAAGGCTCAATCTGAAACCATTATTTCATATAAGTTTATATATACATATATATACATATATATATATATATATATATATATATATATATATTACTTCTGAAACTTCTGGTTCCTAGGCAGAATTATTTTCCCTTTATGTACAACTACAAAGGATACATATCTTGATATAAGATATCTAAATATCCTAATGCAATTTACTTATACATTTTACAGATCAGTAGACTAAAACCATTAAAATGTCATCAACTCTCCAAATATATAAAAAACAAATTTGAGATTTGAGATTTTTATGAAATGCAATTACAATTTATATTGTAACTTAAATTTAAACTCACAACATGAGACTGTGATACAGCTTCAAATAATAAGGACACTATTAATTACCTAGACATGACGATTCCAAGTATTGCAGCAGGAAAACTGAACAAAACCACCAAGCAAATTAGTTGTGCAAATGCATATACACCAATGACTTAAAAATATCCACGAGGCAAATGCACATGGGCCTTTCGCCTGCCACTTAGGGTTGCTTGTATGATAAAACATACACTTTTTATAATACAGTACAGATATTATTATACCAGCACTTTGCACAGCATTTATAATTAACCACATGGAGTCCTGAGTAGTTGCCCACTTGTTAAAGTTAAGAGTTTGCTTTAACTAAAAAGATAACATTAAAACAGTATTGCTGTTTACGGTAAAATCAAGCTGATTATGCCCCATGGGGTGCTCTCGCTGATGTTATAATCAGGCACCACAGCAAGCATTTAGTAAGGGAGACTATAGTTGCACATGAAATACTTGCTCTGGTATGCCCTACGCTGTATGTTTCCTAGAAAGAACCAAGAGATGAGTCTCCAAAAGTCACTTCAATATCTATGATCTGCAGGTTAGTATTACTCTACCAAATTATTCACACCAAAACTGAACTAAAACCACAGGCATATGGTGGACAGGTGGTATTAAGTATTTGCTGCTTTAGTTTAAAGTAAAGATTGGCGACTGCTAAGTATTGCCGCTGAGAGTCAGACCCATTCATCCTCCCTTCCAATCGATTCCCCAAGATGTCTATCTTTCTACATGGGGAACGAGTGGGAGCTGGTCCCTCACCGTACACCTATGCCGCCCGCCCTGCACGTTTCACCGATCACTCGGCTTCCTCAGGGGCATTATGAGTTGTTTATGGTTGTAGTAGGCAGCGTGTATATACATTTTTTATGGATTATGATCATTAAAAGTTAAGTCTTAATTTACTGATATACTGTCCTGATCTGAACTGGTTAGCTTGAAGCTCACGGACACTACATGGTCTATGTATAATGAATTCTGTGTAACTTCAGTTTTGGTGTGATGTGAATGTTTCATAGAAAGCAGTAATTCTAATTGTTTGGACTGATGCAGTTTTCCTGGGAAATGACCATTGTAAAAACACGTTAGGTGCCATAACAATAAAACAACAAAGCACAAAGTGAAGCTGAATGTTACTCTTTGAGGTCAAAAAAATTGCCATGCATAAAACAGTACAGTGTAACAACAATAAAAGTTCCAAGTTTGTTAGACAAAATATGCCTTCATTTTAAAGAAAAGTCAACCAGATCACAGTTAACTAACTGAATAAGCTGAAAAGGAAGTTCCTTCAGTGGTTAACAGATACTTATGAGAAGAATATTCAGAACTTTTTTTTTTTACATTTACGGCTATATCAGACTTGTAAATGTATACTACCAGCATTAAAAAACATACCCTTTGACTACAATTCTTTACAGGTATTAAATATATGTGCTACTCACAAAATATATATTTATACGGTATGACATGAATTCTATCAAATTTGATCTTGATCATAGGTCATAAATTCTAGCAAATACATTAAAAAGCTATACATTCACATATTATATCTTACACATAACTGCATCTTTCCACATAACTGCATCTTTCCACAGACTATTTCATAGGGAATGTAAAATCAGCATTGCACAGCCACACCCAAAAAGAAGCAAAGTCAGATTACCTAATGACTTGAAAGGATTCCTCAATGTGCAGCAATTTGATGAAGTACCACTTGAATATTAACTAAAATATGCAAATAGATGGGGAGGCACATTTATCAAGGGTCAAATTTCGTATTCATGTAAGTTTTTTTTTTTAAACTCCCATAAATTCGACAAAACATATTAAGAAAATCTAATTATTTATACTCTGAAGAATTTAAACAACCCGAAAACTGGAAATGAATTCGGTACAAATTCGACCGAACTCGATTCGAGCTTTTTCTCTGAAAAAAACCTTGCATATCAGGAAGCTGCAAACATCAAAATCAAATTTGAATATTTAAAAAAAAAAAAAAAAACTCGAAATTGAGTTTGGTTAATTTCCTAGTCAAATTTAATAGTTCTGAGAATTAAAAAAATTTGAATTTTCAATTCGACCCTTGATAAATCTAGCCCTTAAAGCAGAGGTCCCCAACCTTTTTTTACCCGTGAGCCACATTCAAATGAAAAAAGAGTTGGAGAACAACACAAGCATAAAATAGTCCCTTAGGGTGCCAAATAAGGGCTGTGGTGGCTTTGGTTGCCCCTATGTGGACTAGCAGCCTACAAGAGGCTCTATTTGGTACTATACTTAGTTTTTATGCAATTAAAACTTGCTTCCACGCTTGGAATTCAAAAATAAGCATCTGCTTTGAGGACACAGAGAGCAACATCCAAAGGGTTGGAGAGCAACATGTTGCTCGCGAGCTACTGGTTGGGGATCACTGCCTTAAGGCATGGGTAAAGTACATTTCTTCCAAAGACTTGCCAGTCGGTTTTATACATTTGAACTGTGAAATTTTATTTGATCCCTTCGTCTTCCTAATATATATGTAATAGTATTTGCAATAATGTAATTCTCAATTATCACATTCCATTCAATTTATCCTTACAGTACAGGGAAGTACTAGCTTTTCAAATCATGTTGGCAATTATCAGAATTTTCTGCCCTGCTGGTGTTACTTCATCTTGGCCTGTATTGTCTAAGAATCGTAGGACTGCAGTGTGGTGGAAGATGATCTCCTTGTGACTTTGGCACCTGTTCAGTGTCAGCTCTGGGAAAAGGGCACCAAGTGCTCATCAGACTGCACACTGCTTTCCATGCTGTTCAAAAGGAGTCTGGTTTCCTTTCTATTAAAAGTAATGCTCAGAGAGAGGCTTCCAGAAAAATAAAAAGGATTTCTCAATGATACTTTTGTTGGGAAACAAACCTGTCAAAATGCCATTTATTGTATAATATAAATCCTAACCAAAATCAGTTAACCTATATTTTACCCATTAATGTAAAATGCAAATATAGTGTAAATTTACATGCAAAACTTAAATTACATTAAAGTTTTTTTTATTGATTCTCTGCCGTACAATGGTGTACAAAGCTGTTTCTATAAAAGGAAACACGCAGTAGTGCAAAAAGAATGATGTGGGGAAAAAAAATCAATTCAAGCATGCAGCAATAGTGCAGAAATTAAAAACACTTTATCAAGGGTTGAATAGTAAATTTGAATTTTCCATTTTTTAAAATTCACAGATTCTAATTTTAATCCGCCTATTCGAATGTAAATTTGAATATGAGATTTATCACATCTAAACCATGGAAACAGTCCTAATTGAAATATTCACCACCTAAGGGTTAGTTCACACGAGGAGATTGGTGGAGATTTTGTCGCCTGGCGACTTATCGCCTCGTCTTCTGAGCGACTATCTCCCTGAACTGCGTCAACGCTTTTTCCCATAGGCTACAATGAAAAGTCATCTGCGCTAATGCACACGCGGCGACGTGTTTTCTATAGTCGCCCGAAGTTGCCTCACAGTCGGCAGGCGACAAAATCTCCTCGTGTGAACTAACCCTAAAACCTGCCGAGTTCATTTACACGTCACTTGCAAAGGTCCGTTGAACCATTTGGAGATGTTAACAGTCTTCCTGACATTCAAGTTTTTTTCTGGAGAAAATTTTGTTGCAAATTATCAAGCAGAAAATGAGGTTGTTCTGTAATATAAGAGGATACTACAGGACTGTCTGATGCCAGTTGCACTGGTTTCTGTGCTGGCATGCAGTAATTATCTGTAATTGAACTCTGTATTAATTACTAATCAGCCTTATATTGTGACATTTATAGTCATGTGTACTGTATATTGTTGGCCCCAAAGCTCAGTAAGTTGGCTACTGGGGCATCTTTGGAGACACAGATCTTTACTGCTGAAGGGCTGTGGTTACTTTCTTTAGTTCTCATTTAATTGGCTCCTACAAATAAAACAGTAACAACAAAATGGGAATGGAGGGGGATTGTCTACTACTGTAATCTAATTATCTACCTTGCAAGGACCAAACATGAAGGTTCCCCGTTTGCCCTGCTCAAGAAATAATAAAAACATAGGATTGTGTGATTAAAACAATAAGCAAAAAGGATGTACAACACAAGCCCTATTAACTGATCACATGTTGAACAAGAGAGTATCAAGCACCTTTCAGAGAAGCACGTCACCTGGAGCCTTCTACTTTCATACAGCCAGAGAACTTCTCTTTAATGCCTAAAGCCTCATGAGTTACATCAGTAGCCACATAACCTCATATTATTGTGCTATGATGCAATACAGGTCTCCAAGGGCAAAAATGAGTAAGACAAAAATCAAAACAAAACTATTGTGTTGGTATAATTATACCTTATCTAACTTGTCAGCCATCAAACAAACAGCAATAAACCTGAATATATACAATACTTTCTAAACAAGGTAAACTTTCTTGAAGTCAGTTTTTTTTTCTTCTGATGAGAAAAAGTTAGCTATATATGTATTAGCAACAATTAAAATTGTATATAATCTTCATCATAGTGAAATAAGAAACTTTCTAAATACAATCAATTAAAAATTCTGCATAATTTCTGAAATAATCAAGTTTATCGTCACTATCCCTCGCTCAGCATCTGTTTTTTTGTCAATTTCTCTTCAAGCAGCAGTTGGGTGTCAGATATTCATTGACAGTTAGATCCAATATATCTTATAGGGGGCTCCCTTTCCTAGTAGATGTATTCGAGCTCACTCAAATAACAGATTCCAGTACAAACAAAATATATAGTGAATAAAGTACCCCCTCTTGTAAATTAGAAGGATATTGTAAGTTACCGAGGAGTTTCATGACCATATAAAAACACGAGGGGACTTCGAATATCCTCATATTTTGCAACAGGGGGTACTTTATTTATTATAATACACAAGTTTCAGTGAGTCTTGTGAATTACATCACTATTCAACGTTTATAACTGATGACATCAGTACTCACCGTTTATAAGGATATAACTTACAAAATACTCAAGGCTTTTGTGTATTATAACAAAATAACTGCCTTTTGTACAAACCATGCATGTAGAGAGAAAGGGTGTCTGGTGATATTAATAGAGTGAGCTCTGATAAAATTCTAAGGCAAAAGGAGCCCCCCTATAGGATATATTGTCAATACTGTCAATGAATATCTGACACCCAACTCCTGCATGAAGACAGAATAATGAGAAACAGATGCTGAGCGAAGGATAGTGAAGATAAACTTGGTTATTTCAGAAATGGTACAGAATTTTTAATTGATTGTATTTAGAAAGTTTCTTATTTCAGTATGATGAAGCTTATTAAATTTTAATTTTCACGATAGTTCCCCTTTAAAGGCAGACCAACCCTGGGAATGCCATTCCCTACTGCTATCAAGAAACAGCTCATGGTGAGTGATTATGTCTACACCACAACCAGAGTGCAGGTTGCATGGTACTCTTGGACCTACTGGAGGCTCTTTGCTCTTGTTCCATGTAAAATAGGCACAGATTGTACAACACACATTCATAGAAAACATAGAATGAAAATCAGTGTTTTGCAAAATAATTATTGTTTTGCAAAATAATGATTAAATCCAGAGATACACATTTGTAAATGTACTTTTGTGCTTTTCTTTTATTGAAAACCTTCCCATCATTTTCTATAAACATAAGTAAAATGGCTCCAAGGTACCTAAATAGGGAAACATTTTCCATGATACAGATGCATAAAAGCAATTTATTAGTAAAAGCTAGTTGATGCAGTCCTCGATCTGACCGCTGGCATAGCAGCAATTATGATCAGATAGTTAGCCCAAGGGCCAAAATATGGATGAACATGAGATTTCCCACCTCAAGCTGGGCATATTGCTGAAAGCTTGCCAAATGAGTCATATTACAAGCAACTTCCCCTAGCATTGTGGGGACATTAGCTCACATGTTAATAGAATGAGACATTTTATGCAGCTTTTGGGACCTGATCACTGGAGTTTCTGTAACAGTAGATGGCCTTTGAATATCTTCCACTCTTACTAGTAGCTTGCAATCAATTGGACCTCAGCAGTCTTTTTTTAAAAAAAAAATTAATGGACTGTGCTCCAGGGCTCAAGAGAATATTGGGAATATGCGTGTACCACAAGTTTTTATATGACACAAATTACAATATTTTTATTATATAGATGGAAGTTAAGACATGAACAACAAAAAGAGATACAAATGATTGATGTATATTTCAAATATATACAAATGACTGATGCATATTTCAAATATATTTTTGCACTGAAAGGACCAACAACAAACCTTCCATTCAGCATGTATTTACCAGTTAGCAAGAAACGTAATCTCTTTCTCCACTGCGGTTCTAGACAGTTGAAGTTCAGTGTGTTGCCTCCCATCTTGCCCCAATCCTTCATTAGGTATGATTTGTCTCCAGCTATGTAATCTTACAATTACAGCTTTCTTATGTTAGAATAAAGCAGTATACAGCATTAGCAGGGAACATTACAATTACTAAGATTACTGTGTGAAGCTCTACTCATTACCATCTCTTTTTAGTTATACATTAAAAAAAACTATTGGATATTAAGAGGAAAAACAAATCTTCATACAATTTAAAAAAAATCTCATCTGAAAAACCATTTTAAACATCATCAATATTATCTGACCCAAATAACACCTACTACGGTTTACCAATGATGACTCCAACACATGGGGTTCCATTTATCACATTTTGTTGACAATTACACAACATACCTCCGTATGTAATACACGACACAGTTTGACTAGGTGTAATAACTCATAGAAATCAGATATTTACTTTTAAATGAGAACTAACCCCTAATTACAATTAAGTACAACGGGTTTTGTTCTCCTTTAAGTGACCAGCCAATGTTACAATGCTACAAGGAGACATACCAATCAGTAAGGAGAATGGGGTGGTGCAAGGAGGTGGGGAGCACAAATATTGCACTAGAGCACTCTATGGAAACAAGTTACAATAACGAATTAGGGAGAGGGGAGAAAGAGATAGAAAAAAAAAAAGAACAAAATAGATATATTTTCTCTCTTTATCTAGTGTAAGTAGAGACAAATGACACACTGACCATATAGTCAGTATGTTTAAAGAAAACAAAGTAGTAATAAAATAACACTATAATTATTGTAACTTTACAATATTTTGAGCAGCGACCTCTGATTCTATTTTTATTCTGTAATTCTTGTTTGTTAAATTATTGTATGACCCCTGTTTGTTACTAATTAATGTAAAGCAGTGTGTAACTTGCAGGCACTGCATAAATAATGATGACAAGGGTGATCTATTAATAAAAATTACGTGTGCATTATATTTAATGTATGTATTTTAATATACATCAACTTTTACAGAAAATAACTTAATTCCCACAGTTTAGCTAGGCTTTATAAGTTATATACATATATATCTTACTTGGGGTACAAGCTTGATGTAAAACTTACACCTCTATTCAGTTCTGATTGCAGCATTATACACAAGTCTCCACAGGGAGTGTGCTCAAAAATGTTATGTATAGTACAATAAAGAAACATCAGGGATATATGACTCAATGTGCACTCCACTATGAATAACAAAAAAAAAAAAAACAAAAACAAACAGAGGACAAAGAAAGGGTAACTCACTGGGGGGAGCCTGTGGGACTTATTTCAAGTGCCACAACACCACTAGCTTGGGGGATTTAAAAGGGGAACTTTCGCAAAGATGAAAATTTAATATAAGCTTCAGCATGCTGAAATAAGAAACCTTCTAATTACAATAAATGAAATATTCTGCATAGTTTCTGAAATAATCAAGTTTATCTTTACTATCCCTCTCTCAGCATCAGTTTCTCTTCATTCCGTCTTCATGCAGGAGTTGGGTGTCAGTGATCATTGACCGATCCAATTTATCTTATAGGGGGAGCTCCCTTTCCTAGCAGATTTATTAAAGCTCACTCAAATAACGGATTCAAGTACAAACAAAAAATAACAAAATGACTGCCTTTTGCACAAATCCTGCATGTAGAGAGACATGATGTCTATCCAATACATCTTCTAGGCAAAAGGAGCCCCCCTATAAAAGATATATTCGATCTGTCAATAAATATCTGAAACCCAACTCCTGCATAAAGAGAGAATGAAGAGAAGCAAATGCTGAGATAGGGATAGTGAAGATAAACTTGATTATAACTGTACAGAAGAGCAAATTCTACACAGAACAAATGTAAAAAATGGTCAGCCTATTGGGTCTTTGTCCCACCCTCCAAGCACAGTTGCTGACCAGTACAGGTAAATAAACTATAGTGCAATGGTTTTAAACACAAACAAACATCCACACTTTAAACACAACAGTCGAAGTACTATGCTGTGCAAAATAAAAAGTGTTTCTAATATACAGCAGTTAGCAACAAATGTCATCTATAAAGGCTGAAGTAAACGGGTGAGTAACAAAATGGCCAGAACTACTTTGCATCTCGCTAACCGGATGATCTGTCAAGTGACTTGAGAGGGGGCTACATAGGACATAACTATTCAGTATGCTTTTGCTGCTGAGCATGCAGTTTATACAGCCTATTCAGCCACCTTTATATTTATTTTTTCACTTTAAAGGAACAGTTCAGTGTAAAAATAAAAACTGGGTAAATAGATAGGCTGTGCAAAATAAAAAAATGTTTCTAATATAGTTAGGCAAAATGTAATGTATAAAGGCTGGAGTGACTGGATGTCTAACATAATAGCCAGAACACTACTTCGTGCTTTTCAGCTCTCTAACTCTGAGTCAGTCAGCGACTTGAAGGGGGACCACATGGGACATAACTGTTCAGTGAGTTTGCAATTGATCCTCAGCATTCAGCTCAGATTCAAAGCAACAGATATGGCACATGTTCCACCCTCCTTAAGTCCCTGATTGGTTACTGCTTGGTCACCAGTTAGTGGAAACCAAGAGAGCTGAAAAGCAGCAAGTAGTGTTTTTTTCTTTTCCGTTAGATATCCAGTCACGCCAGCCTTTGTACATTACTTTTTTGTCTAACTATATTAGAAACATTTTCTAATTTGCACAGCCTATCACATTTGCCCAGTTTTTATTTTTATACTGAACAATTCATTTAAACTCACCCTATTCCTTCATCTTGTTCTTTATAGATGGATTCTGGGAGTTGATGTCTGCTTTCCAAAGAAACAGTGCATTGCCCACTATGGAAAGAAGAGGGTCCCAGAAATCATCAATTCCAAAAGGCAATAAGTTGTGAGGGGGTTTCCATTACACTGGGAGGGATGTTGCGACAAATGGTTTGTCAGAGTATCATGGTTTGCTTTCAAAGTGTGGTATCAGATATGACTATATTAAAATAAATAAGTACACATTTATATTTATTTCTGGCAGTTCAAATATTATTTATGTCCCTTTTTGTATATAAGACCAACTGAATAAGCTAATCAGACGTTTCAGGATTGCAAGGCAACTCCTCAAAGCATGGCACTGCTTTGTTTGCAATTATTACATTTTTTTTTAAGTCCAGCAAATAGTGTTCAAACTGCCTGGTGTAGGAAATCTTTGAGCCCAACAAAGCTGTTATGGCAACAAGAAATTGCCTAGCCCTGCAAGTAAAAGACAAGGTCAATGCTGGGAGCTACAGTATTTAGAAACACTGGACAATCTATGTTTACTTTCATTTAAAGGGGTTCTGTCATTGGAAAACATGTTTTCCAATATGCATCAGTTAATAGCACTCCTCCAGCAGAATCTTGCATTAAAATACATTTTTCAAAAGAGCAAACAGAATTGTCATGGGGCTAAACATGTCAGTTTCCCAGGTACCCACAGTCATGTAATTTGTGATAACCTTCTGTCACTCTTTACTGCTGCAATGATACTGCTGGAATAATACCACCACTCCCGGCAGCCTATTAACAGAACAACGGGAAGGTAACCAGATAACATCTACCTGACACATGCATTGCTAAAAAAATGCTCCCATGGCCCACTTAGTAAAAATCCAAGTCTGGCTAATCTATCCCTCCCAACTGTCCCGTTTTGAGCTGGACAGTTACGATTTTGTCAGCTCAACCGCAGTTCTAGATTGTTATTGAAATGTCCCGACTTTCTCTTTGATCTCCGGCACTGAACAGCCAGAAAAAGATACAAAGTTTCTGACTTAAATTGGCTTTTGGCAGAGAGCCCAAACAAGCCATCAGGTGCACTTGGATACTTTTGTAACAATTTAAGATAAACAGGTCTCTTGGAGAAACTGACTTGCAGCTTAAAGGGCAATTCACCTTCATTAGCAAAACTGTAATAACATAAAAACCACAGAAATGTGTTCAGACTTTGTTCAAACTTTCATAACCTGCCAAATTTTATAAAAATGAACATGGTAATTAGGGGGTGTGACCAAAGTGGGCGTGATAAATATTTGTCCCTCTTTCTATTCCACAGTGTAATTTAATAATAAAAAAACTATGCCATAAAAATCACAACAGAATCCCTTTAAAAACTCCCTAGATTATTATAGGGGTTATGCAACACACAGTGCTTCCTCTACCAATGGAGCAAAATGTGAATGCAACTCATGGCCTGGATATTTTGGCGTAGTGTTGAAGTTTCCTCCACCCAGACTACTCAACACATGGTCTTCAAGTCTCTAACAATAAGACCTTACCAACTGTTTGAGTCAAGGCATGTGCTGCTTTTGAATAGGCCCATTCAACTAATCTCAAGTCCTCAGTAGACCAGAAAAGATGAATGCCAAGTAAGGTTGGCAACAGATCACATTGGCTATTAACAGAGATTTGTGAAATAGTATAGGTGGGACCCATCTATTAAAGTCAGTATATACTACAGTATATAGCACAGATCATATTTATAAAAAATAAGTTCATTTTAAGCAATCCCTGGAGATATCTGCCCACTGCTATATCTGGTTAGCCTCGAACATCGCTTACTCCCCCTGGAGTTCCTTGCTCTGGGATGCAGTAACAAATTGAGTAATTTCCATCTATTAATGAGAAGCTGTGTAACAGCATTCTGGCTCTGTGTACGCATGGAAGGCACAGCTGACAAAGTGATAACAACACGTTCCTATAAAAATCATAGGAACGTTTCCATATCTAGGAGCTGCTGCATGCCGAATAGTTTCCACTAAAAGCCCTCCAAAGCCGCCCCCCACGAACCTTCATAACCCGACCCTCCGACACTGCTAAAATATCTTCTGTGTTGTTTCAGTGACACTGGGATGGGAGCGGCAAAATTCTTCCATAGGCTAATTACAAATGAAAACAGGACTGCAGCTTATGGAAGGACCACTCCGCCCCCAGCCCAGCAGGGTCACTGAAGCTATGCAGAAGATTCGTTATCTGTGTCAGAGGGTCGGCTTCACAAAGGTTCACAGGCTGTGGGTGGCTTTTAGTGGAAACTATTCGGCGTGCAGCCGAATAGTGTTGGTATCAAGGTAGCATGGTTTTTAAAGCTTTAGAGGCCACTGTGCCCTATGGTATACCACAGGGCTGCAAACAGTTTCATATTAAAGAAGAACAGACTTTTTTTGTCTAAGTAAAGGCTATATTCCTTGAGCTCTTACGGCTATTGCACAGACCTTAGGGCAAGGTTACAATGGGCGCTTGTACGTTGCATTTTTAAAAACGATTTACGATCAAGTGTAAATATGCACGAAATAAAGCCCTATTGAAAATAATGGAATATGTACTATAGCAATTCCCACTGGGCGTTTGTGAACCAACATCTGCCACAAGATGCCAATATTTACTTTTTTCAGCACAAACACCAATATGCCAAGGAAACACCATATTATTGAACTCTATAGGATCCACGTTTGGAAATATATTTTGCTGAAATACGCAACATATTTTCAATATGGATGGCCAAACATTTGCAAAATGGAATACATAATATACTTATTGTCTGCTGGTAATTTTCCTCTTGGCTTTTTTTCACAAAAGTTTAATAAATTTCTTCCAAGGGAAAGTGTGGGGAACAAGAAAAAACAGAAATGACTATTGGGAAAAGAAAACTATAGGCTTAAAAAACGCACATTTTCATGCTCATGTGGTTTCATTGACATATTTTCGCTAGACCGAACGTTTTTAAAAATGACACGTAAAACCGTTGCTGCAGAAAGACTACTATAGTTTCTATAAAGAAGCTGCTGTGTAGCCATGTGCAAAGCCATTCAAGCACAGGATATACTGTAGATAATAGATAAATTCTGAATAATCCCACAAAGCTTATCTGTGATCTGCGGTGTATCCTGTGCCTTTTCTCCTTTTTCAGCTATGATGGCTGCCCTAATTGTTACAGAGAAGCTGGTTTATATACTGTAAACTATAGTAGAGGTTCTGAAGAAACTACACCAGTTGTGCCAGTGCAGGGCAACAGTACATTATATTTTCATTGCTTTAAAACACTTAAACTTCTTGGTGTTACTGTTCCTTTAACTAGCGAAGAATTTTACTCTTAGACAGGACAGTTACAGTGGTGTGCAAAACTATTTGCCCCCTTCCTGATTTCTTATTCTTTTGCATGTTTGTCACACAAAATGTTTCTGATCATCAAACACATTTAACTATTAGTCAAAGATAACACAAGTAAACACAAAATGCAGTTTTAAATGAGGATTTTTATTATTTAGGGAGAAAAGAAATCCAAATCTACATTTTCATGTGTGAAAAAGTAATTGCCCCCTGAACCTAATAACTGGTTGGGCCACCCTTAGCAGCAATAACTGCAATCAAGCGTTTGCGATAACTTGCAACGAGTCTTTTACAGCGCTCTGGAGGAATTTTGGCCCACTCATCTTTGCAGAATTGTTGTAATTCAGCTTTATTTGAGGGTTTTCTAGCATGAACCGCCTTTTTAAGGTCATGCCACAACATCTCAATAGGATTCAGGTCCGGACTTTGACTAGGCCACTCCAAACTCTTCATTTTGTTTTTCTTCAGCCATTCAGAGGTGGATTTGCTGGTGTGTTTTGGGTCATTGTCCTGCTGCAGCACCCAAGATCGCTTCAGCTTGAGTTGACAAACAGATGGCCGGACATTCTCCTTCAGGATTTTTTGGAAGACAGTAGAATTCATGGTTCCATCTATCACAGCAAGTCTTCCAGGTCCTGAAGCAGCAAAACAACCCCAGACCATCACACTACCACCACCATATTTTACTGTTGGTATGATGTTCTTTTTCTGAAATGCTGTGTTACTTTTACGCCAGATGTAACGGGACGCACACCTTCCAAAAAGTTCAACTTTTGTCTCGTCGGTCCACAAGGTATTTTCCCAAAAGTCTTGGCAATCATTGAGATGTTTTTTAGCAAAATTGAGACGAGCCTTAAAGGGCATGTAAAGGCAAAAATATAAAATCCCATTTTTACTTTCTTTAATGAAAAAGAAATCTATCTCCAATATACTTTAATTAAAAGATGTCTACAGTTTTTATCATAAACCTGACTGTATGCAGTGCAATTCCCCCTTCTTTTACTGCTGTTGATAGGAATTGTCAGATGGTCCCCAACTGCTGTGCAGGTAAACGATCATACTTTCAAATGGCAGGGAGAGTCCCCCCACCTTACTTCCCAGAACTCGAGCAGCATTGTTGGATTCCCTGTAGAGATTTGTATCCAGAGACGCAGTGCAGTCTCTATATTATGATTATTAATCAGTCTTGCTGTATTGGCTTCTATGGCAGATATTATTTGACTTGTGCTGTTTTGACAATTTATGACGATCCCTAAGCTTAACCTCCCAACTGAAGCCCAGACCACACTGAGCATGTGCGAGTCTTGATATTGCAGAAATGTCTAACAAAGTTACAAGATGACAGCCCCCTGCGCCAACTTTGAAAGCATAAATCATTTGTCTTATTAGGCTGCTGGTGCAGTAAGTTCATGTTTATATTTAGTATACATAATACAGCATTTCTAACATTATTCTATTTGAGACTTTAGTTTCCCTTTAATGTTCTTTTTGCTTAAAAGTGGTTTGCGCCTTGGAAATCTGCCATGCAGGCCGTTTTTGCCCAGTCTCTTTCTTATGGTGGAGTCGTGAACACTGACCTTAATTGAGGCAAGTGAGGCCTGCAGTTCTTTAGATGTTGTCCTGGGGTCTTTTGTGGCCTCTCGGATGAGTTGTCTCTGCACTCTTGGGGTAATTTTGGTCGGCCAGCCACTCCTGGGAAGGTTCACCACTGTTTTTGCCATTTGTGGATAATGGCTCTCACTGTGGTTCGCTGGAGTCCCAAAGCTTTAGAAATGGCTTTATAACCTTTGAAATTGAACTCAGGTGTGATAAACCACAGTTAAGTTATTTTTTAACAAGATTTGGATTTGGAGTTTTTTTTCTCCCTTAATAACGTAAACCTTCATTTAAAAACTGCATTTTGTGTTCAATTATGTTATCTTTGACTAATAATTAACGGTTTTTGATGAGCAGAAACATTTAAGTGTGACAAAGATGCAAAAGAATAAGAAATCAGGAAGGGGGCAAATAGTTTTGCACACCACTGTATATAGTAAATACCCCAAAATAAGTCTTTTTTTCTGTTTATTTTGTTACAAGCATTCATTTTACAAACTTTTACTCATATGCCATTCTTCCTTTCACCAGTTCCCCAGATGCCTTACTCTCATTTCCCTTTTGTATATATAGTTTTTTCTGTCCCCTCTCACTATGTGCCATACTTTACTCATTCTTTACCCCTCCTATTCCATGGCCTGCTTTTTATCCTTTTTTCCAGGCCCCACCTGGCAGTCTTTTCTCCTTTCACCATGTCCCATGAGGAAATCTCCCACAATTTGCTATGCTCTCCTTCTTTACAACACGTAAATAATCCAACATTGTGGTGTCAAAATAATAAAGGAAATCTATACTTGAGGGCTATGTTGCTCAGGGCAGATTTACAATAAATAGTGAAAAAAACAAGCAACCTAGAATACTACCCACTTTTATTACAAAAATATTTCGACTTCAAGGAATATAAATAAAGTATATTTGATGCCACCATATTCCAATCTTTACAACAGCTTTGGCTGAAACTGCAAGTTGTCTGTGCATTTAAAGGGATTCTGTCATGATTTTTATGGTGTAGTTTTTATTTCTAATGTACACTGTTTACACTGCAAATAATTCACTCTACAATGTAAAATGTCATTCCTAACCCCACAAGTGAACTTTTTTTTAGTTGTAATATTGGGGTGTAGGCAGCCATTTCAGGTCATTTTGCCTGGTCATGTGCTTTCAGAAAGATCCAGTGCTGCACTATGGAACTGCTTTTAGGCAGGCTATAGTTTCTCCTACTCAATGTAACTGGAGTCTCAGTGGGACAAGGATTTTTACTATCGAGTGCTGTTCTTATATGTACCAGGGAGCTGTAATCTGGTTACCTTCCCATTGTTCTGCTGCTGGGCAGCTGGGATGGGAAGGGGGGGTGATATCACATGCAGTCACTGTCGGACTGGGATGGCAAGGGCCCACCAGAAAACCTTAGACCATGGGCCCATTCTCCAAACTAATTTTCTTCCACTTGCACTCAACCTTTTTATTTTCTTAGTACTTTTGTTTATACTCGGTCTATCTATTTGGCCCCTTTGTTTCCATAAAGAATTAGGGGCATGTTTACTAACATTGGAGATAAATATCTGGAGAGATTTCTGGAGATGTTGCCCATGGCAACCAATCAGCAATTAGATTTAAACAGCCACAGCCAAGTTAGAAAACAAAAGCAACGATCTGATTGGTTGCTATGGGCAACATCTCCAGAAATCTCTCCAGATATTTATCTCCAATGTTAGTAAACATGCCCCTTAGGACGTGACATTTTTACAAATATTTAGAAACAGGAGTTACTGCTAAGGTACAAATACACCCAATGTTTTTAAATGAACCTGTGTAAAGAAAACCAACATACCAGACAACATTCTCCTGCAACAACAGTAGGAAGTGATCCACATAAAATTCCTGGAAACAGCATACCTGCCAATTTTTTTTTTTACTGTTCGACTCCTCATAGGATATCCTGGGGATAATATTTAACTCAAAATCAAACAGCCCTTGTTACATGTACATGAGACATACTACTCTTTGTTCATGCATTATTTTTTATTTTAGGTGCATGTGAGAATCCAAATCACATTTATATTAAGAAAAGAGCAAACAAATGTTTAATTTGGTCTTAAAGATTGATTGTATAGTGAGCAAGAACCTGCACTATTAATGGCAGAAAAAATATACCTTGCAAAAATCCCTTTTGATGAAACTTATACAAAAAAACATTGTGGAAAAAAGGTATACATTTTCTTTAATTAAATTGTAAAGGATCAGAGTACTTTTGTTGGCTTAAATGTTGTAGATGTTGGCACTCACTCTGCACATTAACAAAGATCAAAGAAAGGTACAGGAAATTGCTAGATTTTAATACGACCAAAAGTTACATTTTGCGAACCACAACACTTCCTAGAAACTGACAATGAATTCCAACAGATAAAATAAAATACCTTGTTAAGAAAATGCAACAAAGTGTTACAAAGCTATTCAACAAAATATTTTATGTCTATTATTGTACAAGTAAAAATTTAACTTGGCAAACCCTCATTTCAATTATCATCTCTGTATTATATTATTGTCACTATGCTACAGATGGACACACTGAAACCAACTTTCTTTATGTAATTGAATTCATTTTTGAATTGTCATCATTCTTCCTGTGCTTCTTCCAGCCTACAACTGAGGACACGGTCTTGTTGAGAGTACCATCGAAAAGAAAAAAGATAGAATATCAGCGTTTGGTTTTATAATATTCAAATTTTTTTCTATGCTACGTATCATTAGAACATGCTATTTGCTATATTAGTTGGTAGGGGAATAAAGACATAGCCGCATAGTATATATATATATATATATATATATATATATATATATATATATATATATATATATATATATATATATATATATATATATATATATATATATATATATATATATATATATATACACACATATACACACACACACACACACACACACACATACATATATATATATACACACACACACACATTCTTTTATCGGCACTCACCACATCTTCATATATTATATTCAAAATATATTGCAACAAAATACAAAATCTTAGATCTTAGAATCTTATAATTTTTATTAACATATAATCTTAGATGATTATATGTTAAAAATACAAGACAGAAAAAAATTTAGCATTAGAAATCAATTGTGTTGTAAACAATAATAAAAAGGTACAAATAAGTTAGGACTTCTGGTGTTTCTACATATTTACAGACAGGCAAAAATATAGAAATTTTTTCATACTCACCGTAATTTCTATTTCCAAGTATGGATGCACCGAATCCACTTTTTTGGATTCGGCCGAACCCCCGAATCCTTCACGAAAGATTCGGCTGAATACCGAACCGAATCCGAACCCTAATTTGCATATGCAAATTAGGGATGGGAAGGGGAAAACATTTTTTACTTCCTTGTTTTCTGACAAAAAGTCACAAATTAGTCCCTCCCGCCCCTAATTTGCATATGCAAATTAGGATTCGGATTTGGTTCGGCCAGGCAGAAGGATTCGGCCGAATCCGAATCCTGCTGAAGAAGGCCGAATCCTGGCCGAATCCCGAACCGAATCCTGGATTCGGTGCATCCCTATTTCCAAGTCACTTCCATGGCAGCATTCACCAACATGGGTTAATCCCGCCTATCAGGTCACTGGACAGGAAAGTGTTAACGATCGGTTTAAATACCTTGCTCCTCCCAGCAATCCTGGTCTAGTAACAAGCTCCAGAAGAAGGGAGGGAAGTTGGTGAATGCTGCCATGGAAGTGACTTGGAAATAGAAATTACGGTGAGTATGAAAAAATTTCTATATTTCCCAAGTCACCCATGGCAGACAATTCACCAACATGGGATTTCCCCAAGCTTAAAGAAGGGAGGGACCATTATCGATCAACCAAAAAAAAAAAAAAAAAAAAAAAAACTTTTATTTAGCATGAACAACAGATTGCAAAATCTTTCTTCCAAACTTTGCATCTTGAGACAACATCACATTCAGTCTATAATGACGAATGAAGGTACAGGAAGACGTCCACCTAGCAGCCTTGCAGATGAGGTCTGGCGGGGCCCTGGCTTCCGCCGCCCAGGAAGTAGCCATGGCTCTTGTAGAGTGAGCCCTCAGGTCCTTAGGAATCTCATTGCCTGTCAACCGATAAGCTAGAGCAATGCAGGAGACAATCCAGCGGCCAATCGTAGACTTAGCTGGCGCCATACCCTTTCTAGGGCCCCTCGGAATCAGGAATAACTTGTCAGATTTTCGCCAATCCTTCGTTCGCGTCAGGTAATGCGAAACGGCCCTCACCAGGTCCAAAGTATGCCATTCTCGCTCCTTGTTAGACTTTGGAGAAGGGCAGAAGGAAGGTAGTGTAACTTCCAAATCGGCATGAAATTGGGAGATTACTTTTGGAAGAAACTCGAAAGATGGTCTCATAATCACTTTGTCCTGATAGACAACTGTGTCTGGCTCTTTTGCTGACAAAGCAGAAATCTCTCCAACCCTGCAAGCTGAGGTAATAGCGACCAGGAACAGGACTTTCAACGTCGCATGCCAGTCCGAGGCTTTCCGCAAAGGCTCAAAAGGCGAAGACATTAAGGCTCGTAAGACAATCGTACGGTCCCAAGGTGGAACTCTGGATTTCTTGAAAGGGCACACTCTTCTCATTGCGTTGAAGAACCGGTTAACCAGAGGCTCCTCCGCCCAGGAATGGCCACACAATGCAGATAATGCGGAGACTTGACCTTGCAGAGTGCTTGTGCTAAGTTTTCTCTGGAAACCCACAAACAGGAACTGAACCACCTGTTGGACAGTAGGATCTTTTGGGTCAAACTTGTGTTGTACTGCAAATTCTGCGAAGCACTTCCAGACCCTGTAATATTGAGCCGAGGTAGAAGCCCTCCGAGCCTTCAATAAGAAATTCACCAGATCGTCCTGGAAACCATATTCTGCTAGCCTCTGCCTTTCAATTTCCATGCCGTCAGTGACAGGGAATCCACTCCCTCGTAGACCACTGGGCCCTGGGATAATAAATCCGGCTGAAGAGGCAGTCTCAGAGGTGGCTCTACTGCCAAACTCTGCAGGAGCGGAAACCAAGGGCGTCTCGGCCAATACGGAATTATGGCTATGACTAAGGCTTTTTCGACATCCACCTTTTTCAACACCCTCCAAATCATTGGAAAGGGCGGAAAGACATAACCAAATATCCTGCTCCAATCCTGGAGGAGTGCATCCACTGCTTCTGCCAGAGGACATGGTGCCCTGGAGAAGAACCTGCTGCACTTGTGGTTTTTGTCTGTGGCCATAAGATCGATTTCTGGCCTTCCGAACCTTTGTACTACGCCTTGAAAGGTTAGCAGACATAAACTCCATTCTCCTGGTTGCAAGGTGTTGCGACTGAGAAAGTCTGCCTCCGTATTCTGACTGCCTGGAATATGTAAGGCTGTCAGCCCTTCTAGATTTCCCTCTGCCCACGTCATTATTGGGGCCAGTTCTTTTAGCAGTCGGGCGCTTCTGGTGCCGCCTTGCTTCTGCACATAAGATACCGTTGTAACATTGTCTGACTGAATCTTTAACCAGGCATGTAGAATTTTTTCTGAAAAGGCCAGCAACGCCTCTTTCACGGCCCGTAGTTCCAGAATGTTTGAGGAGACACCCTGCAGGTTCCAATGACCTTGAACACTGCGGCCTTCCAGTACTGCACCCCAGCCTCTCTCTGAAGCGTCTGTCGTGATCACCACATACGGGGGGTTTGCAAGGACCATCCCCTGAGTCAAGTTTCCTACAACCAGCCACCAACTTAAACTGTCTTTGGCGTCCTCTGAAACTACAATCCGTGAATTTAGTTTCAACTGTCTTGAAGCATTTTCCCTCAGGAAGAATTGTTGGAGAGGCCTCATGTGCCACCTGGCCCACTTCACCATCTGGATCGTAGATGCCATGAGACCTAGGACCGACATGCATGACCTTACTGAGACTCATTGTTGTTCTTTGAACTGTCTTATTTGTCTCAATATATGCTGTATCTTTTCTTGAGGAAGTGAAACTATTCCTTCCTGCGTATCCAGGTGCGCACCCAAGAAGACCATCCTTTGTGACGGAATTAGGTTGCTCTTCTCCCAATTTATTACCCAACCGAACTGTTGGAGTACCAGGATTGTTCTGTCCCTGAATTTCAGAGCTTCCTCTCTTGATGAAGCCACCAACAGAATGTCGTCCAGGTAATGAAATATAGGCACACCTTCTACTCTTAGAAAAGCCACGACCGTGACCAGGACCCTCGTGAATGTTCTTGGGGACGTTGAGAGGCCAAAGGGAAGGCAGGTAAACTGGACATGTTGACCTCTGAAAGCAAACCGAAGATACTTCCGGTGTGTCTTGTGCACTGGTACATGGAAATATGCGTCCTTCAAGTCCAGATTTATTAGCCATGACTGTGGCGGAACTGCTTGTAGGATGGACGTCAGTGATTCCATTTTGAAGCGCCTGCAGTTGACAAACTGATTCAGAGGGCGTAAATCCAGTACCGGTCTGAATGCCCCCGCGGCCTTCCGGACTAGAAAGAGCTTCGAATAGAAACCTAAGCCCTGTTGGGACATCGGAACCCATTCCACTGCCCCTGAGTTCAGGAGTTGATCTACATACTCCTGTAACACTTGGTCCGAACCTGGTACCTGCGGGACTGAAGACATCTTGAACACATTGCGAGACGGCACCCTGTGGAATTCCAACCGATATCCTTCCTGAATCACCCTCAGGACCCATTGGTCTCTGATTTTTGAGGCCCAGACCGCATAAAAGGATGTAGACGTGCCCCCACTCTGCTGGTCTGAGCCGGCCTGATCTCATTGCTTCTTCTCTGTATGGCTTGAGCTGAAAGTAGAACTTCTTGTATTGGGAGGCCTACTTTCCCTCCTCGTGGGCTTCCAATTCGTCTGTCTTCCGGCAGTCCTTCCATATCTAGGCTGTCTTGAACCTCGAAAGGACCTGTTAATGGGGGAACTAGGCCTACCCCCTTGACGCCTGAATCTCTTTTCCTGCGGCAAAAATACACTCTTGCCCCCGGAAGCCTTCTTAATGATGGAATCGAGTTTCTCACCGAAGAGCATCTCTCCCTCAAACGGCAACTGACATAAGTTCACCTTAGAGGCTGAATCCGCCAGCCATGGCTTCAGCCACAAAGCCCTTCTTGAGGACACCGAAAGTGCCATAGTTCTTGAAGCTAGATGTACCAGATCTAGAGAGGTATCTGTCATGAAATCCACCGCTAGCTTCAATTCAGACAACATTTCACGTAACCCTGATCTTTTGACATTAGAAGAAATGGCATCTTCCAGGTTATTTAACCACACCTTCATAGCTCTTGATGTGGAGGTCATAGCTACTGCCGGTCTACAAGTTGCTCCTGCCGCTATAAACGTCTTCTTGAGATTAGTTTCGATCCGTTTCTCCATTGGATCACGGAAAGCTGCTGCATCATCCACTGGCAGCGTCGTCTTTCTTGCCAACCTTACCACTGCAGCATCGACTTTAGGCGGATTGTCCCACAACTTAGAGAAAGACTCCTCCACTGGATACTTTTTTGCAAACTTCCCCTGGATAACAAACTTTTTCTCTGTTCTCTTCCATTCAGAGCTGATGATTTCCTTAATTGAATCATGCACCGGGAAAGTCACCTGTCTTTTCCTGACCGATGGGAAGAACTTATCTGCTGAACTAGACTTAGGAAGCTCTTCCGAAAGACATAGCGTCTTCCTTACTGCCTTTACCAGATTCTCTATCGCTGTAGGATCAAATGCAATCTCTTCCTCAGAAAACACTTCTCCTTCCTCTGAGAGTTCCGAATGTGCCTCCCCAGGAGAATACAATTCTTCATCTGACACATCCGATAGAGACTCATATGGCAAATCTCTGACCCTCTTAGCTTTCCTCTGTACCCCAGAGGTAGAAGCAGTAGCCTCTTGCATGCCTTGTACCACAGCTTGCTTGATGATGGAGACCAGAGCATCCAATTGTGGGGCTCCTGAAGGCTGAGGGTCTGCAGACGCTACTGGGTCCGTAGCTGAAGCCGCTTTCCTTGAGAGAGTAGGCTCCCCTTTCTGCAATTCAGTTGACACATGTAGGCTGAAAATGGAAAAGACAACCATCAGCCACTAATTATCGTTCTCTCTCATTACATCCATATATACACAGCCAGCTTACCTAGGACCTTTGGGCTGAGATCCTTTTCCAGAGCCAGGCTGATCCATAGTAACCTGTAATACATTATTCCATAAGCATCAATTCAGTTACAAAAGCAAGATTTCACTGGAAAGGCACTCACAATCTGTAGCCGAGTGAACCAACACTCCCCAACTTCCAGCGAAGTGTACTATCACATCCAGCCAAAACGCCAGCCTTGCACATACTGCCAGCGTCTTCTTATTGCGTCACTTCCTGACGCAGTTTTCCCGCGCGTCAGTCCGAGAGAGAGAGAGAGAGAGAGACCCACTCTGGTATGGTAAGCTTTTAGCAGCCTTTAGCCATCTGTAGCAGCCTGTAGCAGCCTGTCGTGACCTGGACAGGAAAAAAGACGAGGATTGCTGGGAGGAGCAAGGTATTTAAACCGATCGTTAACACTTTCCTGTCCAGTGACCTGATAGGCGGGATTAACCCATGTTGGTGAATTGTCTGCCATGGGTGACTTGGGAAAAGCATACAGCGTTAACAAAACATTGGCTAAATAAATATTGAATAAATAAGTCATTAAAATACACGGTGAGCATAAACCGTTTTATACATGTGATTTTGTTCAAGCTTTCTATTCAACCATGACAATCTTTCCAGCTAAGCCAGCCACCTACCCAGCGATTTGTATTTTAAAGTCCTGGAATCGGATTGTAGGACATCCTTTGTTTGGGGATGGTTCTGTAGTACAGAGTATGTTTACATAAGAAGAAACACACAATGCAATCTACAGTGATTTCCCAAGGCACATTTTTAGAAACCCGATCTAAGGAAATGATGGAAAAAGCAAGATATAATACAGTGTACCATGATCTAGCACAAAGATCCCACTGGTTCATGGGCCAATCAGTTAGATACTGTGCAGGATTGTCAGCGTATGGACATGTTAACAAGACTTTCTACCTTTCAGTCAGGTGGTTTTTGTTAGCTTTGTTAAAATATCTTACGCAAGTAGGCATTAACATCTAGTGGCATGCCAATATATTCAGGGTTTTGTAAAGCTACTAGTGGAGTAGTTGTACCAATGTGCCAGCAGACAGAAATTTCACGGACTTTGCAAGTTCTTGCCGATTAAACTGGTTACAAATACAGACATGGTTTAGAAGTCATTTGGTTAATGGAACACACCTTATGGGGCATATTTATCAAGGGTTGAATTTCGAATTGAAAAAAACTTCAAAATTCAAATTCAAAAAGACCAACCGAAATTAAGTCTAAGTTTTTTTTGGTTGAATAGGTCCGTTTTTGATCTAATAGTTCCATATTCAGCCAAATTTTAATCGTACGAATCGAAGGAATAGTGCATTCAATCTAATTCGATTCTGTGTTTTTCCCCAAAAAAAACGTTCAAATTCCACCAATTGACCTCTTTCAGTTCTAGGAGGTTCCCCATAGACTAAAACAGCAATTCGGCAGGTTTTAGATGGCGAATGGTCGAAGTCGAATTTGTAAAGAGACAAATTCGTACATGATAAATTTCGAAAATTGAAAATTCACCTCGACCTTTGATAAATCTGCCCCTATATGATATAGAAAAAATAGATAATATTCTGAATAACATGTCCCATATCAGATAATGGAAAAATAGAAAAATAAGACATAGTTTAGAAGCAATTCAAGATGATTATAGAACAGTATCCAAAAGAAATTCCTAAAGAGTCATAATGAAATGCAATATGACTGATTCTCAGAAACAGCTGCTTTTAAGAGCCTTCCCAATGGAATGAATAACAAAAGCAAGTTATTCTACTTAGAGGCCATAGGCAAGTTATGTGAAAGGCCCCTAAGTAATAAGGTGTTGACATGCATATCCTACACATATCAAATATGCATTGTTAGGAAAGTTTAAAAAATCATTGTCATGTCTATACAATTAGAGCAGGGAGAGCCCTTAGCAGGTTATGGAAATGAAGACTAGCTATTGAGCTTACTGTTTAAAATTAACTTAATATGACAACAGGGTTTCATAAAGTAATTTGAGCATTTAGATGAACAGCACACAAGAAGGTATTAGGCATAGCTATCTGTAAGAACAAAATGACAGGGATTGAAAAGAAGCAGATTTTAAGTTTCTTGGCATATGGGTTGGAATGCAAAAAGGGTCACTGTGATTAACGTGATACAAATAAATGGAATTGTATAATAATTACGGTATCTTCCACACAACCAAATGTAATATATTTTTAGATCTAAAATGATCAATAAGGATTTACCAAATGAATATAAGTTAACAATTTTCAGCACCTACAATGGTGAGGCATTTCTTGGGGTTTTCTTGCAGCAACAAAATTACAAATTTTTCTTTTCTACAAGTATGGGACCAGTTATCCAGGATGCTCGGAACCTGGGGTTCCGATAACGGATCTTTCTGTAATTTGGATCTTCATACCTAAAGTCTACTAGAAAATCATGTAAACATTAAAGGAAAACTTTACCCCCCAAACAATGTAGGTCTCTATAAAAAAATATTGCATAAAACAGCTCATATGTAAAATCCTGCTTCATGTAAATAAACCATTTTCATAATAATATACTTTTCTAGTAGTATGTGCCATTGGGTAATCATAAATAGAAAATTGCCATTTTAAAAAATAAGGGCCGCCCCCAGGGATCGTAGGATTCACTGTACTCACAAACATACCAACAAACCATACATGTTAGGTCACATGAGCCAATTAACAGACAGAGTTGTGTCTTTTGCTTCCACACTTCTTCCTGTTACAGTTAGAGTTGAAGTATTTCTGGTCAGGTGATCTCTGAGACAGCACACAGACCATCACGAAATGGTGGCTCAAGGCAAGAGATGTAAAAGGGCAATATTTACTTAAATATATATTCCAGTTTGGTAAGATTCTTTAATATGTCATTCAATTTGTTGCTTAAGTGTTCATTTTGGGGGTATAGTTTTCCTTTAAATAAAGAATTAATTGCGTCTATCAAGTAGAATGCACTGTTTTATTATTACAGAGAAAAAGGAACATTTAAAAAAAGTTGGATTATTTGATGATAATGGAGTCTATGGAAGACGGTCTTTCTGTAATTTGGAGCTTTCTTGATAACGGGTTTCCAGATAACGGATCCTATACCTGTACTTTAGATAAGGTGCAAGGATACTACACTAAATAATAAAAGAAATTACTTTTGAATATAGCTCTGATTTATTGTGGATAAGTAATGTATAATAGTTGGTAATATGGATTCTGCACATAGGTATATAAAGCATTTGGATTTATAGGGAATTTTTAAGAGGAGTGTCCAGGTAAACAATGTTTAGTGAATGGGAATTTACCGGTAAACTTAATAATAAAAGTGTAATTGGATGTTAACAAAATTGGAAGTTAACAAAAATGTATACTGAAATGCTTGTATAATAACTAGATATATTATGATTCCCTATGGCAAGTGTTAATTACAAGGCTGTGTTGTGGCTGATAACACTGAAACCCACCCCATGTAGACAGTGACACACACAATTGAGAGGAAAACATTAGAAAAGGACAGTATCAGTCAGACTTTTCTATTAAAGAACTCCTATGTTAAGGATCCACCACACTCACTCACTATGCTACAACTATTGATTTGAAGAAAACCTGCCAGAAACTGGTGGATTTGTAGCCCAAGAATTAACACTCAAGGTTTTCTGACCAGAATCCACGTCCATACACTATGGGGTATATTTACCATAGAATGAAGTTAGAGATCGCCACAATCGTCTAGAGTGAAATCCTGCCACTCTCCATTCATTTCTATTTCTAAGAGAATTTATCAATGGGTGAAAGTGAAAGTTCATCCTTTGATAAATACGCCTTTCAAAATCCCATAGAAATTAATGGAGAGTGCCGGGATTTCACTCTAGAGGACTGTGGCGACCTCTAACGGGCCAAGCTGGCCCGTTGCCAAGCAAGCCATTACTAGGCAGAAAGAGTCTAGTGTGCCAGTAGCTACATACATGGCCAGATGCACTTGTTTGGCCACATCATTAAACAAGCAGTTTTTGCTACCTACATGCTTAACCAAATCAGGATCATCCACCCTACAGCCAAAGATGCTATCATCCATATAAACTACAGAGACCCAGTGGATGAGAGCCACATTGAATTGCAAATTCACTTCTTGTCCAGAGGGATTTTTTTTTAAACCGGACAGATAGACAGATTTATCAGGTTAAATTACTTGAGCAACAAAAAATACTGCAAAGCTCAACATATGCCCATTACCCTCAGGGATGAAGCACAGTGGATTATATACAGATGCAGCCACTTTGGTTTGTCTGTTTGACACAGAATAACTAAACACAGATATCCCATTTATCTCATTTAACACAGAAAACTGCGTAACAACATCCCATCTAATTAAAGCATTCACCATTGTGAACAATGGTGCTTTGGTATGCTAATGAAAAGGTTAAATGCATTTAATGAGTTAAGATAACTTTAGATAACACAGTTTCTTCAATTAACCCTGAGTCATGACGCATTTAACTCACAATTCCAAGTGGCTTCATCTGTATACAAGTATAAGGCTTCCTACTGGGAGACAAACTGCTGCAATCTGTGGGATTGCAGTTAACGCAATCAAATTGTACTTGTAAAAAGTGCTAAGGTATTAACCTATTTTAAGGACAAATGAAGCAATGGAAATGTCCTAACTACTGACACTTTCTACTTTAACTTTGAAAACAAGACCCAAATCCATTCATTTCAATCACATAATGCAAACATTAACAAGAAACTCACAAACATAACTGAAAAACTTATTCTCCCATGAGCCTTACCATTGGGATACAAGGGATACTGTCATGGGAAAAAAAATTTTTTCAAAATGAATCAGTTAATAGTGCTGCTCCAGCAGAATTCTGTAGTGAAATCCATTTCTCATATGAGCAAACAGATTTTTTTTATATTCAATTTTGAAATCTGACATGGGGCTAGACATATTGTCAATTTCCCAGCTGCTCCAAGTCATGTGACTTGTGCTCTGATAAACTTCAATCACGCTTTACTGCTGTACTGCAAGTTAGAGTGATACAACCCCTCCTTTTTTCCCCCCAGCAGCCAAACAAAAGAACAATGGGAAGGTAACCAGATAACAGCTCCCTAACACAAGATAACAGCTGCCTGGTAGATCTAAGAACAGCACTCAATAGTAAAAACCCATGTCCCACTGAGACACATTCAGTTACATTGAGAAGGAAAAACAGCAGCCCGCCAGAAAGCATTTCTCTCCTAATGTGCCGGCACATGTTACATGACATGGGGCAGCTGGGAAATGGATGAAATGTCTAGCCCCATGTCAGATTTCAATATTGAATATAAAAAAAATCTGTTGGATGGATTTCAGTGCAGAATTCTGCTGGAGTAGCACTATTAACTGATACGTTTTGAAAAAAACATGTTTTCCGATGACAGGATCCCTTTAGTCATCAGGCAATCAAAAGTGAACAAAGCTACCAACACTTCATGTGCTCTCTTTAAGCAGTTTGATTGGAGCATGAGAAACAATTGCACCAGAGCAATTTGGCCATTTGCATGTGACCAAACTGCACACATTATAGCCAAATGTCACTTGGGCTAAAACATTTCTCAATCAGGATCAGGCACTGTTTAGGCATTTTTCCCCCATTTGTTTTGTTATAGATCTGGCTGGCATTTATAAAAAAGGCAGGCACAGGTGAGCAAACCGCAAACACAGAAGATGCCACAAAAACATACAGTAGTTACAATAAAGGAAAACAATTTTGTTGACTTTCCTATTGCAATCTACAGTAAACAGCCTGAACGCCCCGACGTATCTTCCAAGTAACAAAAGTATGTGCCCAGATTATATGGTTTTATCTCTGAAGGGAATGGGTGTCCAACATATTACTCCGTATTACTTATTTCATCTACATACAGTCATTTTAAAGGACAAGTAACATTAAACAATGAAACTTATTTTATATTTCATGTTTGTACCTGTTCATCCAGCAGTTACAAATACACAATTTTTTTTTTTTAAAAAAGTTTTTGTTTTTTTAAATTCTTTATATAAATTCTTTTAGATTTTTCCAAATTTTTAAGAAAAATCTGTGACTTGGCAATAGTTCTCTTACATGATGTCATATTGAGAAGAATAAAGGTGGCCATACACAGAGATGGAACACTCCCCGATATGCCCACCATGAGATGTATATATTGGGGTGTATATATTGGGCTGATCCAATCCTGGGCCCAATAATTGGATCATAAAGATGAGTAATGGGCAACCAGATCGCGGGACCACATTAACGAACAGATGCGCCAGCAATCCAACGGGATTTTTAGTCCAGTCCGATAGATAGGGAAGCCAGTCGGAGGGCCCCATTAAGCTGCCTACTCTGTCTGAAAGCAGCTTTTATTGGCCCCTGTATGGCCACCTTAACGCATACCATGTCAAACAAAAAAAAATAAGATAAATAAATAAGTAAAGTTAAAGGAAAGATCAGAAGAAAAAAAAAAGGATAGAAAAAGAAGGACCATAAATTGACATGTCCAAAAGCTCCTATTGGACCTGGCTAATTATGCCCTAATTATGCCCTACAAGGGTATTATTATTATTATTAACATGTATTTATATAGCGCCAACATATTGCGCAGCACTGTATCTTATTGTTTATTATGCTCACAAGTAATTAGTTCTTGGTATTCTCTTGAATCTGTAAAGAGAGTCCAGTAAAGCCATTTGTATGTTGGGTTTGTTCCATTTTGTTATTTTTAAGCTTTTCAAACTGAAAAATTTCCTGTACTTTAAGAAACAATTATCTAATCGTTGGAAGAGATTTAGCTAAATTGATAAGAGTAGATGCAACAGTTTTTTATTTTGAGGTGTAGTCAAATTATTTTCATGCAAAAGAAAGAAAGCAGACGAGTACTCTAAATCCAAGTCTGTGAATTTTATCAATAATCTTTGCATTTCAAGCCAATAAGATCTTATTCTAGGACAGTACCAAAAAACATGGCTTATAGCCTTCGGTTGATTAAATCTCCAACAGTTGACTGTTATATTCACAGTCATCTTTGCCAAGACCGTAGGGACTCTATACCAATACAATAGCATCTTAAAATTATTTTATATATACACAGTATTTTCTGCCAACAAACGCCCAATTATAGATGAGATGTCTTCCTGTTCAAAAATTAAATCCATCCTACAAAGCCTGTTTTCTGCTGCGTAAATACGTTCCTTTTTGCCTTAAACTGGCCAAAAACGTGCAGATGATCGGACCAACAATCGTCCTTGCCAATCTTCTGACCTGCAACTAACCATTCAGATTAATATAAAGTAGTAAAGAGAACAAATCGCATGATACTCTGGCTATTAACGGACAGACAGCAATCGTACGAAAGTTATGTCTGACAAGTAGTAGTGACAATCATCAGATAGGCAATACATGCAGAGATATTATCAGCAGCCGATAAATCCTTTAAACTGTCTAATAAACGTAATGACCAATTGTCATGATACAAAAGTGTCAGGACATCCCACATGGTCCAAAAATCATATGAACCTTTGTTTCATACAATGTTATCTTTGCATCTACAGACAGCTTTATTCAGCTTGGACAGGTCCCATGTATACACAGAAGATATATATATAGATATATATATTGAATAAAGTACCCCCTATTGTAAAATATAAGGATATTATACATGACCATATAAAAGTATATATATTATATAGCAAATATATAGCAAAATAGCAAATATATAATATAGTAAAAAAAAAGTGTTACCAGTGCATAGTAACTACATTATATTATATTATATTTACATGCATTTAAAAAAAAGCTATGTTTTGGTGTTACTATTCCATCCAATCTCTTATTGGGAGCACTTAATCACAACAGCATTTTTTTCTGTCTGTTTACATTCTCTACACAACTGGCTCTGACTCTTGAAACAATATTGCAAGCCAGCTGGTTAAAGCTGTTGAAAAGACATAGAGGGGAACTGACTCCTGTTACATTTGAACAGTTAGACCCAGAAAACAAAAAGCGATAACAATGACAATGGTTTCAAAGGCAATTATATTAACAAATAGTTTTAGAAGACCATTATGAAAAAAGATTATTTTTTGGGGGATGATCCATTTAAAGCAACAGCTATTCTTATGTAATTTCCTCCAAAAATACAGCAACAGCAGCTGCCAGTGTTAGTATGTAAACTACAATGTAGTAGAAGGCATGAACGGTTAAAATTTGATAGCAAATTCAAATAATGTTCTTTTTAAAAAGAGGCTTTAGGGTGCAAAAAATAAAGTTGTGGCTGAATTGAAACTAGCGAGCCCTTCCTACTCCATAATCTGAACTTCATTCGCACATAAAAGTATCAGACTAAAAAATAGATGCAGAAGATGAACATCTTTAACTACACATTGCAACTAAAGCCATTTTGTCTTTTCACAGGGTTTGATTATAAACTCACCATATAATGTCTAGAGTATACCAATTGTGTTTTTTTAATATTATAAGAAGACCTTCTGTGGAGCATGAGACCAAGGTACTGCTGCTGCCTTGCTGAGGAGCATTAATAGTGAAATTACACATCTACCGCAATGCTGCTGTCAGGGGACTCTCATGAAGACTGCAAATGACTGTGCAGCCTGTATCACTGTCAATAAATCATTCCTAGAATGGAAAGCATTGTTTAATGTTTATTTTATTGTACCCCTAACCCATTTACACATTCAAACATGTACAAAGACAAAAAAAATGTAATTTAATCAAAAAAAAAAAAAAAAAAAAAAAAAAAAAAGAGGACACCACAGTCCTCTTCAGTGAAATTCTGCCACTCTCGATTAATTTCTTTAGGATTTTTAATGGGTATCACTCTAGAGTAATATGGCAATCTCTAACTTAACTCTTTAATAAATATACCCCATGGTGTGTTATGGTGGCCATGACCCTATAGCCAGATAGGTTTTCACATTCTCTCAGCTGACAATTTCTTGATGCCTTACTACTAAGAACTATTACTACAAAACAATCTTGCTGCAACTAAAAACACTAGAATTATAAATGCTTCTTACAGGATCACATAACTTATTTTTTGTAGAATATGCAAAATTAAGTATTTTTGAATTAGTTAATAGGCCACCAGGTTTGCAATTATTTTCATTCAATGCATATAAGTAGACAGAAGCAAAACAATTAGTTTACTTACTATTACTATAACAATTTGGCAAATTGGATTATATTCCATTAAAGGGATTGTTCACCTTTGATTTATTTGGTTACTTCTCAGACTGCATCTATAAGCAGGCAGAGAATTGGCTATGCATGACCATAGCCTAAAGGTGGCCATATTTGGGCTAATGAAAAAAATGTATGGGGCCCTATTCCCCAATATCTTGCAGAGGGTTGGCCAGATATCTATCAGGCAGAGGGTAGGCCATCGGGCAAGTTTAAAAATCTGGTCCTTGCCCCAAGGGCCTACTTGTACTGCTTCACCTCAAGGAATGACATATTGGAAATTTCTTTACATGCATATACAGTATATGAAAATCAGGGAAGTGAAGAATCTCTAAGATACTACTGACTAGTGTATATCTGAATACAGTGTAAAAAGGCAGTTGCCTAACTTGATAAACAGGCAAGCACTCCTCTGATGACATTATCTGACTCATCAGATCTGCAGTCTGCTTTATTTTTTTTCAAGCAACCAGCACAGGCATGCCTTGTTTTTAACTGAATGATTGAGGTGACATTTTTTAAGAAAAAACTGTTTTAGTAAATGATATAATGATACAAACTGTTCTTTCACAGGGAAATGGCCTTCAAAACAAAAAATGTTCCAGCATTATTATACCCCGACCCACAGCATAACTGAAAGGACTATCTTTATTCTCTTAAAACACTTTGCACACTGTGATTAAAATTATTAAAATATACACCATATATAATCAACACATTTTTTACCCAATTAAATCTAACTATTATACACTGTGCTGTCTGGTTCTAAGCCCATAGACTGAACCCCTAAACATTTGGTACAATGTATATTTGGCTTATATACCAAAAAAAGATGATAAAGTTAATGAACATATCAAGTTTTTAATTGACTACAAAGCATAGAAAACATGTGATCAGAATACTATAATCATACTATAATATAAACCAAACTCTTTGTGATGCCCGTAGTTCAGGGGTGCCCAAAAGGTAGATCAGAATTTACTAGTAGACTTTTAGCTGATGATCAGTAGATCTCAAGACACTGTCAGCAAACAGATGGTCTAAATCAGCCTCCTGTTTCATGATTTTCATTCAGATATTTATTACCATAATTTGTTATTGTTGAGATTACATAAGAAATAGTTGTTTGTTAGCTATATACATTTTCTCAAATCAATATTTAAGTAATATTTTCCATGGAAGAGATATTAATGCTTTTATGGATGTAGATCATAATAGAACATCATCACTAAAAGTAGACCCCGCATTAGTAAAGTATGGGCAGTCCTCCGGTAGTTGTTGGAAACATCAGCACTCAGCATGCCTTTGATAGATAAGCAAGTAGCGGGATAGGAAATGTGGTTTAACAACAGTTAAAGTGGCACCCATTGCCTATCCCTGACCTACAGCTATATTGCTAACAGTGATGCTCTATTTTTGGATCCTGCCAAAGAAACAATTTGTTATTCATGTTATAAACAGCACCATTTGCCTTACTTGTGTTCTTAAACCAGAACTATGCTGATACAGTTCTAAGATATTGAAATTGTTACTTTTTGCAACTCAGAATATTACTATAATCTGGTTCTTACTAAAGTATTAAAGTAATAAAATTTTGTACAGACATTCTGAATATAGATTGCTACAGCCGAAAAAAAAGGATGTTTATGTTTTCTGTGAATGTAATGGATAATAAATACTTGTGCTATAATGAAAATATCCCCCATGGCTACAGCTAAAATTGAATCAGAATAAAGCTGATATATTTCCATAATCTTACAAAGACATCTGTAGAGTAACATAACTCAAATTAACAATTCATACATTCATCAATTATTCGATTAATATATTTTTTGCCTCTAAAACCGCAGCCTACATCCATGTTCCAATGAGAATTTCATGGCCCCCAACTTGCGATCCCCCAGAAGAAGTATTTCTATGGCATATTTTGAGTTTAATGTAACAATTATCAGGTCAGATCATTGCCCCACTTCATGGAAACACTTATGTCCAATCCAGTGTTGTCTAACAAGTAGCCCCCTATACCAAACAGAGCCAATGGGCAACATCTATATGCATCAATGCTCTCAAATTATTCAAGGGAATCACCACAAAATTTGTTTGCGGCTTTCAGATATTAACAAATTCCACAGACATGTTTTATATGTACACATATGAAATAAAACAAATTGCATTATTATAATTTAATATAAATATATTTATATCAGCAGGATGCTGGAGCTTAAGATGGCTATACACAATAAAATCCGATCGTTTGGTGAGATCACCAAATGAGCGGATCAGAAATGCCCACCAACAGCAGGGAGATATCGGGTTAATTCCGAACCTTTGCCCTAGGGCTGAACGATTGGGTTACAACAAAGAGAATGGGCGCCAATGGGATGAGGACCGCATCAACTAGCCGATCTCTAAATAAATCAAACCTCACCGATCAATATCTTGGCCAGATATTCATTGGGGAGACCTGTCGGAAGCCCCCATACATTGGAAGATTTAATCTGCCAGTGTATGGCCACCTTTAGCTGGTACAATTAATATGGGAGATGTAGTTCAAGAACTCCTTTTCATAAGTTTACATAATTATATATAATACACAAGAGCCATGAATAACCTGATCATATACTGTACTCAGTGAGACCTGTATATTATAAACAAGCAATAAATCATCTACTTTAAAATATAAAAGAGGATATTAAAAATAACTTCAGAGTTCCATGACCTGAATAACAATACTAGGCCTGTAGCCGCATGTCTCTACAGTCACAGAGCTTCTAGGTGACTTTTAATATCCAAATTTTTCCAACAATGGGTAATATTAGGTTAATATCTTTTTTTTAAGACACTTATTAAACACAGGAAGGGTTAAGTTCAGCACTAGAGTGAGGAATGTGACACTGCTTCTACTTGCAACACTCCTTAATGCACCCTGGAATGCATCATTTTTCAAAAACCTTTATAACATACATGCATGTTGTTTCTATTCTTACATGTGATTAAATACCTGGGAGAAGAGATCATGAAATGAAGAACATTTTTTTTGTGACAAATATAAACAAGAAATGAGCAAAGCGGTGAGGGGAAAAAAGTCTGCCCTGCACAAGAAAATACTGAAGGCTCCAACTGGCACTGGATGGGTTAAAAGAGGGACAGGCAATTTCCAATGCTTCAGACACTAAACTACCAACTCCTATACAGCCTTCAGTTGTCTAAGGGATTCTGGGAAATGTAGTTCAACACCACGCTAAACTCCAAAGCTAGACTTATATACTTAGCACCTTGTTTGGGGCTTGTCTTAATAATACCTTACAGTACAGAACCTATTTAGCACAACAGTATGAAAAAAATATTCACTGACATGGCATTCTTCGTGGCGAAACAACACAAAGATGAAGGACCTGTAAGAATCCCAAAGCAGTGAGCAGTGAAACGCTATCATATCATGTAATATGGAGTGCATTGATGAACAAGGCAGTACATATAATTGTTTATGTCAACATTTCATTTCAGAACCTACAAATCGACAAGCACCTGCAGTTAATATCTGGACCAACCTATAGTAACCATTTTGCTTGTAAATGTGGCATTACATAAATGCACAAGGCCACTGTGCGGAAGAAGAGGGTGATCAGCATATTTCAGTATACTGCCTGCCACCCACATGCATTGATCTGAGATGTCATTCCTGCAGCACTTCTGCGACATGCAGCCCTACACAAAATGATCATAATGGTGAAGATGAAAATGTGAAGGGCTGTACTATTTTTTATGTTATCATTTCTGTAGCAGCAATGTGCAACCTGCAGCTTTTATTAAACCACCACACTACGCTATAAGGTTTTCTGGGTGTTGTAATTAGGGTTGCCACCTTTTCTGGAAAAAAATACCGGCCTTCCTATATATTTATCTTTTTCTCCTATTAATAACATTGGGAACAGCCATCATTTTTACCGGCCAGGTGGCAACCCTAGTTGTAATGCATCAACAACTGAAGCGATGATATGAGAACCTTTAGGGCTTCCCTGCAGATGGAGCAAGAAATGTAAGTAATCTTATGATCTAAGCATTGTATCGTGGCATTTGAACGTCTACCACCAATGACAAAAGTTACATATTGAAACACAAAGCCCTCACAGTTATTTGCAATATTCCTCCTGCTCCATCTTGTGCAATCAGCCCTAGATTAGGGACTGAGCGGATTAGATCCTCCCCTTACAACCTAACACCACCCCACCCTGGGCCAGGGTAATGATTAATTTCACTACTGACTGCAAGGGCTGTTTTGTGTCAAGTGTGAGTTTCTTCTTTGGGACACTGGCAATAAGGCTGTGTGTGTATATATGAACAATATAATAAATACTGTGTATATATGAACAATATAATAAATACAGAATAGGGTTCCTCAAATTAGTACCTCAGAGGACACAAGTGTAGTTCATAAAGCACAGGTGTGATGAACATGGCCACAGGCAAGGGAGTGGGGGTATCCAACCAGCTGCCGTTGTACTACTACAACTCCCAGCTGCCAGTGTTAAGTAATGATTAACCAAGGGGCTGCCGGTCAAACACCCAACTGAAATGCAATTGAATATTCCATTTTAGGGATGGTCACCCACTAAAATGGAATATATATATATATATATATATATATATATATATATATATATATATATATATATGTGTGTGTGTGTGTGTGTGTGTGTATATGTGTGTGTGAGGGTGTGTGGCGGAATGCTATAAAATAGCTGTTTGTGTAATATCCTCTGAGTCAGGAGACATGGGGGTTCCTCATTGCTTGACATATGGGATGTATATTAAGAAGGAGGAAGTGGAGCTTGAGCAAGGTTTGTGCAGTCTCTGACCCTCCTCTCGTCTCCCCCTCCCTAAAAATACTGCAATGTAAAACCAAGGGAGAGCCCCAGTTGTCATTCGGCAGTGCCAGGCGCAGACAGAGCCCACCACCCGTGCCCATATGGCAGCCTTCTGATACACCAATAATAGCCATAATACCCAGGCACATTGAGCAGCAGCAGTCAATGCACATATGCACATACATATACATACATACACATATATACACATATATACACACACATACACACACGTCCATTTTATTCCGCTGCTCCTTACCTTTCACCGCCCTGTCCAACGTTGATAACTTCGCTTCATTGTCCTTGTGCTCAGACATTTCCCACACAGATTTCTCTACTCGTTGCCACAAAGAAGCAGCTGTCAATTGATCGCCTTTTTTTTTTTTCTTTTAAATCCTTGTCCGGGATATGTGGTGCCTTCCTCCTTCCTTCTCTCGGATATGAGTCATCAGCGTTAACACCAAAATTAATGTGTATCAACAAACCTTTCCCCCCCCAAAAAAAATCCCTGTCAGTTTGCTGCAGTTAGCACTGAAATGCAACAGCCTATCTCCAGACAGAGATACTGCTACACTGTATTCCCTGACTGCCTCTGTCTTACACGCACTCACACACACACAGACATGCAAAGGCACTAGCGCTACACCATCAGATCTCAACCTATCCTCGGCCCAGCTTGGGTTACAACTCTAACCCCGCCCCTTGCTCCCTGCCGCTTTCCGCTATTGGCTCTGACGAGCCATCAATCAGCAAAAGGAACCCTTTCAGGTATTTTCCTTCCCCCTAATGCTCGCTGGTGTTACTATGGCTCTCTCTCCTGTCACTTTGGCTGCAGACTAGGAAGTGGAGGAGGAGTGGGAGGAGGAAAACCACAGTGCTGGGAGAAAAGCTTGGCAGGGAGAAGCCCCACTTATGATTCCTCTGCAGCATTTACAGACAACTGGAGCAGGATGCTTGGCTCTATGAAAGCGAGATGTAAGGCGGGCATGGATTGGTGGATCAGTAAAGATATCCCATTGGTGCTTTCCAATCCATTCCTTATTGGTCACCAGCGTGGACCTGCCCTGGTTGTCTTCTGTAAATAAATGTATGGTGGCAGTCGCTTGCCTCACAATTACCTTAAATAAATGAATAATGTAGGATTTATAATTCCGTTCAGATTCGGTGCACCTGACTTGCATATAAAACTTGATTGGTATGGCATTTAGTCGTCTGCAGAATACTGATGTGGTTACTATGCAACCCAGTAAAATGCATCTGAATTGCCTATGAATCAGCCTCATAGCGTGTGTATGTATGAGCCTTAAAGGGGACGTTTCATTCATTTTGCAAATGCTTTAGAGAAATGCAATCAGCAGGACATCAGTGTATGTAAAGTGCTTATATGTAAACTGTTCAGTTCATCAAACAACCACAATATATTTGGATAGGCTAAGGTGTGGTCTTCAAGACCGTTATCATTTATCAATTTAATCCAAGTTAGATAATGCAGTACATATGGGACCTGTTAGTGTTATGCAGAATTCTGTTGTTTTCTGGATAACCAATCTTTCTGTCATTTGGATCTTCATACTTAAGTCCACTAGAAAATCATGTACCCAGTAAATAAACCCAAGAGGCCGGCTTTGCTTGCAATAAGGATTCATTCTATCTTAATTTGAATGAAGTACAATGTACTGTTTTGTTATTACAGAGAAAAAGGGAATCATTTTTAAAATTTTGGATAAAATGGAGTCTATACGAGACAGACATTCCATAATTCAGCTTTCTAGATAACCTGTTTCCAGATAATGGATCCCATACCTGTAGCATGTATGTGAGTATATATGTTTTAATATGTATGTAAAAAAATATGTATGAATTATAGGTTTGGGGTTTATTTCCATGTCACATAAAGGGAGACAGCCATTCCAAAATACACCTTTCTAGATAACCTGTTTCCAGATAATGGATCCCATACCTGTAGCATGTATGTGAGTAAATATGTTTTAATAAGTATATAAAAAAACATGTATGAATTATATGTTTGGGGTTTATTTCCATGTCACATAAAGATGGCCATTCCATAATACAGCTTTCTAGATAAAGTGTTTCCAGATAATGGATCCCATACCTGTAGCATGTATGTAAGTATATATGTTTTAATATGTATATAAAAAAATATGTATGAAATATAGGTTTGGGGTTTATTTCCATGTCACATAAATGGAGATGGCTGTTCCATAATACAGCTTTCTAGATAACGTGTTTCCAGATAATGGATCCCATACCTGTAGCATGTATGTGAGTAAATATATTTTTAATATGTGTATAAAAAAACATGTATGAATTATATGTTTGGGGTTTATTTCCATGTCACATAAAGATGGCCATTCCATAATACAGCTTTCTAGATAAAGTGTTTCCAGATAATGGATCCCATACCTGTAGCATGTATGTGAGTAAATATGTTTTAATATGTATATAAAAAAATATGTATGAAATATAGATTTGGGGTTTATTTCCATGTCACATAAAGGGAGATGGCTGTTCCATAATACAGCTTTCTAGATAACGTGTTTCCAGATAATGGATCCCATACCTGTAGCATGTATGTGAGTAAATATGTTTTTAATATGTGTATAAAAAAACATGTATGAATTATAGGTTTGGGGTTTTATTTCCATGTCACATAAAGGGCTTTGATGGAAAAGCTTAAAAAATACTGGCATCTGCAGTCTATTTAATCATGTAGGAATGGCAGAGATTATTTCACACCATAGTGGTTATGGTTTCTGCATTTGCAACTACTGCTCAATTTGGTATGCCATGAGTAGGGTTTGTTCTCATTCAGTAGACTTAAATACTACTGGCTTTCATTGGATTTTGTGGTGGCTGTTCTTCCCAAGAAGATTGTGCTGATCATATTCCTTAAGTCTTGGACAATGACCATGTAGCTAACACCAGAGAGCAGCTAGCTAAATAAACTGAGGACAAGCAGATGGATGTGCTGTATAGTAACATGTTTTGAGTGTCGCTGCTGATGCCACAGAAAAGCTCATAGTGACTGTACTGCAAATGATATCACCTTTCAGTGTAGAGATCTTTTATGTGATTGACAGACCAGCAATGGGCAACAGGAATGCCAAAGTAATGCTGTCTGCAGTCTTATCAGCTAACAAAGTAACTTGTTTCAGATATACAGCATACAATTGCATAAACAATGCAGTTCCAGGTCTGTATAATGAGTAACATTGGTAATAAAAATCCATCAGGCATTGGGGGTATTTAATTCACAAGAATAGCCAGACAAAACAGACCCATGCATAACTGTTATATTTGTAGGAAGTGATGCATCATACATAATATATACTGATAAAGACTGTTTCTAGAAACATGCAATATATTGCAGCCTTCTACTACAGTATTTTAAATCATCTTATTTACATGTTGATGAATTTTATGCCAAACAAACACTTCACAGTACACCTTTCCAGCATATTACCAATTCTTGAGGGTGGCTTCAGCTACTTGTATGATGCAGTTGCCCCAAAACTGTAATGCAGTGCTGACTCGCAATTTGTATTTTATTTGTATGTATGGACAGCACACAAACAGCAAGAATGCCATTGCTTAACATTGGACACAGGTAAAACACTGATTAAAAACCCCTTACTTGCACACTTACTTGTTAGGTCTGTGTCCTTGTCTGAGCTATTCTTCTATATTGTGTTTTATGCTTTCATGTTGAATTCCCAAGAATGCATAAACTAACAGCAAACTCACCAGCAGTGATGACTATGCTGTATGTGTAGCTCTCCCAGTGTGTGAATGAATTTGTGTTAGGACAAGGAGAGGTTATTTTTTTCTCTCCACAAACACTGAACAGCAACACATACTTCAGTTAAAGTAAAATTACATTCTTATGTGCGATTATTATTACACATTTTATTTTTCTTTCTGAATATAGCACCAGTAGCCGTAAAGGCCCTCTGAGAAATTGCAGACATTTTTGTGACTCTAGTTAAATAAACTAAGAGGGTTACATAGTAAAATGAGAGCTGTTAGAATAGCTAAACCATTTATGGGTTGTGTTAAGTAGTATATGCCATGAACTTTATGGTTATCTTGATTAAAAGGATTGTATTTGTATCATAACAAGTGCTCAAAACAGATATGTTGTACAGCTGTTTTTAAATGATTGTGCTTTAAATTGATTGAGATTATTGAACAGTTGATGCAGTTTAAATATAACCTGGATAGTTTTCCCATTTGTAGAAGCACCACTCTTTTTTTTGGCAACTGTCCTTATTTCCCCATAGATAGTGCCATAATATTATGAAGATGCAATCTGCAAAACAAATCAATGAAAATGCAGAGTTATACAGCATAGCTTTTTAAAACCAAAACCACCCATCTGTTTTCCAAAGATGACATTTCAAACAGAAAAAAAATGAAAGTGTCAGCCTTGTGAAGTTAAAGGTGCAAAAGCAGACCCAGATTAGAGGGCATAGTCATATATTTATGCAATAATGTACAAAATAATGTAATATTCTTCTTTAGGCTTTTATTGCATTGGAGATCTTAATTCCAGCTTACATTAGCTTAAAATTACTCAATAAGATAGGGTAATGTTATTAAGGGAATTACATAAATGTTACATTCAAAAACATCAGTTACACAAAAAGATCCGGAGACTCTGCAGTTCACTCCCTTTGCCGGTTTTAATAATCTGTTCTCCTCCAGATGAATCACAATGGAGTATTTAGGTTGTAGAAAAAAAACAGCGCTATAAGCTCAGGGATAGACAAAAAAAAGATTAGGAAAATATATAGTGTGGTATTTCTTGTATTAGAGTTACATCTCTTTGTGCATTTATTAGGGAATGTGTTCTATTCCTTTCACCGCAGGATTCACTGGCCCTTTAACCGTTTGCTTTTTTTTAAGAACTATATATGGTCACCTCCTATGTGCAGAGAGTGGATACTCACAAAAGTTTAAATGCATAGTTAGCATAAAAATACAGTTGCTCCTCACTTGCAAGACATCATTTGGCTTCTAAAAAAGATGTGCTATATCGTGTAAAACCTTCTTTAATAAATATTTAGTAAAATACAAATTGCACTCACATATGTGTGCTTAAAATAAGCATATAGACCGTCCGTCCATGGGTTTACCAAATTCAAAACTCGCTCTGCCGAATATATGGTAATTGCCTGGTGTTGTTTGTATGGCACTCAATGTTTGGCTCCCCTGAATGATGTCATAGCACATTCAAAAACATGCCACTTAATCACTTAGCTTCAAAAAATACTGTTGATCACTTTACATATACAGTACAAGAAGTGGGCATTTACATCTCTATATATAGAATAATTATGACATGAAAAGGGGCAAGTAAATAAAAAGCGCTGGTCTGAACAACATGGTAACAGTAATTTAGGTTGGAAATAGATACATACCTATCAAATTCAACATTTTATCTGAATGAAACCTGCTACAGGATGGCCAGAAAAAACTTATTTGAATCTTTTACAATTTGCCTCAGGGAGAAAAATGCCTTCCAAGATGGCCATAGGGCTAGTCACTGGGACAGTTTGTGCTTTCTTGATAAAACAACATTCAACCCTTTCTTGAAAATAATATACCTGCTTCTCTGTGTCACTTTATAATAAAAAAAAAATAAAAACATATTCATCCAACACAAAAGCCATCCTGTAATAATAAAGGTGTAGGATATATTATCAAAGGTCAAATTTTAGAGTAATGTGAATTTTTTAAAACTATAATAAATTAGATTTTATTCATAATCCGAATATGTTATTTATGAAAAAATTTGAACGTTAAAATTTGATCTAATAGTCCCAACCTAAAAACTCAATTGAGTTTTCCTTCACAAGAAAAACTCGACTTTTGCACATCAGATTTTTTTTCCTCATTTTCTTTTTTTTTTAGACTCCAATCTATGGGGCGTCATTTTCTCAGTGAAACTTGGCAAAAATTTGGCTCATCGCTACTATTAACATCTTTAAATAGTTCAACGGACCTCTGCCATTGACCTCTACATTAACTCGGCAGGTTTTAGGTGGAGAATAGTGGAAGGACTTTTCATTCAGAGCTTTCGGAATTCTGGATAAGGGATGCTTCCTGTAGTACTAAGCTTGTTGCCCCTAAACTATCTGGACATGGCTCTCTTTCCACAATTATGATCCTGAGTAAACCTAATCTGTCAGCAGGTTGTCACAAACAAGGCATTCTCAACCAATTGATGCTATTTCAAATGTTCAAAGAAAGGAAATATCCTAAAAAAATGTGTTTGTGCCTTGGGAGGCACTTAATCGTAGGCAAGGAAGACTATTCTGCATGGCATAATTTTAATATAATCTACACCCCACATAGCAGATAACTATATAGCTGGATGAAATTTCACTGTTCTACTCGGATACCAGCATCCAATTCTTGCCTATGATTAAGGCAACTTTTTGAACGGCATCAGTAATTGATGGTCCTGTTTGTGCCAGCTTGCTGTTTTCAAAATTGTATGATTCACCTCCCTTACGATCGACTAAGCGTGTGCATGTTTTATTTGGTGAGTTTACCCCAAGACACAGTTGGTCTTTTTCTAAATATATTGATTCAGAGTACACTGAAATTGCATTGTGAAAGTTACTATATATGTACTCCTAATGAAGCAAAATATATTTGAGGTTAAGAGGTTTTTAAACAGTCATCAGAATACTGCAATAGCCAAAAACAAGGTAGAAGACATAGGAGGGATAAAAATAACACTATATAACAAGAAAATAGCAAGACTGGAGTTCAAGAGGCATCTGTTGTTTGTTAGATTTAACCAGAAAGCAAAGCCACAGAGTGCTAATGAAAAATGTTAAGATACAAGAATGTCAAGTTTTGAGGCACCAAGCTGCAACAGTCAGCAAGAAAACATCAATTCTATTTTTGAAACCTAGAGCTGAGGCAATAACCATGCAGTCAAAGTAAAGAGATTAGCTGAAACTATAAATGAGACCTCTTAGACCTGGGTACATACCACTGTTGGTTTTGGTTTTTGCTTGCACTTGTTAGGTGGAGGATTTTCATGTTTCTACCACAGAGCAGGGCTAATTTTAGAATGCAGGTGCTAAATTGCACCAGTACAATTAGCTTTCAGTGCAAGAAACCATTTCGATTTTTGCTTTCATTTTCAGTGTTGTAGTAGAGGACTGTTGCTATTAGCAACCAGCGCAATTGAGATGGAGATGGTGCATTGAGAAAAGGAGCAGTATTCTTTTGAAACATCATGTAAGTATTCAGCCGCCGAATAACATTTTTGGATGCATGATTTCTGTGCTTTTTCTGTCTGTGCTTGGTTTTATAAATCATTTGATAAATTAGCCATAGCAAGTGTTAAATGAGTTTCATTTGCTCTGTGGCCCTGTAAAAAGTTGCCCAGAATTACAAGAAAAAAACTTCCATTGACTTCAATATATTTTACATAAAGAAAAATGGCTAATGCGTTGTGCGTGAGAAAAATGTAGCAAAAAATTGCCCAGTGACCAATGTATGCATGTGGAAGTAAAAAAATGGCCATTAACTTCAATGTGTTAAAATTTTTTGCAGTTGCTCACATTTTAACACGGTTTATTGAATTTTTTCACAAGTATAAATTCATTTAATTTCAGTATATGTATGTAGTAGCCTTTGCTTTGGCGTGTATGTTCTGACAAGCCATTCTGTACTGTAAGCAGTGAGAAAAGACATATATTTTTTCTGCCTGACAAAGGAATCCACTTATAAGCAGGATGTACAGTGATTCCCGAGACACAAACCAACTGTTCATTTTCTCCTACTTTACACGTTCAAAATTGAAGGACAAGGCCACATAGCTGCCAGAAACAAGGCAATGAAAGCAATGTTATCAGAGAGGCTTATTCTATGTTTGATGTAAGAACATAGGCAATGAATCCTTTGGCTTAGATCCTTGATTTGAAAGGACACTCGTTATGAAACATAAGATGAGTTAATTTTCTAAATACAATCTAAGGCTTGAACTAGAGGCTGTAGGGATTTGTGTCTTTGAGAATAACCTATTTAGCAAGTTCCTGTGGGTATTGCAAGCATTAAGCTAAAATGTTGCCAATAAGATTTATTAATAACTTTAGTACTTCCTCCAGTGCGACTGAGGCTCAGGGTAGGATCATTATTGCAACCTTTATCAATTTACGTGAATTATATTTTGCAACATGAATGTAAACAGTATGCCCTCTACTCATGGGAAGTATTTTGAACAGGCATCTGAAATAACTAATAAATTCCTACAGAGGGGTTAACCATGAGTCTTTTGAACAGAGCCTCAAAGCAGGTATGTGTTACCGGGAAACAGACAATGCCGGATCTCAGCTTGCGTTTCTTCGCAGGCTGAGAATACACTGCTCCTGCGCCCAAAATCCGCCCACAGTTGAAGAAGCAAGGGGATCCGTGCAGCGGATTGTCCACCTGTGGAGAATCTGCAATGTTATACATTGTCTTTATACATTGTCTAGCCCTAAGCTCATACCTTATTTTCATACAGAAGAGAAAAGTAACTAGGGGTTCTACTGAAGAAATATGAAGTCCCTTTAAACAAAGGCTCCAAAAAGATTTCAAACGTGACAGGCACATTTCTCTATTTGTCATGCCTAAACTTCTATGGCATAATCAGAAGCTTGGTAGTGAACATCCATATAGGGGGGGCAGTATAAAGCTTTATGGATATTACACGTTTGTCCCCCATATTTCATTTTCCCTTTTCCCTAATGGAAGTCATGTAATAAAGACACACATTTTAATACAGTTGGAAATGCTACCTGCTAATCGGTTGGTATAAGAGATAAAAACTGTATTAAAATGTATCTTTTATTACATATCCCCCTAATGCGGGAATGTAATAGAGGCAGTAATGGGAAAAATATTTGCAATGCAAAAAAGTATTGCAATTCACTTTTTTGTGTGTGTTCATTTCCACTGCATTTTTTTCAAAATAGAATACATTAAAAACAATGAGGGTCATTTATCAACACTGGGCAAATTTGCCCATGGGCAGTAACCCATGGCAACCAATCAAATTGCTGCATTCATTGTTTTACTTGCAGCTGGCTTCAAAAAGCTAATCACTGATTGGTTGCAAGGTTTGTAATCCCAGAAGGTATTTAGCAACCCTATCCAATGATGGAAGAAATATACTGCATGTTTTAGTTTGGATTATTGAGCAATGTACAGTCATAAGAATATGTTTGGGAACCCCTCTCAGCCTGCATAATAATTTACTCCACCCTTAACAAAAAAGATAACCGTGGTATGTCTTTCATTTCCCAGGAACATCTGAGTACTGGGGTGTTTTCTGAACAAAGATTTTTAGTGATTATTCAGTTGTATGAAATTAAATGTGAAAAACTGGCTATGCAAAAATTTGGGTACACTTGTAATTTTGCTAATTTGAATGCATGTGACTGCTCAATACTGGTTACTGGCAACACCAAACTGGATGGATTATCTTGTTAAGCCTTGAACGTCATAGGCAGGTGTGTCCAATCATGAGAAAAGGTATTGGCCAATTGCAAGCTGTGCTTCTGTTTGACTCTCATCTGAAAGTGACAGCATGGGATTCTCAAAGCAACTCTCAAAAGATCTGAAAACAAAGATTGTTCAGTATCATGGTTTAGGGGAAGGATACAAAAAGCTACCTCAGAGGTTTAAACTGTCAGTTTCAACTGTAAGGAATGTAATCAGGAAATGGAAGGCCACAGGCACAGTTGCTGTAAAACCCAGGTCTGGCAGGCCAAGAAAAATACAGGAGCGGCATATGCGGAGGATTGTGAGTGGTTACAGACAACCCAAAGATCACCTCCAAAGACCTGCAAGAACATTTTGATGCAGATGGTGTATCTGTACATCATTCTACAATTCAGTGCAATTTGCACAAAGAACATCTGTATGGCAGGGTGATGAGAAAGAAGCCTTTTCTGCACTCATGCCACAAACAGAGTCGCTTGTTGTATGCAAAAGCTCATTTAGACAAGCCACAGTAATTTTGGAACAAAAGTGCTTTGGACTGGTGAGACAAAAATGTAGTTATTTGGTCATAACAAAAAGCGCTTTGCATTCCAAGTAAAACACCTGCTACAAACTGTCAAATTTGATGGAAGTTCCTTTATGCTGTGGGGCTCTGTGGCTATTTCAGGGACTGGGGCCCTTGTTAAAGTTGAGGGTCAGATGAATTCAACCCAATAGCAACAAATTCTTCAGGATAATGTTCAGGCATCAGTCACAAAGTAAGTTGAAGTTACGCATGGGTTGGATATTCCAACAAGACAATGACCCTAAACACACTTCAAAATGTACAAGGCATTTATGCAGACGGAGAAGTACAATATTTTTGAATGACCGTCACAGTCCCCCAACTTGAATATAGTGGAAAATCTATGGGATGATTTGACGCAGGCTGTCCATGCTCTGCAGCCATCAAATTTAACTGAACTGGAGAGATTTTGTATGGACAAATGGTCAAAAATACTGCCATCCAGAATCCAGACACTCCTCAAAGGCTATAGGAGACATCTAGAGACTGTTACATTTGCAAAAGGAGGCTCAACTAAGTATTGATGTAATATCTCTGTTGGGGTGCCCAAATTTATGCACCTGTCTAATTTTGTTATGATGCATAAAGCCTATTTTCGTTAATCTAATACACTTTATGTCACTGCTGAAATACTACTGTTTCCATAAGGCATGTTATTTATTAAAAGGAAGTTGCTACTTTGAAAGCTCAGCCAACGATAAAAAAAACTCCAAAAAATCAAGAGGGGTTCCCAAACTTTTTCATATGACTGTATGTAATAAAATTTCTTACTAGAAAAGGTATTTTCCTGACACTGTATTTTCCTAAGAGCAGGCCCTAAGAATGCAACAGGAGAAACAAATTTGCAGTGTAATGAAAATCAAATTAAGAATTCCATTGCAATACACAAATATTTGTTCATATTTATGTGAATTATTTTTTGATTTTCAATTTTGTATTACATTTCTCTTTAGATGTTTTTGGACACAGTGCAAAATTTTGTATGGTCTCGTTTAGCCTAAACCTGATGATCTGGCTAAATGAAAATAATGACACTTAGGGGCACATTTACTTAGCTCAAGTGAAGGAATAGAATAAAAAATACTTTGAATTTCGAAGTATTTTTTGGCTACTTCGACCATCGAATTGGCTACTTCGACCTTCGACTACGACTTCGATTCCGAATTGAACAATTCGAACTAAAAATTGTTTGACTATTCGACCATTCAATAGTCGATGTACTGTCTCTTTAAAAAAAACTTTGACCACCTACTTCGCCACCTAAAACCTACCGAGCACCAATGTTAGCCTATAGGGAAGGTCCCTATAGGCTTTCCTAGCTTTTTTTGATCGAATGAAAATCGTTCGATCGATGGATTAAAATCCTTTGAATCATTCGATTCGAAGGATCTAATCGTTCGATCGAACGATTTTTCCATCGATCGTACCAACGTTAATTAACCCTCGATATTCGACCCTAAGTAAATGTGCCCCATAAAATAGGGATAATGTACGGCTGCCTTAAAGAGCTACTTTGCAGGTCTTATTTTTTTGGCTATGGGTAAGGAAAGCCCCTTTGAAAGTTAAGCTTACAAAAGTATGCATAATACATATTTTATGCATACTGAGCACAGTATTCATAACATGAATTGCCGAGTATAGTCAGTATGTTTTAATGGCTAAACAAAGTTGATGATTCCAGAAAGTGTTAGTAAAAGCTATCTGAATAATACTACATTTAAGTACATTTTGGGGAAGAAACAACTTGGATGAAGGGCCATACTCTTCAAGAGTGATATTTATTTTTACCTTTGATGCACCAAAAATCTTGGCTCACCATCGGAGGGGTACAGAGGGCTATTGTTAGGGGCCCGACTGGGTAGTGCAATTTTTTTTACTTGCTTAACTTACATAGAAATGTATGTAACTTTCTTAAAGACTTAGGGAACTTATGTATAAATGTACATAATATATGTAGAGACATCAGCAATGCTGAGTAGCTGGATGGTTTGAAGGTTTAAACTCCACTGAACACCAATGCATTAAATAACATTTAAGGTGAAGACCACCAATGTATTGACTGACTTATTAGCACATCAGTTAATTGAACCATTTACATGAGCTATCACGTACATGAACAGCAGTGCAATGGTTTGTAATTGGACCACACAGCAAGTATATTGGCCCTCTAATGTTTAGGAAAAATACATTGTCATAAATATTTATTGCAGCTGCTTATCAGTCAAAGTCCTACTGGCCCCTGTAACACCTAGGCCCTTCAGCCCTTGCAGGGTCTGTTTTCTCTATAGCAAATTGTTAAGCAAGTTGTTAAGGCCTTTAGGGCAGATTTTATTAAAAATAAGGATCCAATTGTTTTTTCTTTCTTTGCTGAAACAGCATAGCTCACTATCCTTCATTAGTGACTCTTAAATGCTGGAAATCCCTAAAGAAACTTTTATGGGTTTGTTTGTATTTGGACAAAAGTTGACATTAAACAAATGCTTAATTTGCAAGTGGGGGAACACATTTTGTGAGAACACAATAAAGAAAAATCAAAGAACTAATTAAGCAGTTTTAAAATTGATTTACCATGGTTCATGGGGATAAGGTGACTTATGCTTGTTTGGTAATAGAAAAGTTGCAGATAGGAAATAGCACTAGTTGTAGAGGCATATCTATTTATATTCATCAATTATTATTTTTCTTATCATAGTAAAGAACTCACTTTTTCTTGATCATCCCAAACCAGATTAGCGTACAGTAATATATAAGCCCCATACAGTTCCTGTTTGTCATATGACACCACAGGTTTTGATGTGAGGAAAATTCAAAAAGCAGTTGCAGTAAATTATGTCTAGTTGTTAAAGGGCAGGTGTACACTTTTGCATATAATTGAAAAGCTGGCCTGTGGATGTAGTATAATTTTATAATGTAGTGCCCCAAAATGGATATTTTGTACAGTGAACATACAGTATGATTCATGAATTATTAATTAATTTACATGTATACATTATGGTCTCAACTTATCAGGGATACATATATAGAAAAATGTTCAGTGCCTATGCATTGGGTAGTAATTTTGGGTTTAACTTACCCAAGCAAACGGGGGATCCAGGTGCACAAACCCCAAACTTTCAGCTCAGGAAGGCAATGTAGCAAGTACAAAAAATAGCGATGGGCTGATACAAACTGGATCACGCTCCAGAAATAGATGTAGTAAAAAAATGTGTTTATTGAGACAAAAACATCACAGCAAAGGCCTTACGCGTTACGTGCCATGGGGGCACTTAGTCATAGGCTCAGCTCAGCTAATTTTTTTACTACATCTATTTCTGGAGTGTGATCCAGTTTGTGCCTGCCCATCACTATTTTTTCTACGTGGTCTCAACTTAACACAAAGTTGTAAGTGGTAAAATGGCTATAGTGATCATAAACTTGTGCACTAGTAAAAAAAAAAAAAAAAGGCTACAGTGCTAGCCGAAACGTTAGTTCTTATTTTTAACTTATTTTTGACTAATAAACAACGTTATTTCTTTGTAAGACCTGTGAGGGTGAGTCTCCTTCTGGTATATACTTTTTCTTTATTTGCACCCAGGCAACTTACACTTCTACATGAGTTGTGCTGGCATCCAGACAGATACATTTCTCCTTTAAGTCTGAATGTTTGATAATATAACAAACAAACAATCAATTATATAGCGTGCAAAGTAAATCAAAATAAAAACTAACATTGTAAAGGCATTACATCAACACAAAGCACAAGTATCCTCCCTCTGCCTGCATACCTCATGTCAGCCAATCCCTCCTGACATGTTTTGTGCCTTTTCATAACCTCAGCAAAGGAGGTTATATGCAGGGTGAAACTGGTGCTCCAGGTCTGGTTATCTGCACAAACTATTAAATAGTGAACTAGTAATTACGGAAGAATGCCTTATTCGCAAAACCTGATGTTCCAAGCATTACAGATAATAGATTGCATATCTGTATGATTATAAATAGTCTTATTCCTTTAAATGAAAGCAGCGAATCAGTGTACCATAACAAGAGAAATTATACTTTAGTACAGGTCTAAGTGTGTCTTTAAAAGAAGTGATCATTACTAAGGTTTTAATCCAGCAACATTACAAAATAGCCATTGCGTTTACAATAGCCAATTATTGATTGAACTAAAAGTCTTAGCTGGAGATTTCTGCAACTGAATAGAATGGCAACAAGATAGAAGGTTAATTCTCGACATGCTGCTTCAAATGTACAAATTTAAACTGTTATTAACAAGCGCTCTGTGTGCACTCTAAGACCATGTCTGCAATCATGGCATGCTGTTGGGGTTTAGAATTGCATATCTATAGTTTTTTTTTTTCAACAATGACTATTACAAAAAAGCAGAAAGTACATCTTTTAAAAGTGATTTTTAAAATCAAACTTTACAACATTTGCAAAAATCCAGTGTTTACATGTATATTTTTTTTCCTTGAACTTAAATATTCTGACATTTGTGGTTTAATTATAAGTATGCAGAACAGGTTAGGTAATCATATGAGATGTATTCTGATGATTCTTAACAAATGTAATGGTATATTCCATCGGAAAATTCAGTGTAACCGTAAACATGGAATTTCTGTTTTAACCCACCATTATTATCATTATTTTTAAGGACAACGAAAGGTAAAGGAATAGTCAGTGTTACAAGAAAGGTATACAGTGTTGCTGGTCTGACATCTAGATGTTGTGGGTTCATTGCTGATACCACTGCAGAAAGTTCTGGTTCTGTATAAGGTTGTCGGTGAAGAGTGGTCTCTGCATATTATTTTTTTTTTGGTTGTGCACACTGATCCTAAGAAGATCCTAACAGGTATAGCCTTCTTCTGCTACTGCATGAGACCTAGCACGCATTTAGTTGCGTGTGGCACTACAGTCCTGTGCCTCCGCTATATGGGAGAGCAGGTACATTTTAAAATGACATGGCTCCACCCAAGGTCAGGACAGGCTGAACTGTAATACCCCTCCCTGGGAACTTCTCTGATCCGCAATACACATACACAGTGGAACAGTTGATGGATTTATTTGGCAGGACACTATAACTTTAAATTACAGTAATATAGGTAGTCTGCCAGCCAGGAGCAACTTCACTGAATTAATGCAGCTGATGATCTCTGAACTGCTGAGGGGAATCCCCACAAGATGAAACCATTAATGATTACCATCAAGTAAAGGTTAATTAATTCAGAGATTTTGACAAAGCAGCTATGTTTGCACTAAGAAAAATATTGAACTGGTGACTTCATTAACAATAACAATGCTGACCAAAAACTCAACTTATAATGTATGTACCAAATTGATATATTTGCAAGTAATGTAATCTTCACTAACACACTTATTTAAGCTGGCCATAGACGTGCAAATTTGTTTCTAATGTATGATGAAAGATTGCTGAAATGTAAACATTCACATTATAAATTGAAAAAAAATACACTTGCTGGTTCAGGAATGAGATTTTATATTGTAGACTGAATTATTTGCAGTGTAAACAGTGTCATTTAGAAATAAAAACTACATAAAAATCATGACAGAATCCCTTTAATGATTCATTCTCAGTTTTCTCTACTAACTAACTTATGGATGTTCTGGTCATGTCTGCAGAAATCAGGTATGCAGCTTATACATGTGGACGTTTTTTGTTTATCTTCTGTTGGTGCTCACATTGGACATATTTGGTTTATAAAGGATTTTTACTTTATTGGTGTTGTTGTGGAAAACCATTTGAGATTAGAAATAAAGAAATAAGGTCAGTCATTTTACAACTATTCATTTTTTTTACATGCAGGGGCCGATTCACTAAGGGTCAAATATCGAGGGTTAATGAACCCTCGATATTCGACTGGGAATTAAAATCCTTCGACTTCGAATATCGAAGTATTTAGCGCAGATAGTACGATCGAACGATCGAAGGATTATTCCTTCGATCGAACGATTAAATCCTTCGAATCGTTCGATTCGAAGGATTTTAATCCAACAATCGAAGGAATATCCTTCGATCAAAAAAACTTAGGAAAGCCTATGTGGACCTTCCCCATAGGCTAACATTGAGTTTGGAAGGTTTTAGATGGCGAACTAGGGGGTCGAAGTTTTTTTCAAAGAGACAGTACTTCGATTATCGCATGGTCGAATAGTCGAACGATTTTTACTTCGAATCCTTTGATTCAAAGTCGAAGGTCGAAGTAGCCCATTCGATGGTCGAAGTAGCCCAAAAAACACTTTGAAATTCAAAGTTTTTTTACTTTGAATCTTTCACTCGAAGTTAGTGAATCGGCCCCGCAGTATTTCTTGCAAAATCTTCACGAGAACAGAGGAACATGCAACACCCTTGTCTATTTTTTCCAAAGAATCTGCCATTCTTGTTAGAACAAGTTTGGGTAGAAAGACATGACTGCATTATTACTTTTGTCAGTGTGCAAACATTCCAGTGAAGAATCCAGATACAATGTGATAACATCAAAAGAAAGATTATAGTTTTTCAAGGTAGTACACAACAGAATCACAAATACATGATGCAGAGATGGGACTGATTAGAATATCACAGAGACATAAATGAAACAGATGAAATTCTACTGATGACTTTCAATCTCTGGTAACCACTGCTTTGGCCAGGGTTTGAAAAAGATGCATTTATCCTGTGTCACACAAGGAGCTACTTCCTGCAGCTGACTACAAATAGCTTTAATTCTGTTCTATGGGGTAAGCAACTTTTTATACCACGAGGGAGACAGTGAAACATATTTTGCTACTGCGTTTATGGCTAGCTATTAGTGAACTTACTCTAAATCCCAGTCAAAGTCACCGTTTTAATTTTTTGGAATCTGTTATCCAGAAACCTCAGAATTACGAAGCTCCAAATATAAGCAAATAATTCTAACTCTAAAATGATTTCCTTTTTGCTCTGTAATAATAAAACAGCACCTGGTGCTTGATCCTGACTAGGCTGCATATTGCTGGCAAAAATCCCATTGGGTTTTTTTAATGATTAAAAAATTCTGAGCATTTGGCATACATATAACCTGTCCTGGTTTGGACGCATCTCATCGGTGAAGATGAATGTTTTACCCCGTCTGCTATATCTATTTGACACCATTCCGGTTGCGCCTCCCAGGCGAATATTGGAAGATACTCAGAGGGCTCTAATGCGATTTATATGGTGACATAAAAGACATAGAGTGCAAAGACAGGTCTTAACGACGGCAAAGTCAGATGGGGGGCTTGCAGTTCCCAATTTAAGTAACTATTATTTAGCTACTCAGGCGAAACAGATATTAGGGTGGATGACTGAAGCTCCGTTAACAAAATGGGCTGAAATAGAAAGAACATATCCACAAACTGGGTCCCCCAGTTGTTCCCTTTGGATAAATCATAGGCGGGTGCCTCGTAACCTCCCCCTGGAAGCTATGAAGCATACGGCTAGATGCTGGAATCAGGTGGTGGCTAGAATGGGGTGTATTCAGGAGTCATCCCCGTTTATCCCTCTAGTGGGAAATCCAGAGTTCCCCCCCCGGACTTTCTCCCGTTGTTCGGGGACTACTGAAAAGAGCTAAGCTGATCAGCTAAAATCCCTATTTAGGTTGACGGATAGGAAGATGAAAACGTATGAGGAACTAGCGGGAATGGAGGGCGTGGATAGATTCCCTCAATACTTATATTTGCAATTGAGACATTATGTCCAGTCGGTGTACCCAGATTTAGTGCTCCCACTGTTACATCCTATATTGAAACTATGTACACTATCTCCTCAGCAAAAAGGGCTGATTACATCCTGGTACTGTACAATCAATAAAACTGATATTGAACAAACCCCTCATAAGTATATGAGTCGCTGGTCAGAGGCCCTGGGCACAGAGATCACGATCTCAACCTGGGGGAGAATTTGGGAAAATGCGGGAAAAACTTCCATATGTGCCTCAGTTAAGGAAAACATTTACAAGATTATTATGGGATGGTATCATACCCCAGTATTGCTACATAAACTGTTTCCTGATTCCTCCACTCCTGTGTGTTGGAGGTGTAGAGAACAAGAGGGTTCCTTACTGCATATGTTTTGGGGATGTTCAAAACTAGATAGCTACTGGAAGATGATACAGGGATATATGGAACGGGTGATAATGGTAACGGTGCACCTTGACCCTATGGTCTTTGTCTTAGGAGATAGAATTCCGAAATTGCCAAACCCATCGCAGAGGATGGTTAATCACATCCTGACGGAAGCAAGGGGTTTAGTGGCGAAACACTGGAAGGCCCCTAGACCTCCCACAGAACAGGAGTTCCTAGATAGAATGAAATATATTCACAGGATGGATTGTCTGACGGCACTGAAACACAATACCATGGATGTATTTGATAGAATTTGGTGTAATTGGGATCTGTTGGAGTTGCAGCGGGGGACCGTGTAATTTGGGATTTATGGGGTCTATAAGATATGTAACTGGTATGTAAAGGATGTGCAGGGCGGTAACCTAAACACACTGCTGGGAGTTGAGGGTGGTGTAGGGACACTAGAATAACTGTGTAGATGTACCTTTATATTTTGGCAATACCATGTGGCTACATGACTGAATGAAGGAGCATAGTAGGAAAATAACATGTTGATGTATGGATGCTGTATGGTGCTCAGATTATGCCTTCTCTTGCCAATTGTACTGTGATATGGCCCTATGTGGGCAAGTTGTAATGTTTGTTTTTGCAAATGTAAAAAAAAAAAAAAAATGCAAATAAAATTATAAATAAAAAAAAAAAAATTTTGAGCAGACTAAGGTTGAATTTCGAATTGATGTGAATCTTTTTTACTCTAATAAATTCAAATTTACTCACAACTTGAATGGGAGGTTATTTATGAAAAAAATCGAACACAATCGAATGGGAACAACATGAAAATTTGTTTTGTATTCGAAACGAATATGAATGAAACTCGAATAGAATTTTCCTCCAACAAAAACTTGAATGTCAGAAAGGCTATTAACATCTTCAAATGGGTCAACGGACCTCTGCCACTGACTTGTAAATGAATCCGGTAGGTTTTAGGTGGAGAATATTTGAATTAGAGCTGTTTTCATGGTAGAGGTGTGATAAATCTCACATTCAAATTTACATTTGAGTTGGTGCTTTTAAATTTGAATTTGTTAGTTTTGAAGGAAAAAAATTAAATTTACCATTTGAAACTTAATCAATCTGCCCCTTAATTTATCATGATTCAAGACCCCAGATCCCAAGCATTGTAGATAATAGATCCTTAAGATTTTTGAAATATATTTTCCTTATTGAAACAATAATTTAGGGGGTTATTTATTTAACTCCAAATGTAAAAATTGCGAACATGTCTTATAAAATCGGACTTTTAAAAAAAAAAAAAAAATCAAAAATGTTTCGGAATTTATTAAACCCTGAGGATGGAAAAGTCAGAATCTGAAAATCCGTCATCTCAGACCTGTCGTTGTATATAAGTCAATGGGAGACGTCCCAATGATTTTTTGATGTGCGCTGGGTTTCATGCAGTGCCCCGAAGTTTTTTGGAGTTTTCAGGTGAAAAAATTTGAATAAATTATGAAAATCTGTTTTTTTTTTTTTACGGAAAAGCTAATTTTCGGGAAAATGCAATAATAAATAAGGGTAAAATAAATTCGGACTTTGATAAATAACCCCCTTAATGTACAATTTGTCCATCAACTAAAATGACTATTTCAAGAGATATTGTCTAGTTGAAGCCAGGAAAACTGTGGTAGCTGGTAGCTGCCTGCTTGGCCCTGCAAACAATTAGACAATGGATACATTTCACTATGAAGACTGAAAAACGTTTAATTCAACCAAACGATTTTATTTTTTTACCTATGTCGGACGAAAAATCATTGGATGCAAAATTTTTGATGCCCACTAATCTCACAATAATTTGCACTAAAATTGGTTGTTAAGGATAAAAAAAAATCTTAACATCTATGGCCACCATTAAAGGGTATGACATCTGGGAGAGGTTTGTTGCAAATAAAATGACAAGCAGTTTTACTGTATTTTCTGGATACTGATCAGTGTTCAAACATGATATTTCTGTGCTTTAACTTATGAAAACTGTGTTTTTCATTAATAGATTTTCCTGTGTTAAACAAGTGTGATATGAGGAAATATAGGGGATAGTGCATAGGGATTTACCAGTTCTGTTTTATTTTCAGCTGATTTTTATTATTTTTGAGCATTTTTCTAAGTTTGATTGTGATCTGTAACAATTTGCTTCATTATTTGATAAATTACTCAGCAGAGCTTGTGAAATGTCACTAATTATTATACCTATTATGCTCAGCAGGGCCAAAGATAATATATATCAACTAATGTAGTGAATTACGTAGAATGGTTTGCAATGTTGGAGACCAGGCCTGGATTTGAGGAAAGGCCACAAAGGCCCAGACCTAGGGCTGAAGAAATTTAAAGGAGGCAGTATGCTACCCAACCACACCCACATTGGTTCGGAAGCCCTGGGGATTCAAAGGAGATATAATAATTTTTAAAATTTCCTGTGCACCAATCCCCAGTGCTCAGGACCCAATGATTTTTTGTGTACTATCTGGAAACATGGCTGTCTGTCTTATTAATAAAGAACTATACATCCTATTTATTTTAGTTCTATTTTTAGGAAATCTTCAGTTCTTAAATGCACATGTTTTGCCTCTAACCTGGTGAACATAGCATACCCCCAAAAAAACCAGAAACAACAATATATGGTCGGAAGACTGAATATTACGAACATATAAACTTATTTTCAACTTACTATAAGTTACTGGCCCGCACCGAATATTATTTTAGGGCCTACATAAGCTTTTGAAACTATTGAAATGGGTAAAAGTCAGTGCCCCACTGGTACCCTTATACCTTATGGGGGCACCCAGCACTCTCATGGTCTGCTTCCCCTATTATTACACCCCTAGGTAATGCTTGGAATATTGAGCTTGATGTCACAAAGTGCAACAATAAGGTACCAAGGGATTCCTTTCTAAAGCTGGCCATGCATGGGCTGACAGTTTGGCTAGTACTAGGTATAGGGATCCCTTATATGAAAACCCATTATCCAGAAAGCTCTAAATTACAAGACAGTCATCTCCCATAAAGGCCATTGTAACCAAATAATTCTAATTTATAAAAATTATTTCCTTTTTCTCTGTAACAATAAAACAGTACCTTGTACTTGATGGTAATTAAGCTGCATCAAGGCAGGTTTGTTCTAACGAAAATTCACCATCTGTTCTCTCTCCTGATTAGGCCACACCAGTCCGACCAATATAATATGCAAAAAGGAATAGGATGGAGCACACGAATTCAGCAGCTTTACTGCAAAATATTTATTAGCACAAATAAATAGCTAATAAATATTTTGCAGTAAAGCTGCTGCATTTGTGTGCTCCATCCTATTCCTTTTTGCATATTAAGCTGCATCAACCCATTTGGCAGCAAAACAATCCTATTGGGTTTATTTAATGTTTTAATGATTAATATAACTTTAGGTATAGTGATTCAAATAACAGAAAACCCAGGTCCCAAGTATTCTGAATAATAGGTCCTATACCTGTTTTATAAAGTTTGGCCAGTTGTGCTAATTTAACCAGCTGGCTCATTGCCCATCAGTTTGTGGTTGTCTGAAGGTTTTCTGTATTTACAGATCCACTAAAGTATTATTGCACATAATTTTGATTGTTGGGGCCATTCTTTATAATGCATTTTATTCTTAAATCAAGTCATATTTAGTAGAAACTGACCCAACTCATAAAAATGTCTTTGTATTTGTTTGTTGTATTTGCCTTAGATGACCCCCTCCACGATGCATTTTAGTCCATTCTGTTTGCAGACAGCATTATCCAGATGATAGATGAGGCTACTAGAACATTTATGTATACTAGGGATTGACCTGACTTTTTCTAATATCACTCACTACATGGTTGAAAAGGAAGGCTTGCTTTGTAAATAAAGCTTTGAGCTTTACTTACAGATTAACCATATTATATTAAAAGGAACATTAGCAGGAATAAATATAAAAACTATTCATTCTAAATAATCAAAAATGTTTATACTAGAACAAACAAAATGTATTACTTACATCCTGGTGGCTGGTTTTGTTTGCCATTAATCAGAGTTTTATTGGTATTGTTTAATAAGCATTTTGCAGACGGTAAGGGACAATGACAATGTGGAATGAATATCAAAAGAGGGTGGATGTACCAATTTGTTATGCTGCATAATATAAACCACTCTTCATAGCAGTAACAAAAATATGGGACAAAGTGATCTGAAATAATAAACAGAAAAAACACCTGTGTCTAAATTGGGAATAACAAGAAGTGAATGAATTATACAGTATACACGTAGATTTATGATGTGCTTGAATGCAGAATATGCTACAAAAGATTTAGCCAAATACTGAACCAATAACAAAATACTTATTTAAATGTAAGACCATGCAATACATTTCTTCAGCGTGAACAGAAAATTGTCAGATTCCGGTTGTCTAGAACCCCAATCTATGAATGGCCAACCCTGCAAAAAGTGGGGTTTAGCTAAATCCAAAACTAAATCCTAAATTTGATGCATCCATTAATAACTAAAATTACTTGTTTCTAAACATAATATTATAATACTATAAAAAAAAGTGCCTCCAATATACAAAGGTATCACAGAACAGTATTTACAGTTGAATTTTCGGTTGGGAAAAAAGTCCATAAAATTCATCCCTCCCAAATGACACTTGGGGGCAAGTTTACTAAGCTCGAGTAAATAATTCGAATAAAAAAAATTCGAATTTTCGAAGTAATTTTTTGGGTACTTCGACCATCGAATTGATCAAACCCAATGGGCATAAAGGTTTTGTTTTTCTATGTTTTCCGCTAAACATACTGTACTAGATTGATCAATCTTTAAAAACTTCATGCACATATGACATTTTTCAGAAAAATGCTGGAGAAAATTCTGGAAAATGCAGGAAAATGCTGAAATCACAATTCAGCCTTTCATAAATGATATCCTACATTTTGAAACAAATTCTCTCTAATTTAAGAATGCTATTGAATGTTCTGCTTGGTTCTTTTAATTTTGGAGTGTGTGTTGAGTGCTCAGAAATCCATATCATTTAGGATTGTGGCAGATGGGAAGATTAGTCGACCAGCGACAAATCTTCTCTACTGCGGGTGACTAATCTCCCCAAATGAAAAACAAGGGAAAGTTGTGCTCACCAAATCAATTTTTAAAACCATTAACCATCAGATGCAATTTGAGTGTAGGACTGGCCAGATATGGGATGACTTTGATGTAGTTGGCCATCTTAAATATATTGCAATATATGGACAAACAATCCCTGTGTTGTTTAAAGGGTAAGGCAATTTTTAGTAGCTGTATGCACAAAATGTCTCAATGTCTTAAATATATTGATAATGGGTTGAGTGCAGAGGACTCTTGTATTTGTCTATAACAGGGCTGTCCAACTCGCGACGCCCCCTTATGTGGCCCTCCATATCAAATTCTGCCTGCTGTGTCTGTTTACCATTTGTAAAATTTAAAAGGTATCACTGCAGATATTAACTGGCCCCTGCATTGTTTAAACCTCAAATTCAAACTAATCCCCTGTATTGTTCACACCTGCGATCCCCCTGCATTGTTCACACTTGTGACACCTCTATTGTTCATATCCTAAAGCCTGTACTGTTCACACCTGAGACCCAGACTGAAACTGCCCACATTGTTCACCTGTTCACGCCTTATTCAAAATGCTAATGGGGCACCAACACTGTGTCACTGTATGTAGTACATCTTAGACTGGTCCTGATTTTCTTGTCTCCTGCTCTGTTCTGTCTTCCCTATGCTCCCTGTGTGTGTCATACTTTGCCTGCTCTTTGCACCCTGTGTTTGCCATACTCTGCCTGACCTATGATCCCAATGGAACAAAAGCCTGGTATTTGTTCTGGGGTTTTGTTAACATTTGAGTGTAGGACTGGCCAGATATGGGATGACTTTGACATAGTTGGCCATCTTAAATATATTGCAATATATGGACAAACAATCCTTGTTTTGTTTAAAGGGTAAGGCAATTTTTAGTAGCTGTATGCACAAAATGTCTCAATGTCTTAAATATATTGATAATGGATTGAGTGCAGAGGACTCTTGTATTTGTCTATAACAGGGCTGTCCAACTCGCGACTCCCCCTTATGTGGCCCTCCATATCAAACTCTGCCTGCTGTGTCTGTTTACCATTTGTAAAATTTAAAAAGTATCACTGCAGATATTAACTGGCCCCTGCATTGTTTAAACCTCAAATTCAAACTAATCCCCTGTATTGTTCACACCTGCGATCCCCCTGCATTGTTCACACTTGTGACACCTCTATTGTTCATATCCTAAAGCCTGTACTGTTCACACCTGAGACCCAGACTGAAACTGCCCACATTGTTCACCTGTTCACGCCTTATTCAAAATGCTAATGGGGCACCAGCACTGTGTCACTGTATGTAGTACATCTTAGACTGGTCCTGATTTTCTTGTCTCCTGCTCTGTTCTGTCTTCCCTATGCTCCCTGTGTGTGTCATACTTTGCCTGCTCTTTGCACCCTGTGTTTGCCATACTCTGCCTGACCTATGATCCCAATGGAACAAAAGCCTGGTATTTGTTCTGGGGTTTTGTTAACATTTGAAAATAGTTTTTAGGGGCCCCTAAGGTGTTTAATCATATGCTGGGGTACTGTATTATACACAGGGGAGGAGGAGGCATATGGATTTAAGGGTATGTCTTAATATGACTTTTTCACATATGAGTGGCATCCCTGCTGGTGCTGGGCCAAGGTAGCTTGGCTCCCTAGGCAAGAGCTTTAATCAATGCCCCCCTGTCCTGCATTACCATTTACCCCCTTAACATGATGGTTTTTAAATAAAGAAAGCAAGAAAATGCACAACACAGCAGCCAAAAATAAATCTGATCTGACCAGATTGAGTGACCATGATTACTGAAACAAATGATTAAATAAACGCATGGAAAAAAAAAGAAAAAAAAAAACCATTAAAAGTGCGCCCCCTCAATGATGGCATCCTAGATAGCTGCCTACTCTGTCTACCACTAGTTCCAGCCCTGATCCCTGCAGTGAGCACCAACTATCTGTTTTTTTGGTGTGCTATTAATGTGGACATGGTATTCTGGTAACATGGGTGTGGTTTAAAGTGGGTGTGGTCTAAAAACAGGGAGTGACTAACATTGGCTTCCATTATCGTCCCTCCACCATGTAGATTAGAAAAATTACGGCCCTCTGTACCATATAAATTGGACAGCACTGGTCTATATTATCCCTTAAATGCCTTCCTGCAGGCAAAAATGTGAATCTCCAGCGGGATGGCATACACATCGTTTAGGAATTCTAAAGTCGCCCGAAGTTTCCTTGTGAGGCAATGCACCTGATGCAATTGCAAACAGTAATAAAATCTACAAAACTGTGTGCATGTGCTTCAAAGCAATACATGCGCAATTGCATCGAATAATTTTACTTTAGCATGATGAGCGAACTCGTAGCATTTTATTGAATTCAATGGGAAGATGATATTACATTGCAGTTAAGGAGATTTTAGCTCTGCAATAGCATATGCATCACAATAGAGAAGCTCCTTTCCACTAAACAGTTATTCTGTTCTTCATAGATAAAAACGGCTCCCATGTTCCTTCCACACAACATCTGAACAGCTCCTTAGCTAAACAGAGGAGGACTGGGAAGGGAATGGGTGTTGCTATTGCTTGATGAGTCAAACAATGGATAATGTGGCTACATTTTTATTCCCACCACAACAGGCAGCAATTTTTTTCCAGCAAAACAGACAGCATGGAAAACTGTAGCTCAGATTTCAGAACAAAATAAGCCACTGGCAAAATTTCAAAGGGGTTTCCCTGCATCACTTTGAGTACATTATATAAGCTCCAAATGGTCCCAAAAAATGGCACAATAAGCCACTATAAACAAGTGCTAAAAGGCTTGTTTTTGCCTTTTAGTCTGTTCAGGTTCTACAACATAAATGACTTCTATAGTATGGTTAGTTTTATCACACAACCTTTCCGTATGTTTTAGGAGAGTACACCAGAGCACACAGAAATAGTGAGAGTATTAAGAGGGATATAAATGAGCTGGAGAGAGTGCAGAGACGTGCAACTAAATTGGTTAGAGGGACGGAAGACTTCAATTATGAGGGTAGACTGTCAAGGTTGGGGTTGTTTTCTCTGGAAAAAAGGCGCTTGCGAGGGGACATGATTACACTTTACAAGTACATTAGAGGACATTATAGACAAATGGCAGGGGACCTTTTTACCCATAAAGTGGATCACCGTACCAGAGGCCACCCCTTTAGACTAGAAGAAAAGAACTTTCATTTGAAGCAACGTAGGGGGTTCTTCACAGTCAGGACAGTGAGGTTGTGGAATTCACTGACGGGTGATGTTGTGATGGCTGATTCAGTTAATGCCTTTAAGAATGGCTTGGATGATTTTTTGGACAGACATAATATCAAAGGCTATTGTGATACTAAGCTCTATAGTTAGTATGGATATATAGAATTTAATTAAAAGTAGAGGGGTGTATGTATGGATGCTGGGTTTTCATTTGGAGGGGTTGAACTTGATGGACTTTGTCTTTTTTCAACCCAATTTAACTATGTATTTGGGAGCCACATGAGTGCTTACTTCATATATTCAACTCTTTCAACCAACAAAAAAGTGTGTATGGGGGGGGTAGCAGTGTTTCATTACATTAATGCAACCAACATATGAAAGGATAAATGAAAACTGCTTTATGCAGAGGTATAAAACCTCAGTTACCCAGTCAAGTAATTGCAATAGGTAATGAACCTCCTGCTCTGTGCAGAATCACTGCCTAGGCTATAATTTACCTGTTTTATTATAGATTAGGGATGCACCGAATGCACTATTTTGGATTCGACAAACCCCTGAATCCTTCGCAAAAGATTCGCTGAATACCGAACTAAATCTGAATCCTAATTTGCATATGCAAATTCAGATTTGGTTCGACCGGGCAGAAGGGTTCGGCCGAATCCGAATCCTCCTGAAAAAGGCTCCCGAACCGAATCCTGGGTTTGGTGCATCTCTATTATAGATATAGTTTCCCATAGCATTATTTTATTCCATGTAACTGTCTAGGCACTGGGATGTGTGATAATCTGAATACAAAGTACAAAGATCTATGAGTTTCTAATAAATGCAGCACAGTCTGCTTTCAGCTGCACTGTATTTATGAGGAGCAGCATGTAGTTATTACGTATCCTGACCCCTAACCCCCCCCCCCAACTTGCATATTATTCGGACCTTAAATTAGAAAGTGCCAGTGGACAAAATGGTGCTTAGGACAGGCCTTCCTATGCTTGTATACACTTTTCCTATTATAACATTGGCATCAAGCAGCATTTATACTGGTCAGACCAATAAAATATCAGCCAGGTGACAACCTTAATGATGCTACAAAACCCTGTCCTCTCTGCCTGTGGTTCAGTGCAAGGTGCAAATCACAGGCTGCATTTAAATCAGCTGTCACAAGTGCTGTGTAAATAAGACAGGAGGCACAAGTGTACTTATCTTATTGCAGTAGTACTTGCCCAGGAAATTTGAACTGATCCCCCTAAATCTCCTCTTGATGTAGTTATGAATCTGTCCTTTTTAATACTGTTATCTAGAGAAACCTCTCTTAGGCTAGATACATTATTCACGATATCCATTATTACTAACAGAGGACAGTAAGACTGCTGAGGAAAATATAGGTTATTCACCTATAAGTTTTAGTATGTTATATAATGGTGAAGTGTAAGCAACTTTTCAACTTGTATTCGTTTTTTATAGTTTTTGAATTATTTTCTTCCTTCTTCTGACTCTTTCCAGCTGCAAATGACCAACCAACAACCAAAAATGATTGCTCTGTGAGGCTACAAGTTTATTGTTATTGTTTATTACTTATCTTTCTATCAAGGCCTCTACAATTCATATACCATTCTCTCATTCAAACCACTTCCTGGTAGATAAGGTAATTCAGACCCTAGCAACCAGATAGCAGCTGAAATTCCAAACTGAAGAGCTGCTGTAAAAATTGTGGAACAATGAAAAAATCAAAACAATAAAAAATGAAGACCAATTGCAAGTTGTCTAAGAGTAAGAGCATACCTGGAGATTCGGGGAGATTTAGACTCCCCAAAGAAGAGGCGATTAGTTGCAGTGCCGCGAGTGCATTGACGCAGGCGTTTTTTCATTGAAGCAGGCGGAAGACACGGGTAAGCAGTTGGGTGAGATTAGTCGCCCCGAAGAAGAGGCGATTAGTCGTCAGGCGACTAAATCTCCCCGAATCTCCAGGTGTGTCCTTACCCTAAGAATAGCTAACATCATATTAAACATTTACTCAAAGGTGAACAATACCTTTTATGTTGCTGATCTTCAGTAGGTTAAATTCAAAGGCCCAGTACTAAGAAATTACCATAAATGTCCTTACATTTTTTACATGTGGTTCAGTGGTTAGCAGGCTCCTAAGGTTTATTTCCAACCTGACTACTGTATCTGTCTATGTCCCTATCTCCCTTTCCTTTGAGTACTCTGGTTTCCTCCTTCAATTCCAAGATTTAATTGGCTCATTATGAAATTGATCCTGGTGTTCATTGTTTGATTGTTTTAGGGCCTATAGATTGTATACCCTGGGACTAATGTGAATGAGGAACAATTTTTTGTAAAGTGCTGTATAAATGTGCTATTGCTATATGAATAAAAGGTAATAAACAATACCAAAACCTACACTTGTGATAACACACAATAAAGATGGGAGATGATTAATTTCCATTGACATAGCAATGCTTATTGCTTTTGTTATTCATGAGCCACTAAGCATCAAGATACAAAGTCATCCCTTAAAGAAACTAGTTAAATAATTAAGTGCAATCATTATAGTTGCATGCATAATAGGGGATTTGGATTCATCTAAAACAGCTCTTGTGATCTACTTAGTCATTGCATTAAAACAGAGCCACGTAAGAGGTTTCTATACTGAGTAAAGGAAATTGGCCCAGGTGAAGTATTTAGTGAAGCAATTAGAGGTGCATAATTAATTTTTGGTATGTTTAATAGCTTTCAGAGTGTATATCTGGAAGCTGCATTTTAAAAATTTAGACTATACAGACTCCATTTGCTCTTAAAGGGAATCACTAAATGGAAAATGCTAGTAATGCTAGTAATTAAAATGCTATAATTAAAGTAGATTTTTCTCACTGTACACCATTATATTAAGTAACTGTGGGATAATCTTTGTAGGGACACCCTCTGCCCATCTCTGACATCACAACCAATAACCTTAAAAGAGACCTAAAGTTTAACAAGGAAGTAAGCTAGAAATGCTGCACATGTTTTGGGATTCAGTACCAGATCAGTCCTTCACAGCAGTGAAAATCTGGACTTTTGAATATGCCAGACCAGACCTCATTTTCTGTTTGATGATTTGCAACAACTTTAGCTTTATTTAATAGCTGCCCAGAGCACACTGAGCATGTGTGTGTCACTGACACTCAACAGATTGCCAGAATCCAAGATGGCTCCTGTGCAGGATCATTTCTGTTTTAGAAGTCATTACAAGAAGCCTTCCGTATTGAGAATTTTGCTACATTTTCAGGGCTAACAGTAAATAAATCTAAATCTGTTATCTTCCCCCTTGACCAGATACCTTCTCACCCACCTTCTACTCAGGACCTAAAATGGGTGTCAAAATTAAAATATACAAGAAATCAGGTCTGCACACTCAAAAGGATCTTATGACTCAGGTGGTAAGATTGAAATATGCTTTACTAATAAAAGAACAACAAAACAGCAACATGATGTTTACAAAAGACAAGAAACATTTCACATGATATAGTGAATAAAGTACCCCCTCTTGTAAAATATAAAGATATTATAAGTTACAGAGGAGTTTCATGACCATATAAAAACACGAGGCCGAAGGCCGAGTGTTTTTATACAGGTCATGGAACTCCGAGGTAACTTCTAATATCCTCATATTTTACAACTGGGGGTACTTTATTTATTATAATACACAAATTTCAGTGTGTCATGTGACAGAAATTACATCAGAACTCACCGTTTATAACTGATGACATCAGAACTCACCGTTTATAAGGATATAATTTACAGGATATTCATGGCTTTTGTGTATTATAATAGTATACATACCACCCTTAAGTACAGAAAAAGGCAGACAAGAAACTACAAGTAGCGGATACATCTGCCAAGATGAGAATAACCCCAACGTTTCCGCAAAATAGCCTTTGTCAAGGGGATTCTGATGTGTAACGGGATTAGCAATGAAATAAATACCCTCTTCAACTACGCGTCCATTCCTGATTTTCGCACGCTACCCGAACTTCCAGATCTGTGACGTCACATCCGCATACGTCACTTCCGCCGAAAGTGGTTCTTTTGCACCTCTCTCATTTGTTCCTTTATAGTTTGAATTAGGTGTGCCCTCCATTTACCTGTATTTTCGTGTCAAAATTAAAATACCTGGGCATCGCTATCTCCAAAGAACTCTCCTCATACTACTGCGGATAACATTGAGCCACTAGTGGATACATTTAAACAAACAACTAATGTCTGGTCCAAATTATCTATTACTGTGTGGGGCAGAATCAATCTGTATAAAATGTTCTACCTGCCTAAATTGTTATACAAGCTACATAATTCTCCAATATGGATTCCAGAGACTATTTTCTGCAAAGTGAATGCAGTCTTACTTCCCTTTTTATGGGCCAATAAATCTCCACGTATAGCTTGACCTCCCTAGCAGCCCCACTGGACAAAGGTGGTTTAGCTCTACCACACTTAAGCTTATACTTTCTAGCCAGCCAAATGTACCATATTCATAGTTGGTTTCATATCGACATAGACAACCCTGGCCTCCAACTCCTGGCTGGCTGGGCTCCCTAGAGGCGATTAAGAATTTGCCATATAGACAACTAGCGGACTATAACAGTTACCCATCAACAATATCTACCCCCTTCAGAGCCTGGAAAATAGCATGCTCATACTCGGGGCAAAAACCGCCAATACTTTCCCCTTACCTACCACTTTGTAAAAACTCTAATCTGCCCCATTGAAAATCTTTTCAGGATTTTGCATACTGCTCACTGTTAGGCTCTTTGGTGATTTATTACATTGCACCCTACATATTTTTAAATAGCTGGATTGAGAGAGCCCCCACCTTCTGATGATTTGCTGTTTGTTGCTACTCTCTGGATCCCCCCAACAGCAGTACAGTACAAACCGGGGGAGTGGGGCTTGCAGGTTGCTGCTTTCTTTGCAAGGGGCTATAAACTCTACTTTTCATGTGGGTTAATCTTTTATCATATAGGATTTTGCACGTTTATGTAAATTAGTGTAGAAAGTGAATTTTGATCCACTGCACAAAACTGCTCATCTAATTTAATTTATTTGGGCTGGCCTGGAGAAGAGTTTGACTATAAACATCCATTTTAAATGCTTTGTTAGCATTCCAAGTCTTTTGACCACATCCTTTTTTGGCCACAGAAGAGTTGCTCAATCAGCATTAACATGAAGCCACAGTTAAATCGAATGCACCCCTAGAGAACCTAAACTCCAGTTTTGTTAACACTAAGAGGGTTATATATCAAGATTCAAATTTTTCTGATATTTTATTTAAAAAAAGTCAGAATCCACAAATTGACATTATTTATTATTAAAAAAGCTCAATTTAATCAGATTGGGGAAAAACTCAATAAAATCGAGTAAAAATCTGAATTGTACGAATTGGAGTATTTTCCCCCAATCGTACAATTTGTTCGTGTTTTTTCCTAAAAAGTCAAAATTTTCAGGCTCATTCCAGCGCAGACCACAGAAACTTCCAAATAGGATAGGGACCTTTCCCATTGACTTACTGTATATACTGTACAACCTTGGCAGGTCTCAAAATACTTGAGGTTTTTTTCCACTAATAATTAGGATTTTATAGTAAAAAAAACACAACATTTTTTTTTTACAAGTTTTTAGCATTCGGAGTTTAATAAATAACCCCCTAATTGATTATATGAGACTATATACAGTTTGTTCCTAATTGCTGAAACCTCCAGTTCCAAGCTGTACTTAGAATAGACCCTAGCATCCATATGCAATACAACACACAATGTTTGCCTGGGTCTAGCAACCAATAAGATGTATTCTTTTAAGTGGTAAACAATAAAATGCTACCTACTGACTAGTTGCTATAAGTGATAAGAACGGTAGCAAACTTTGCTGCTCGTATTACTGCTGGTATTACATAAAACTTTAAGTTTCTAGTTTCCACTATAATTCGGGATATGATGACATTGCATATTGTGGACATGGCTAGAGCTTTGTCTATACAGCATATTAAAAGAGTTGAATATGTCATTATATCTAATTCAGTAATACAAATACAGCACGTCCTGTATAAGACAAGTCTATGGGGCAGATTTACTAAAGGGCGAAGTGGCTAACGCTAGTGAAAATCGCCAGCTTTGCTAGCAAAGGAGATAGACTGCAGCAGTACTTTGCTCCCTAACACCTGGTGAATTTGCGCCCTGGCGAAGGGACGTAACTACGCTAAATCACTAATATGCGGATTTTACTGAACGTTACCTCTTGCACCAGACTTGCCTTTGCCACCTCAGACCAGGTGAAGTGCAATAGAGTAGATAGGAGTTACTCAAAAAATACTTAAAAATGTTTCTAAGTCCCAAAAAAGCGCTGGCGACTTTTCATTTTTCAGGGTGATAGGCTGCAAAAGATCGTGAATTTTTTCTGGGGTACCCGGCTTCCCCCCTACATTTCCTAACATATGGCACATAAACTATACACTGGGCTCATGTGTAGGGCAATATAACTCTTTTATAAAGCTTCCCTGGCCTGTAATGTAATGTATTTGCTGCAACATATACGTCCATTCAACTTTAACTTCCCGCCGTATGCAAATTAGCCAATGCTAGTGCAACTTCGCTCTGCTTGCCAAATTAACGCTAGCACAACTACGCCAGCGTTCGGCGCCCTGGAAGCAACTTCGCATGTTAGTGAATTAGCATTGTCTGAGCAAATTTTGGCCTGGCAAAGTGTTGCACTGCCCGCAAAGCCGTCACTAGCAAATTTTTCGCCGCTTAGTAAATTTGCCCCATAGAATCCATCCTGAAAGTGAAAATCGACGAATGCCTTATTTTCATGGAGTCCATGTTTCTAAAAGTCCCAATTTATGGGAAGTCCATTTTATAAGTCCCAATTAATGTGAAAGTCCACCAGTGCTCCTGAGAAATATTAAAAATAATATTTTAAATCAAAAGCATATAACTTAGGACATAGAGACCATCTTAGGTAAAAATGACCACTCCCTAATTTGCCTAGAATAGATAATACATTAGTGTCAAAATAGGAAGTAACACATTTCAGTGCAGTGCTTATAGCAAGGCTGCGTGTCATTAAATTTTAAATGTTGCCTTCTGATATCAGATGACACTGTAATAATAAAATTTACAGTGTTGTATTCGATATGGACATAGTGTAGGCTATATAAAGAATAAGGTTTCTAATTTTCAGGACCATAGAAAGACAGAAGTGACATCATTAAACACCAATAATAAGCATATATTTTACCGGTAATGGTTTTACTTGACTCTTGTGTATGAAATTATTATGTACTGTATTTGACCTTACAAATGTTCATTTTTTTTAAACTATGTACTATAAAAAATAGATTTTGGATTTTGTGGCATATTTTATGTTGGTAAGAATGTCCTAATTATTTCTCGATGTTCTCCAATTTTGTGACACAATGCGGAAAGAAACTATTTTGGGTAAAAAAAGGGCATTGTTTGAACTATCCAGCTGTTTTAGAAGGTTCTACCAATGTATGAAAAATGGTGCAGTAAATGATCTTAACAGGATTTCCTTAGCGTTTGTGATCTCGTTTTATGAATAAGTGTCAAATGGAATTCAATTGTTCATTTGCCAGCATTTCCTTTTATGTATAGGGTTCCATGTATAGCTGCCAGCTTCAATGTCTTTGCACAAAATTATTCTCTCAGACAATGTTTTACTTCCTTTTGTGGAGCACAAATATTAGCATCCTCGGGGCATCCTGAAATCATTTAAATCTATAATAATATACAACTTGCAGCTTGCTAACTTTATTGCCTATAAAAAAATATCCTCTAAAGGGGTTTATTGTGGTTACAACTCAGCCTCAGCTCAAAGCACCTTAAGTTTCTACATATTGTTTGTTACAGAGTATGAAAATTATACTTAAATAAAAATGCAAACAAAATTTAACATAACAAATTCTACTGTATATCCTTATAAATTATAATGTACTCTGGCATTTACACCAGTCAAATCTGCTCAGACTGCTGATGGAGGCTATCCACAACTGAAATAATGGTGTGTAATGTGCATGAGATGAAACAGATGCATCTGTAAAATCGTTTTAAATTGTAATTGCATATCAGAGCGGCCAGCACAGGTAGAAGAGCTAATACTGATTTAGAAGCAGTATGTTCCTAGACAAGAACTAGATAACAGGCTGGGAATGACAGATTGAGTAAATCACAGGCGAAGGCAAAGTAGAGAACTGAACAACTGAAAGTAGAGGTACATGGTAAATGAGTAAGGTCAGAAAGAGACCAATGTCAAATCAACAGGGCTAACTACAGGTAAGGAACTAATGGGCGTGCAGGTTCAGGATAACCAGGATTAGAATTAAAAGCATGAAATAGACCTCTTCCATCATCCTCTTTCCACAATGTCCTGTAAGTATAATACAGAGTCACCCCAATAGTGACATATTGCATATGCAGCTTAACCCAGATCACCTAGGGGGTTATTTATCTCAACATTTTCTGCTGCAAACTCTGATAAAATCCGCTCAAGTTTTTTTTACGCTTAGTTATTATTACATTTTCCTGAAAATTTGCTTTGCGGGAAAACATTTTTACCAGAAACCGCAGATTTTTCACCGGAAAACATATGCTTCATATGTTTTGTGCCCGAAAACTGCAGCTTCACTTTGGGGTATTGCTCGAGCATTGACTTAAATTCTCCCATTGACTTACATTCTTCCATTGACTTGTATGCAACCACGACAGGTCTGAGATGCCGGATTTTCTGATTCAGATTTTAAAAATTTGTGATTTTTTTTTTTTTTAAATCACAAATATTTATTTATATTTGTGATTTCTGCATTTGGAGTTTAGTAAATGATTCCCTTAGTATCACTTACAGTATATCAATCCATGTTAACCCTATCTGTTGGGTTGCTTCCACCCATTTTTCGCTATCTCATGGGCTTAATGAAGATAAAGGATATCCTATGATTAAAACACTGCTTACTGCATGCATTTTATGGATGATTTCTTGATACCCTTAATCCTTGTGGTTGTATTCGGTCTCCAGTCGTCCTGCTTCATGTCCATTGCTTACAGTATGAGCCATGCCCTTACATTTAGATATGTGTTATATGCAAGAAAGCATCAAGTGCAGGAGAAGCAAAAAGGGTTTGTGGGAACTAGTAGCTGTATGGAAAACAACTTTTTGTTTGGTCCAGTTAAAGCAAATTTGTACAAGTCATTTGTATTTGTGTTGTATTTTTAGTGAAGACATTAATCAGTCTCTTAGGAAAGGTTGTTAGTATTCAAACATTTTCTCCAATCCACTGTTATTTTTGACAATTTGGTTGCCTTGAATGAAGGAAAGTTTTTCAGTTCAAATGGAAAAAGACTGCTTTTGAAATGTCCCCATCATTCTTTCATTAAATAAATCAATTTCAGAGACAGTAAAAAGCTAGGCAACATTTATGTACCCTGCCTTATTTCACAGTGATCACCCATTCCAGAATTTCAGCTACTGGTTCATTGCTTGCAATTGCATAATTTTCCGTTACAAATATATGATTATAAAATTGCTTAGCCACCCTATCCACATCAAGGTAAACCCCATATGGTGGTTTGGACTATTGTATCAGTGTTGCTTGAGCATAGTTTATTCAATGTAACAAGTGTAAAAAGTGATATTATATGAAGGAATATGAAGATGAACTCTGAACTGTTGTTTTCTCATACTGGGGCAAAAACACTAAAGGGTGAATTTTTGTCAGCGACCGCTTCACCACACTTTGTGCTGCTACGCCAGGTGCAAATTCGTTACCACTACGCTAATTCACTAAAATTCATTGTTGTGTCTCAGCAGTCGAACGCTGGTGAATTTTCGCTAGTGCTACTTCAGAAGTGCGAGAATTTCGCTAGCGTTCATTTCTGCCTACCGAAACTTCGTTAGTATGCTTAGGTAAATTTAAATAGGACGGATACATGGATTAAAATGATATGGACATCTTTATAAGTGATGTTGGTGCAAATGTTTGAAGTGGTCACTTTTTATTACAAATGTTCAAGGAACCATAATAAAGACAGAACAGATCCTCTAATGCCCTACACATGAACCCACCCTAAAACAAATATGTCACGCCCTCAAATGTGTGGGAAGAAAATGTTAACATAAAAATCTTTAATAGTTTGGACTTTTGAAGGCAGTCCTGCTTTAAAAACGTAAAAGTCGCCAACGTTTTTTTCTACTTTAATGAATTTCTGGCAGACAGGATATGATGTCACTGACATACAGTAAGATTGAGGGGAATGTATTCACAGGCATACAAGGCAGTTACAAGCAGGGACAAGCCCTTGCATGCATAATGCAGATGTGCAGCTTTTCAGGGTAGTACCCCAAATGCACATCTGCATGGGTTTGTCCCTGCTTGTAACTGCCTTGTGTACCAGAGAATTCATTTTGTCTACTCGGATTGAGAGGGTGCAGATCCCTTCATCATTGTGCACCAGACTTTCAATTCCCCAGAAGGCTAAGGTGTGCGAGCACTGAGCTGCAATTTACATGGTCTATTGGAGATTGCCTTTCTGTAATTACAGATAACAGATCCCATACTCATATTGAATTCCTCATATTTGAGACTGAGGTTTTATTTCATATTTTGCAAAGCAGGTGTCTGTGTAAGTGAAAATATGTGGAATAAATATCAGGTGCTGGAAAACACAAGATACCCTCCAATGCCAATAACCAATATGTTACAGTTATATCTCCCTGATTACAAATCCATCAGACACTCAACACTGATGGAATTCCTTTGCAGAGAAAGCAGAAATGGGAAAGGGTGCTCTCTTACAAATTACTCATGCAGAAAGACCCAGAACAAATCTTTTATACCAGCTTAGATGGGACCTACTACTCAGATGACACCTGACACTTGCTAAAATACATTGTTTGACCCAACCAAAAAATAACAAATGTTGGAAAGGCTGTGACACTACTGGTACCCTACTCCACGCGTGGTGTTTATGTTCCCAAATGAATACATTTTTTCCTTTCTACAAACAGACATTGAATAAACAATTCTCTTCCAACCATAAATAGCCCTTCTAAATGTCCCTCCACCAAATTCATCTATCTCACAGTCTAAACTTTTATATCAAATCTTTACTGCAGCAGCCACAATAATATCAAGAAAATGGAAGCTGAATACAGACTACACCCTTCACATTACTCTCCTCTATGCACAGATGGAAGAGATGGTGGCTACTTTGGCAAACAGGAGAGACATCCATGACAAAATATGGTTGCCATGCCAACACTACATAGCCAAAATTAGAAATATATAGCCACCACAGGAACCCTCCCCCAACCTACCCCCAAGTACAGCGACCATGACTATGTAAGAAAGAAATGGACATAAGACCATACTAACCGAAAGCACATTCTTGAGTGTACTACTGTTTTTCTGTTTACATATTACCTACTATACAGAATGCTCGGGACCTGGGGTTTTCTGGATAAAGGATCTTTCCATAATTCGGATCTTCATACCTCAAGTGTACTATAAATTCATGTAAACATTTAATAAACCCAATAGGCTAGTTTTGAGTCCAATAAGGATTAATTATATCTTAGTTTGGATCAAGTACAAGGTTCAGTTGTATTATTGTAGAGAAAAAGGGAATCATTTTAAAAAATTTGGATTATTTGATTATAATGGCTATAGGTGATGTTCATTCCGTAATTCAGAACTTTCTAGATAATGGGTTCGCCTATTGGGTTTATTTAATGTTTACATGATTTTCTAGTAGACTTAAAGGGATACTGTCATCAGAAAACATGTTTTTTTCAAAACGCATCAGTTAATAGTGCTACTCCAGCAGAATTCTGCACTGAAATTAATTACTCAAAAGAGTAAACAGATTTTTTTATATTCAATTTTGAAATCTGACATTTTGTCAATTTCCCAGCTGCCCCTGGTCATGTGACTTGTGCCTGCACTTTAGGAGAGAAATGCTTTCTGGCAGGCTGCTGTTTTTCCTTCTCAATGTAACTGAATGTGTCTCAGTGAGACATGGGTTTTTACTATTGAGTGTTGTTCTTAGATCTACCAGGCAGCTGTTATCTTGTGTTAGGGAGCTGCTATCTGGTTACCTTCCCATTGTTCTTTTGTTTGGATGCTGGGGGGGAAAAGGGAGGGGGTCATATCACTCCAACTTGCAGCACAGCAGTAAAGAGTGATTGAAGTTTATCAGAGCAGGGCAGCTGGAAAATTGACAATATGTCTAGCCCCATGTCAGATTTCAAAATTGAATATAAAAAAATCTGTTTGCTCTTTTGAGAAATGGATTTCAGTGCAAAATTCTGCTGGAGCAGCACTATTGACCGATTCATTTTGAAAAACATGTTTTTTCCCATGACAGTATCCCTTTAAGGTATGAAGATCCAAATATTGGAAAGATCCGTTATCCAGAAAAACCCAGGTCCCAAGCATTCTGGGTAACAGGTCTTATGCCTGTACATAAATAAAAAAAATTATTCTTTGGAATAGTTCCCAAGAAAGCATACAGCTGATTCCCCTCTCGTGCTGTTGTGGCTGTATATGGAAACAGTTCTGCCACCTTATGTTTTAAAATCCAAATGTTGCTGACTCTCTCTTTTTCCAGCTTTTATTTGTAGTTGGACAAATTAGCAAGCTTTTGGTTTCAGCTGATGGATTTAGTATTCCTTGCTGAATTTTGTGCTGTTAATTTTAATTAGCAGTCACTCACATATTGTTTGATATACTAAGAGATGCATTTTCTTTTGGCAACTTTCTGAATTAGGACTGTATTTATCTTGTCCCACTTCATGGAACAGTTGACTCATCTTCTTCCTCTTGGACAATGCAGTGTTTAGTTTACTGATTTATAACGTGATAGCAGCCTTCTGTCTGTGAGCTGAGCCTTGGTTGCAATAAGGTATCATTTCTGTATGAACAATAGGAGATCACCCGGATGACAGAAAAATAGGTCAAGTAAGAGCTAGCAACCTTATATTTATATTGAAGCTTTTAAAGCAATCCTGTGACAGTGATAAAACACACAAGCTTAAATAGTTAATGCTTAAATTTCTTCAGAATTCAGATACATTTGCAATGTTGTTGAAGAAACACAGATCCTTGCACAGTTCCATTGTTAGTAAAAACACAATAAATTAAATAGCTATCATAACCAATACAGCAACCTTCTGCAACTACACTCCCTCTCCTGTTCCTCGTTCCTAAATTTTCAAGAAGGCCAGTGGGTATGTAGGGACGCATAGGGTTAATGTGCCTCTGTGGCTTTAATTCCCTACACTTCCTGATCTTCCTAGTTGCTGGGCAGATGCCTATGTAGCTAGATATAATTGGCATAGTTGTATTATTGGCCAGGAGGCGCTGTGACCACATCATGTCACACTTTGGGATAGTGAGTGAGAAGGGGTGGATCTTCCTCTTTGGCTACTGGATGCTGATCCAGCTGGAGTTACCCTGGGGAGCATGGGTACAGCAAGGCCCAGAAAAGCAATGTGCCCTAGAGTGGAGCAGGAACCCAGTGAATGAGGCTAGCGAGTGGCAGGAATATATTTGTTATAGACTATCTAGGAGAGTTAAGCTGGCCATAGACGCAAAGATCCGATCGTGCGATTCGAGTATTGCTGTCAGGGGCAGAACATTGGCTGATCTGTTCTTTAACTACTTTATTTGATCTGACTGGTAAGACTTTGATCTAAATGGTTAGTGGCAGGTCAGGAGAAGTCCGATTACGATGATTCGTACGATTGGATCTTTGCATCTATGCCCAGCTTAAGACAGTGAGGGAAGAGAGAAAGAGCAGCTTTGTGCTTCATCAAGGAGGTGTAGCAGGGTGTAGCTTCCCAGGCTGTAAGATTAACCTACAGTGAAGGGACCACAGTGGATAGGGTGTCAGGTTTTAGGTTCTCCTCCCTGACCACTCCGCCGGGTGAGATCCAAACCACATGTGAGGTATTTCTGCCTGGAGATATGCTGTACTGCCTTGATTACAGCCTCAGGGAATGCACCTGCATCTACCTCTGAAGCTCTGTGTGAGCCTACCAGCTCTTTATGAGCCCAGCCAGCTCTGTATGAGCTATGCGTGTGCCTACATATTCTGCAAATCCCTCTGTACTGATGTAAGTACCATATGAAGCATTTTTCTCTGACAAATTAAAAGTTTATTCTGTTTGACTGCGAGAACCTCCTGGCACCTATTCTTTTCCTGCTTTATGGCACAGTAGCCTGTGGGAGTTGTAGTTGCACTACACCACACCTTGAATCTTCTACTTAACGAAGGCCCTAGCCTGTGGTGTTTGAGTCACATGTAACCCATGCTCTAAGCACTTGCTGGATAGTAACCCCTTTTGGTCTGCCTAGCCCAAGTTAGCATTACAGGTAAAAAAAAAAATAGGGTAGAACACTTGATTAAAGTTACATAACTCAAAATGCACTCCATGTACTTACGTATAGGTGCGCTTGCAGCAAGTCAATGATTGCAGTGCACAAGCAGGGCATAGGTGTCATTCGCATGTCAAACACCGTAAAAGACATACAAAAGTTGCAATATTTGCATGAGATCCAAATCCCGCTTGTGACTGCAATCACTGCACTCAATTGTTATCAAAATCACACTGTTCACTCTCTTTAAGGAGTTCTAGTATAGCTTTTTCTGATAATATCACCAGATAGAGTCAAGGTTTTGAGTTCACTTAAAATGCTCATGCTCTTGCCAATGTTAGAAGGTGATATCAGACACAGCCACATGACTTTATTTTGTTCCCTAATGCAACTACTTCATGGCAGCCATACGTTAATCATTTAGCTTCTAGCTAAAATGAAAAAGAATGAATTAGAGATCTATAATGTACGACCAACAGATGAATAGATTATTTTGAGTCCACATTTAGACTATGGAGTCCCTTGTTTTGGCAAGTAATGCTTTGGAAAACTAAATTTTGACTTGAGCTCTCATGTCCAATTTTGACCAATTCTAGGTGCTGGGAAAATGAATTTCCAAAAAGTATAAATGAATCACATACAATGATGCAGTGTTTGTATTGTCAGCTGGTAATAGCAATGCCGCCTGCTTCTCACCCAACTTATTTTTGTTTGAACAAAAAACTTTTCAAGCAATGTACCTTATAGTAGTATGTAATAGTATTAATGACATATGCAGAATGAAAGATGTTTGGAGATTCAAGTAGCAAGTTAATGTAAAAACATGTTCATACTCTATGGGGGTTATTTATCAAAATCCAAGTTTATCCCATTATTGGCAGGTCTGAAATGCCGGATTTTCAGATTCAAACTTTTTAAATCCTCGGGGTATAATAAATCCCAAAAAATTTCAGGTTATTTTTTTTTTTTTTTTTACAAAAAAATCAAATCTTATAATAAAAATAAATGTTTCAGTTTTTGGCTTTCGGACTTTGATAAATAACCCCCTATGTATGCCATCATAACAATGTGAAATGCATTTACTCACCTTTCAGAGGATTTTTAACATGCTGAGTGTGCTCTGGGGTAATGTAAGTGATCACTGAACATATTTGATAACTAATCAATAGAGGCCCTACAGTTACACCATGAAGATACAGAGCTTTAGGGAGTGACACATTTGAACTCTTAGAGGATCTTTGCCATCCAGGTTGATTTTTCATAACATCTTCAAAATGTTTACAAAGATTTCAAACAACAAAAAAATGAAATGTATAATTCATTTCAAAATGCAATAAATCGGCATATACTGTAAATTAAAACACTGGTGAGGTTCCTTGGGGGAAATTTTCGTTGAAAACTGTAATTTGTTCCTCAGCTGAAATCTTTTCATTAAAGTAACTAGTTCCATCCATCTGCATTCATTTCCTTGTTTCATTGGCTTATAAATTTCCTCTTCATTATCTCTTTCTTTCAGTTTGATTTTTTAAACCTTTTATGGACCTTTTTTGTTCAAAAAAGGTTGCCATTAGAGATGTGCAAAGCAATTAGGCAAGTAACTGTTTCAAAGCCTGAGAAACAAGTGAAAATTGGTTTTGCAAAAGGCTCCAAAAACTGCTCAAAACTAGCTCTTTGCTCTCTTTTCTAGAGACTTGTAATAATTTAATCAAACAATTCAACAGTTTAAAAATGTTTTGCTTTTTCAGTGTAATCATGAAACAGTGTCTTGAACTTGATCCCAATACACTCATTCTAAAATCCCAATTTATTGGTGGCAAAAGAAAGATTTTGGGTTTAAATAATATTTAAATGATTTTAAGTAGAAGTTTGGAGATCCAAACTACAGAAAGACTCTTAAGCAAGAAATCCCTAGGTTCCAAGCATTCTGGATCAGAAGTCCCAATACCTGTATATTTTATATTATGCCATGGAAGATTATGCCTGGTCAGTTATTTTTTTTTTAATGTCATTAAAATGTCAAACAATGTTACCATCTCTGAACTTGAAACAAAGAATGTATATATGTTTATGCAATTTGTTATATTACATGACATAGGTATAATGTTAGTGTTAATGAGTCCATTCTTCTCCGTTCAATAATAATAATAATAATAATAATAAAATCACAACTTCAAGTTTTATAGTTTGATAAGGGTGATAAAAAAATAAGATGTAAAGGAAATTAAATAAGTCACTATGGGAAATATTACCCTTGGACATATTTTTATTTGGGAACAGTAAGGGGCAGCTTTACTAAGGGTCGAAGTGAATTAGAGGGAATTTTCGAAGTAAAAAAATTCAAAGTAATTTTTTGGATACTTCGACCATCGAATAGGATACAACGACTTCGAATTTACTTAGACTTCGATTCAAAGTAAAAATCGTTTGAATATTCAACCATTCGATAATTGAAGTACTGTCTCTTTAAAAAAACTTTGACTTCAATACTTCGCCAAATTAAACCTGCCGAAGTGCTATGTTAGCCTATGGGGACCTTCTACAACATTTTTCTAAGTCTTTACACATCGAATAAAAATCCTTTAATCGATTGCTAAAATCGAACGATTTTTATTCGACAGTAGGACTGCCAAATTTCGAATTCTAAGTTTTTTAATTCGATGGTCGAATTTCAAAGTTTTTTGTACTTCGAAATTCGACCTTTGATAAATCTGCCCCTAATTGTTGGCTAAGGATTTGATAAGGATTTGTGGGGGCTGCAGTGTCATACAAAAAGGTTTTAAATACGTGTATATGAGAAAATTCTAAATTCTTATTCACATGCACGCTTACTGGGAAAATGTACAAAGAAGAGCAATTTATCGATTCTAAAACAGCATTGAAATATTTGAAAACATATACACGTGTAATCTCTTCACCAAGACAAAACTGGTACTTTTGGAATATTGGGAGCATATGGGGCAGATTTATCAAGGGTCGAATTGAAAATTTGCATTCAAAATTTGAATTTTCAAGTTTTTTTATGGTCAAAACTGTCAAATTGAACTAGGGAGTTATCCAGATTTGATTTGAGTTTTTTGCAAGAGATTTAATTCTATTTTCGAGATTGATCATTCTCTGGGCCTTTAAGAACTTGAATTCTACTATTCTTGATAAATGTGCCTTCTAAATTGCACTGAATTGTTCTGCTCACCTACTAAATAAAAATGACTTATAAACTTGTTTACCACGCAGAGGAGAACATACAGAAATTATTTAATGCTGAACAAATGAGGCATGGATAGAATGAACACCAGAGAACAGCTGTTTCAACACAGATTTTGCACAGTAAATTGTAAAATCATAACTACATTGTTTATAGCAAGTGTTATAATTTGCATTTATTTACATTACTTATTTACATTTTTTTACATTACAATATTTACATTACTTATTATTAGATGCTGACATAATTTTTTGGGGGACATGCACCTGCTTTTCTGCTAAACTACTAAACCATGGCTATTTATTTCACATTCAGTCTTACTCGTGAGGAAACTTCAGGCGACTTCGGAAATTGAAGCATCGCGAGTGCATTGCCCAATCGTTTTTTCATTGAAGCAGGTGGAAGACACGGGGAAGCAGTTCAGGGAGATTAGTGGCCCCAAAGAAGAGGTGATTAGTGGCCAGGCGACTAAATCTCCCCGAACTGCTTCCCCGTGTATTCCGTCTGCTTCAATGAAAAAACGATGGTGCAATGCACTCGCAATGCTTCGATTTCCAAAAGTTATGCCCTTAGAGCCATTGAGATATAGGTTCAGCACTCTAGTTTGCATTTCCAACAGGTAGCTGTTGATCAGGATAGACTGTCAACATTCAAACAATAAGGTTGTAGTAAATGAAAGGGTTTCACGCAGAAGATAGCTGCAAAATATTTCAGTGCTTTATTTGTGTCACGACATGTTTCGAGCTGAGCTCTTTTTCAAGTCAGAGCTCAGCTCGAAACATGTCGTGACACAAATAAAGCACTGAAATATTTTGCAGCTATCTTCTGCGTGAAACCCTATCATTTACTACAACCTTATTGTTTGAATATATGCTTCATTGGACGGAAGCAAAAGTGAAAAGGGTCAAGATTTACTGAAAATTTCCTCGACTTGCCTTGTTTATAAGACTGTCAACATTATCTGGGTCACATATCCTTTCTTTGAAATTACTCAGTCTCTTATGATATGTTCTGCCATGATGCAAATGCAGTATGTCTATGTTAATGGAATAATGTCTTGCTGTTAACAAAAATATTCCTTCTAGTAATAAATATATGTATTTGTTTGGTGAAATTCCGCACAACGTTCTTAAATTAAGCTATAGGTTCAGTTCATTAGTCTGCATTTCCAGCAGGTAACAGTTCATCTGTCTAAAGAGAAACTCAGGCTTAACAATATCTTTCAGCAGGAAGTCAACATTAACTGAAATTACTCCTTGCTTGCCCTATGATTCATTCTGCCATCCTGCAAATGTAATGTAACTGTGGCCTTTTAATAGTGACTTGCTGTCATAAGGCACATGCAGTGTGGTGTCAGGTAGAGCACAGTAGCATATGACTACGGAACATTGCTCTAAGCCTATAACTCACATGCTACCTTCTTTTTGCAAGCACCCATAGGGTTACGTTTGACTAATGTTACCCAGTGCTATATGCTTTTTCCCATTTTGTCAGTGAGATACAGCCAGTGGCTGTTTCTGGCATATTGGGTTGGGTACACAAGACAGTCAGAAGCCTTGTTTATTATGGTCCTTAAGTTGATATGAACCCTGCATTAACTCCAGAATATAAAAATCATTATTTTTAAACATGCTATGCATAAATTTTTATCATAACATGTCTGTAGAAATATTTAATATTTACATGTATTTTCCACAAACATTAACATTTAGAAATAAAAAAGTTCAATGAAAGAACAAATTGAGGTATTTTAATTATTATCAATTAACAAAAATTGAATTAGCAAAATCCAAAATCCTGTGCCTCTGCCTGCACAAGAAAGCGTTTGTCTAACTTCATCCATTATAAAGATCATTATAGAGATTATTTATCAAACAGCAAACACTTCTTCCTCTGGTCTGGCTGCATCCTCTGCCACTCCCTAATTCATCTGAATGATGTGTGTTATGTTTGGGAACAGGTGAGGGGATGCCTACTTGCAGGCAGCCTTGTATTGATTGGGGTACAGGTCTCTGCTCTTCAAAAAGGAGTTTACTGCCGCTCTGCAAAACAATAATGAAGTCTGCAAAATGCAAACAAATGAGTGCATTGTTCCTATTTTTAATATTTACACATAAACTTGTCTTTGAAGTTGTAAAGGACTCCTTATATCTCGAAAAAAGAAATAAAGTGGAGACTCCGCTGCAAAAATGGTTTACAACCCTTTTTCATCACTTGACAAATGGAGATATAACATGACATGTTATGTAGCATTTTCCTATTAAAGGCTTTTTCCAGTGGAGGATCCACTGTATGTTTGTATTCACGTTTTACTGATATCTGGTCAATAACATCCAAGTGTTTGAGCCCATAAAACTCCACTTCTACACCCTGAACATTTTTGATACTTTTATTCACTTTGGAAAGTTACTTTGCAGTCTATTTCACTGAACCATTTGGATCCATTGTGGGCTTACTGTGTACTACTTATCTGACAACCATTCACTAGTAGCAGCTGTTCTTGTGGTTATACCCTTGACATAATCCTATATATGGCTTTATATATGATCAAGGTGAAATAATTCAACTAGGCTAAATTTATAGTTCCTCTGTTGTAAAGGGGGGAGGCTATTATTCTGATACATGTTTTATATATATAAAACATCCTGCTTTACAGTATATATGACTAGTGAAAATTTTTGGAAATTTCCTGCGAAATTCAAGAAACGGCGCTGGCGTCTAGTTTTTTTTTTTACGCCGGTTGGCGGTTTTGTGAATTGCGGGAATTCACGCCTGGCGAATAAATTCGCCCATCACTATATATGACACAATAAGGTTTAAGCTTCTTATTTCTTTCCATCATAGGATGACCTTGGAACATAATGGATATGTAAACACCGTAGAGCTCATTTACAATGCTATGGATAGGGCCAAAACAAAAAATGTGGTACTGTGTTAGCCAGTAGCAAATACTACCAATACAAAAAGTATTATAAAAGTGATACCTATATTGGCTAACAATAGAAATACATTACAGGCTTTCGGAGCACCAAGCCAGTATGATAATAACGAAGGGGCCTTGGTGCTCCGAAAGCTTGCAATGTATTTTTATTGTTTGCCAATATAGGTATCACTTTTTGTATTTGTTTTTTTATTTGTTAATAGGGCCCAATAGGGCCCAAACTGGAATACAAATACATTTTAAAAACTGAAATAATAATCATACAGTGTTGTCAAGTGCCATTGATTCTTCCACCACTCTCTAATTACACATCTGAGCACAGAGGATTGCACCTAATGGCGAAAGAATTAGGACAAGGTGCAAAGAGCAAAAAAAAATGGTATTCACTTCCTCACTTTGCATCTTGCCCTACTATTGTTAATGAGTCTATTTTGTACAGTAATACTACAGTATATGCGGTACTACTGTTATATGTTATTTATTGGGCGCCGTGTATTTTTAATATACTGATTTCTTACTCACATTTAAATGGACATTATTTAGTATGTCTAATAAATAGGAACAGGCAGTCTATTTTGCCTAGTTTATGCATAAATACATTTTATATATCTGAGATATTCAAAATATATAAATAGCCAAACTATGGTAAATATGATAGGTAGCCAGTATGATAATACATTCAAAAGAAGCACAGGCAAGTGCAGTAATTGGTTTACACAAATGACTGCACTTTGGCAAATCATTGCTTAACACTCAAACTTGCTCAAAACCCTGTGATTAGGAGCAGAATTGCAATTTATTTAACCATGGAGCAATTAATACTAAACCTCAAAAATAGCCTGGCTGCAGTTTAATCACGCCTATCGCTGCTCTTTGGAAAATACTGCAGTAATATGTGAAAAATCAAGTGAAACATAACATTGGCAATGTTCAAAATCCATAGATTTTTTCTGCTCAAAAGGTTTCATAAATGTAGATTTGCACCAAGTGTCAATCAGGGACCTAGATAATCTTTTGACAAGTGTAAAGCAGCTCAAGCTGCAAATGATTCCATTAGAAGATTAGACAATTATACCAGACATGTAATTAATTTAACTGTTCTGGCATCTGGCTACTGCCAAATGGGTGAATACGTACATTCAGCATACTACTTTAAAGTTACATCTGCCTTTTATGCAGATATGAGGTATTATAATATCCATATTGTACTTTTGTTCATTAGCCTAGAATTACATCACAAGGCTCTAACTTTACTTTAGAACCCACTACTTGAAATAAGGATAATCGTTATATACAGTATTTATACATTTATACATTTATATGGCAGGTATAGGATCTGGGGGTTTCTGAATATAGGATCTTTTAATAATTTGGATCATCATACATTGATGAAGTCTATAAAAATAATTTTACCATTAAACATTCACAGTAGGAAATGACGCCCATAGACTTCTATTGGGCAGTGCGTCAAAAAACAAAAAGATGTGCATCAAAAAAAAATTTGCAGTGTTTCAAATTTTTTTGACGCCCATAGACTTTAATGGGTGTCTGCGACATTTCGGCGGTGGCTAATTTTTGGCCAAACGAAACGGGTCAAATTCGCCCATCCCTATTGTTTAGCCACCAGCCTGTGCTTCGTAAGGATCAAGTACAAGGTAATATTTTATTGTTACATAAAAAAGGAAATAATTTTCAAGGATTTGAAATATTTGTTTAAAATGGAGTCTATGGGAGACATCCTTCCTGTGATTCTGAGCTTTACAAATGACAAACTTTACTTTACAAAACTATGAATAACTGCTTGGGTAAATTCCCAGTGACGAAAGTAATAGCCAAACCCATTGAGCCCATTCCCCTGTCAGGTGGTATTAAAGGCCCTAAAGTTCATTTGGCAACATAATGTAAGTGAGAAAGGGCACTGTTACCTAAGTTCATAGCAACATTTTTGATTGTCTAATTTGTTATAAAGTGAGAAAATATAATTGCTGGCCTTTAAATTTACGTATAGCGAAGATCCCCTACAATGTGGACTGTTTGAGGGCAATCTGGAAAAATCTAAAAAGGATGCCCCACCTGCTTAATTCCAGGGATGGGGTTATTTAAATGCACTTTTCCTTTTCAAAGTACATATATCAAAGATCCCCTACAATGTGGACAGCTTGAGGAGAAACTGAAAAATCTAGAAAGGATGTCCTTTCAACAGAGGGTGCATTCACTGATGACTATTTCTGATACTTCTGTAACTTCAGTCATGTTTGGAAATGATGTATAAGGGTATTTGTTATTAATAAGTGTCTTTCTTTAGTTGCTTGGTTTAAGTTTGGAGCTTGCAATACTGCTCAAAAACTTGTAGAATTTGTCGTAAAATGAATTTTAATATAATTCATGGCACTTTAACCATATTTAACCATCATTTTTACTTACACCCCTTAGGGGGTAATTTATCAAGGTCCGAATTTATCGCTATATCGGCTGCTACAAACTCTGATCTAAGCCGATCGGGTTTTTAACGCTTATTTATTATTACATTTTCCTGAAAATTTGCTTTGCGGTATAAACTCGGGGTATGGCACGAGACCCAGCGCACATCAATCATTGGGACTTCTCCCATTGACTTATATACAACCTTGACAGGTCTGAGATGCCTGGATTTCAGATTATGAGTTTTCCAGCCTCGGGGTTTAATAAATGCCGAAAAATTCCTGAAGTTTTTTTAAAGCCCGATTTTATAAAAAAAAAAAAAAGAATCACAAATTTTTCGTGATTTTTGCATTCGGGGCTTAGTAAATAACCCCCTTAGTGTTTTTCTTAGATACACATGAGTGTTAACCTCATACTTTAATAGATATTTATTGAATAAATAATCAGAGGCTAAACCTTACCTCCCTGGCTCCCATTTTTTTCTGGCACAAAGGTCTATCTGTAACTGCTTTGTGAATGTCAGCTTAGGCCATTAAATAATATTATGAGTGGCACTGCCATTTATTTCTACTGGATGGCAGCAGTGGACAAAATGCACATTTAAGCAAAGCTTATTTGTTTGATGAAATGAAGAAATTCCCTAGCCCTTAAGGAGAATTCAACCCTTAACTATAAAAACTCCTACCACCTACCCTACGTAGACCGCTCTCCCTCCTCCCCCCAGCCTAGCTGCCTCCCGGGGAAATGCCCCTAACTTTTTACTTACCCCTCGGAGCAGTTTCAGGGATCGCAGTTCACAGCAGCCATCTTCCAGGTCTTCGGTAATCTAAGTCTGAGACCGGTTCGCAACAACTTGCATGCGCCGAAGTGCTGGAAGAAGACACAGAGACCCAGAAGATGGCTGCTGTGATCCCTGAATCTGCACCGAGGGGGCATTTCCCCGGGGTAGCAGCTAGGCTGGGGGGAGAAGGGTGGGGATCTACATAGGATAGGGGGGTAGGTTTTTATTAAGGGTTGAATTTTACTTTAATCTGGTACAATGGAAGAGGAGACATAAGTGGTACATTTATTTCTATGTTGTAAAGGACACTACATTTTTCTTTGTTCAAGTAGTTGAGTGAATCATACAGGAAGTGCCTGTACAGAGGATTATCACCTGTTGATTTGCACTGTCATTGTTTTTACACCACTTTGTGTTTTTTGATAGACGATGATTGCTTATCTGCCTGAAAAGTTAATGGAATGAAGCTTAGTATGTATGAAGTATATGCCAAAGACATTATGGAACAGGATCAAAAATACATTTTAACATTTAGTTAATGATACATTTTTTTTTTAGCAAAACAACTGTTCTCGGATGTGAATGCATGGTTCAGAAATACATTACACATTCTCATTTTTAAATTCTCTATACTTTAAAAAAAATTATATACTATGATTTATATTTAATTTGAATAGGTTTAAGGATAGGGAAATAAAACAAATCTGACCATGAAATCTCATCAAAGAATATAATTTTGTTACAGTTCAGTACACAGTATTAAAAGGTACAATATTAACATGATTTACTGATGTATGCATCATCTGTGTGTGTCAATTTATTTCAAGGGTTCACATGCATTGTATTTAGTGACCCTTTAATAAGATAGCAGAGGAGTTGAATTATATTTTTTTAGTTATTAATTTTTTCTCCATAGCAATGACAACTTTCCTGGTTTCTGGGGCTGGCAGCTCCTTAGCAACCCATTTATATGAGTTTCTGTCTGTCCTAGCCTACACAACCTCTCAGAGTCGGACTGGGGGGCCCAGGGCCCACTGGGACTGCTGTCCATGGCCCCCTCCAGACCCCCTGGGCCCCATCTGTGACGATGCGCATGTGCACACAGGAGCCGCACAGCGCGTATAGGAGTCGCACGGTGCGCATGCGCACACAGGAGCCACATAAAACAGTCGCTCATCGGTGCGCAGCGACACAAATAGTTTTTTATTTATAGGTCCAGGAGATCGGGAGAGTGGGGTCTGGAATGGGGTCTGGCACCGGGCCAGTCCAACCCTGCCACCTCTGTTCTCCCTAGATTTGTTTTTCTATTAAAAAAATTGAATTAATTTTATTATTAAATGTGCCTCTGACATACAAATGTAAATAGATTCTCAAACCTGGACCTGTAAACCTAATGATTATGACAATAAGACCATTCATACCTCCCCTCTGAGTTTGCTAGATCATTAGCACTTGTTAATGTACAGGCTTATAAGATCTTTTTTTTCCCGATTCTTATCTGTCAATGCCAACTCAACAGCTTCCCATTTAGAGATCTTCCAAGAGTTACAGTACATTGCAGTAATCTGTTGCACATCAGAACTTGGAGTGCAAAGAGAGGTTAAGAGAGAAGTAATTCCTTTTATTGCAGGGAGCTGAAAGGCAACAGAAACATTCTCTAAATCTCTTGCACATGGGAACTAGTGCATCAGGTAAAAGTTCGTACCTCAGCTATGTACCATGGTTCCCTCAGCATTAAGCAGATTTTCATTAAGGCTTGGAGAGGTTATGCCTCCCCAAACCTGTTTGCCTACTCACAAACAGTGATTCAAAACTTGCAAGTAGAAAATGTTTTTCTTGAAATACAGCCCACTTTCTGAAACAAAAGAATTTTAAAATTCTAAAAAAACTATTTTTATGTGAGCGGGCTGTTTTTCAGGGAAAAAATGTACAGTATATGTGCAAGTTGTGAAAACACTTTTTGTGAGTAATCACCTAAAAACGTATATATTGGAAGTGGTTAAAACACCTGTGATGTGCATTTACCTCCATTGACTACAATAAGAGGTGTCATAAATTAAACAATATTGCACTATATTTTCCTTGTTTGTTTCCCTGAGCCTTTGGTGCTGGCTTTAAATTTACGTAGTGTAGGATGTGTGACTGGTTGACCATGTACCCTCGATACCCTTAGGCTGTGGTCAACTCCCAGCAGTGTGTAGTGGCCCCTTTAAGCACCTTACACTTAAAGGAACAGTAACGTAAAAAAAATAAAAGTGTTTTAAAGTAATGAAAACATAATTGTTGCTAGGGATGTAGCGAACGTCGGAAAAAAAGTTCGCGAACATATTCGCGAACTTGCGCAAAAATGCGAGCGGTTCGCGAACGGTTCGCGAACCCCATAGACTTCAATGGGAAGGCGAACTTTAACATCTAAAAAAGACATTTCTGGCCAGAAAAATGATTTTAAAGTTGTTTAAAGGGTGCAACGACCTGGACAGTGGCATGCCAGAGGGGGATCAAGGGCAAAAATTTATCTGAAAAATCTGCCTGTGTGTGCTTGGAAGAGATAGTGTAGGGGGAGAGCTGTTAGTGATTTCAGGGACAGATGATAGTAAGTTTGCTGGCTAGTAATCTGCTTGATACTGCTCTGTATTGGAGGGACAGAAGTCTGCAGGGATTTGAGGGACATTTTAGCTTAGGTAGCTTTGCTGGCTAGTAATCTACTGTTCTCTTTAAACAACTGCCATACATTGACCTTGTAGGCATTGTTTGCCCAGTTTTTTTGGACGCAGCCACTGAAGCACAGTTGCCAGAAAAAATATGCCATATAAATGCTGAAAATAGTCATTTTTCGCCATACGTTGACCTTGTAGACATTGTTTGCCCAGTTTTTTTGGACGCAGCCACTGAAGCACAGTTGCCAGAAAAAATATGCCATATAAATGCTGAAAATAGTCATTTTTCGCCATACGTTGACCTTGTAGACATTGTTTGCCCAGTTTTTTTGGACGCAGCCACTGAAGCACAGTTGCCAGAAAAAATATGCCATATAAATGCTGAAAATAGTCATTTTTTGCCATATACGTTGAGTCAAAGTATGGCAAAAAATGACTATTTTCAGCATTTATGTGGCATATTTTTTCTGGCCTCTGTGCTTCATTGGCTGCGGCCAAAAAAACTGGGCAAACAATGCCTACAAGGTCAACGTCGTTGACCTTGTAGGCATTGTTTGCCCAGTTTTTTTGGCCGCAGCCACTGAAGCACAGAGGCCAGAAAAAATATGCCATATAAATGCTGAAAATAGTCATTTTTTTGGTCGCAGCCACTGAAGCACAGTTGCCAGAAAAATTATGCCATATAAATGCTGAAAATATAAATTTTTTTGGTTGCAGCCACTGAAGCACAGAGGCCAGAAAAATTATGCCATATAAATGCAGAAAATATGCATTTTTTTGGTCGCAGCCACTGAAGCACAGTTGACAGAAAAATTATGCCATATAAATGCTGAAAATATAATTTTTTTTGGTTGCAGCCACTGAAGCACAGAGGCCAGAAAAATTATGCCATATAAATGGAGAAAATATGCATTTTTTTGGTTGCAGCCACTGAAGCACAGAGGCTAGAAAAATTATGCCATATAAATGGACAAAATATGCATTTTTTTGGTTGCAGCCACTGAAGCACAGAGGCCAGAAAAATTATGCCATATAAATGCAGAAAATATGCATTTTTTTGGTTGCAGCCACTGAAGCACAGAGGCCAGAAAAATTATGCCATATAAATGCAGAAAATATGCATTTTTTTGGACGCAGCCACTGAAGCACAGTTGCCAGAAAAAATATGCCATATAAATGCTGAAAATAGTCATTTTTCGCCATACGTTGACCTTGTAGACATTGTTTGCCCAGTTTTTTTGGTTGCAGCCACTGAGGCCAGAAAAAATTAAAGCAGTAGGGTTTGCACCCTAGTTTGTAACGGTGGCGGAGGGAGGAGGACGCTAAAGGACAGCTGTGTGTGGAGTCATGAGGCTTGAAGAGAAGGACAGCTGCATAGAAGTCAGAACAAGTCTTCCGGCGTGCAGTAACCCTCCGAGATCCACCCCTCATTCATTTTAATAAAGGTCAGGTAATCGACACTTTTGTGACCTAGGCGAGTTCTCTTCTCAGTTACAATCCCTCCTGCTGCACTGAAGGTCCTTTCTGAGAGCACACTTGAGGCTGGGCAAGACAAGAGGTTCATGGCAAATTGTGACAGCTCTGGCCACAGATCAAGCCTGCGCACCCAGTAGTCCAGGGGTTCATCGCTCCTCAGAGTGTCGATATCTGCAGTTAATGCCAGGTAGTCCGCTACCTGCCGGTCGAGGCGTTCTTTGAGGGTGGATCCAGAAGGGTTGTGGCGCTGCCTTGGACAGAAAAACATTTGCATGTCTGATGTTACAGACCGGCCAAAGGGCTTTGTCCTTGCAGGTGTGCTCGTGGCAGGATTACTGGCACCTCTGCCCCTGGAATGTTGATGAGTTCCTGAAGTGACATCACCCTTAAAAGCATTGTACAACATGTTTTGCAGGCTGGTTTGTAAATGCCGCATCTTTTCGGACTTGTGGTATGTTGGTAACATTTCTGCCACTTTATGCTTGTACCGAGGGTCTAGTAGCGTTGCGACCCAGTACAGGTCCTTCTCCTTAAGCCTCTTGATACGGGGGTCCTTCAACAGGCATGACAGCATGAAAGACCCCATTCTCACAAGGTTGGATGCAGAGCTATCCATCTCCGCTTCCTCATTATCAAGGACTGCATCATCCACGGTCTCCTCCCCCCAGCCACGTACAAGACCAGGGGTCCCCAAAAGGTCACCACTAGCCCCCTGGGAAGCCTGCTCCTGTTGGTCCTCCTCCTCCTCCTCCACAAAGCCACCTTCCTCCTCTGACTCCACTTCTGGCACCTCTCCCTGCGTTGCAGCAGGTGCCTGGGTTCGTTCTGGTGATTCCGACCATAAATCGTGCGCTTCCAGCTCCTCGTCACGCTGGTCTACAGCCTCATCTGTCACTCGTCGCACGGCACGCTCCAGGAAGAAAGCGAAGGGTATTAGGTCGCTGATGGTGCCTTCGGTGCGACTGACCATATTTGTCACCTCTTCAAAAGGTCGCATGAGCCTGCAGGCATCGCGCATAAGCACCCAGTAACGGGGGAAAAAAATCCCCAGCTCTGCAGATCCAGTCCTACCACCCAGTTCAAAAAGGTACTCGTTGACGGCCCTTTGTTGTTGCAGCAGACGTTCCAACATAAGGAGCGTTGAATTCCAGCGAGTCTGGCTGTCAGAAATCAAACGCCTGACTGGCATGTTGTAGCGCTGCTGAATGTCAGCAAGGCGTGCCATGGCTGTGTAGGAACGTCTGAAATGGGCCGACACCTTTCTGGACTGGGTGAGAACGTCCTGGAATCCTGGGTACTTGGAGACAAAACATTGGACTATTAAATTTAACACATGTGCCATGCAGGGCACATGTGTTAAATTTCCCAGTCTCAACGCTGCCAACAGATTGCTTCCATTGTCACACACCACTTTTCCGATCTGCAGTTGGTGTGGGGTCAGCCACCGATCGGCCTGTGACTGCAGAGATGACAGGAGTACAGATCCGGTATGGTTTTTGCTTTCCAGGCACGTCATCCCCAAGACAGCGTGACAACGGCGTACCTGGCACGTCGAATAGCCTAGGGGGAGCTGGGGGTGCACAGGTGTGGAGGAGGAGAAGGAGGACCCAGCAGCAGAGTAAGAAGAAGAAGAGGAAGAAGACGAGGTAGAGAGCGATGGAGGAGTAGAGGTGGTGGCAGAACCGCGTGCAATCCGTGGCGGTGACACCAACTCCAGTGTTGTTGTTGTTGTTGAGCTACCCATTCCCTGCTTCCCATTCCCAGCCATTACCAAGTTCACCCAGTGGGCAGTGTAGGTGACATACCTGCCCTGACCATGCTTGGAGGACCATGCGTCAGTAGTCATATGGACCTTTGGCCCAACACTAAGTGACAGAGATGCGGTAACTTGGCTCTGCACATGTTGGTACAGGTGTGGTATTCCCTTTTTAGAAAAAAAATTGCGGCTGGGTACCTTCCACTGCGGTGTCCCAATTGCTACAAATTTGCGGAAGGCCTCAGAGTCCACCAGCTGGTATGGTAAAAGCTGGCGGGCTAAGAGTGCAGACAAGCCAGCTGTCAGACGCCGGGCAAGGGGGTGACAGTCAGACATTGGCTTCTTACGCTCAAACATGGCCTTCACAGAAACTTGGCTGGTGGCAGATGACTGGGAATGGGAACAGGTGGTCAAGGTGGAAGGCGGAGTGGAGGGTGGTTCAGATGGGTCAAGGAGAGCAGAGGTAGAGCAGTAAGATGCTGGACCAGAAGGAGTGTGGCTTTTAGTTTGCCTGTTGCCTTTGAGGTGTTGCTCCCAAAGTGCTTTGTGCTTGCCGCTCATGTGCCTTCGCATAGAAGTTGTACCTATGTGGCTGTTGGGCTTACCAAGGCTCAGTTTCTGACTGCACTCATTGCAAATTACAATGCTTTTGTCAGAGGCACACACATTAAAAAAATCCCACACTGCTGACTTTTTGGAAGTGTGCGATCTGGCGGTAACAGTAGAAGTTGGCGGCATTGGCGGCAATGGCGGGTGCGTTGGCTGGCTGAACACAGGTGCCGATACATGTTGTTGCCCTACTGATCCCTGCGGGCTGTCCTCCCTGCTTCTTCTAAGTCTTATTCTCCTACTGCCTCTCTGACTCTCCGTCTCTCCATCTGAACTACCCTCCTCTTGCTCTCTTCTACTAGGCACCCACAAAACATCAATCTCCTCATCATCATTCTCCTCAGATGCATCAATTTCTTCTGACACATCACAGAAGGAAGCAGCAGCGGGGACCTCCTCCTCATCACTCATCATTATGTCCATCTCTGTCGTGTTCTCTGCCAGAATTAAATCTGGTGTAACGTCCTCATCTCCTTCATCTTCTTCTGCCAATAATGGTTGCGCATTACTCAGTTCAAGAAACTCATGGGAAAATAACTCCTCTGACTCCAGTGAAGAAGGGGCACCGGTGGTGGAGGAAGTGTTACGTGGGGTGGCCATAGCAGTGGAGGATGAGGAGGATGTTGTGGTAAAGTTAGAAACGGTAGAGGATGGGGTGTGCTGTGTAAGCCAGTCAACTACCTCTTCAGCATTTTGGGAGTTCAGGGTCATTGGCTTTTTAAAACTGGGCAATTTGCTAGGGCCACAGGATTGCATAGCAGCACGGCCCCTAGCACGGCCTCTGCGTGGCGGCCTGCCTTTGCCTGGCATTATTTTTAAAAAAACAACAACAACAAAAACTCAGTTGGTTTTTCTGGAAACGATAATACACACAGCTAGATGGCGGTTTGAAGAAAACACTGTGCAAATAATGCCTACAAGGTCAACGTATACACAGCGGTGGATACGGATTACGTAAAATATAAGAATGCTGCTTGAAAAAAAGTAACTCAAGTGGTTTTTCTAGAGACGATAATATTATCAATATTTAGACAAAATGTGAACAAGCTCACACAGCTAGATGGCGGTTTGAAGAAAACACTGTGCAAATAATGCCTACAAGGTCAACGTATACACAGCGGTGGATACGGATTACGTAAAATATAAGAATGCTGCTTGAAAAAAAGTAACTCAAGTGGTTTTTCTAGAGACGATAATATTATCAATATTTAGACAAAATGTGAACAAGCTCACACAGCTAGATGGCGGTTTGAAGAAAACACTGTGCAAATAATGCCTACAAGGTCAACGTATACACAGCGGTGGATACGGATTACGTAAAATATAAGAATGCTGCTTGAAAAAAAGTAACTCAAGTGGTTTTTCTAGAGACGATAATATTATCAATATTTAGACAAAATGTGAACAAGCTCACACAGCTAGATGGCGGTTTGAAGAAAACACTGTGCAAATAATGCCTACAAGGTCAACGTATACACAGCGGTGGATACGGATTACGTAAAATATAAGAATGCTGCTTGAAAAAAAGTAACTCAAGTGGTTTTTCTAGAGACGATAATATTATCAATATTTAGACAAAATGTGAACAAGCTCACACAGCTAGATGGCGGTTTGAAGAAAACACTGTGCAAATAATGCCCACAAGATCAACGTATACACTACTACAGCGGTGGATACGGATTACGTAAAATATATTATGGCTGCTTGAAAAAAGTCACTCCGGTGTTTTTTCTGGAGACGGTAATATTATGGATATTTAGACAGAATGTGAACAAGGTCACACAGCTAGATGGCTGTTGGTTGAATAACACACTGGGCAAAAAATGCCTACAGGGCAAATAATGCCTAAAAGGTCAACTTATACACTACTACAGCGATGGATACGGATTACGTAAAATTTATTATGGCTGCTTGAAAAAAGTCACTCCGGTGTTTTTTCTGGAGACGGTAATATTATGGATATTTAGACAGAATGTGAACAAGGTCATACAGCTAGATGGCTGTTGGTTGAATAACACACTGGGCAAAAAATGCCTACAGGGCAAATAATGCCTAAAAGGTCAACTTATACACTACTACAGCGATGGATACGGATTACGTAAAATTTATTATGGCTGCTTGAAAAAAGTCACTCCGGTGTTTTTTCTGGAGACGGTAATATTATGGATATTTAGACAGAATGTGAACAAGGTCACACAGCTAGATGGCTGTTGGTTGAATAACACACTGGGCAAAAAATGCCTACAGGGCAAATAATGCCTAAAAGGTCAACTTATACACTACTACAGCGATGGATACGGATTACGTAAAATTTATTATGGCTGCTTGAAAAAAGTCACTCCGGTGTTTTTTCTGGAGACGGTAATATTATGGGTATTTAGACAGAATGTGAACAAGGTCACACAGCTAGATGGCTGTTGGTTGAATAACACACTGGGCAAAAAATGCCTACAGGGCAAATAATGCCTAAAAGGTCAACTTATACACTACTACAGCAATGGATACGGATTACGTAAAATTTATTATGGCTGCTTGAAAAAAGTCACTCCGGTGTTTTTTCTGGAGACGGTAATATTATGGATATTTAGACAGAATGTGAACAAGGTCACACAGCTAGATGGCTGTTGGTTGAATAACACACTGGGCAAAAAATGCCTACAGGGCAAATAATGCCTAAAAGGTCAACTTATACACTACTACAGCGGTAGTAAAATAAAAAAAAGTAAAATAAAAAAAAAATGAATATTAAAAAAAAAAAATTACAGTTGGTGCTGCTGAACTACTAGGAGCAGCAGATTAGCACACCAGTCCCACTCCCCAACACTGCTAGACTAATAGCACTGGGCTCTTATAGTAGTAGTAGTAGTAGTAGTAGTAGTAGTAGTAGTAGTAAAACAACAAAAAAATAAATAAAAGCAGTCCTTACAAGGACTACTGTTATTGCAGCAGTCAGCAGATGAGATCAGAAGCAGGACAGCTGCCCACTGCAGCTACATACAGAGCACTGCAGTAGAAGGTAGATTAATAGCCAGCAAAGCTACCTAAGCTTAAATGTCCCTCAAACCCCTGCAGACTTCTGTCCCTCCAATAACAGAGCAGTATCAAAAAGATTACTAGCCAGCAAACTTTCAACTGTCCCTGAAATCACTAACAGGCAGCAGCTCTCTCCCTACACTATCTCTTCAGCACACACAGGCAGAGTGAAAAAAACGCTGCAGGGCTTCGGTTTTTATAGGGAAGGGGAGTGGTCCAGGGGAGAGCTTCCTGATTGGCTGCCATGTACCTGCTGGTCTGGGGTGAGAGGGCAAAAAAAAGCGCCAACAATGGCGAACCCAAAATGGCGAACGTCGCGCGACGTTCGCGAACTTCCGGCGAGCGCGAACACCCGATGTTCGCGCGAACAAGTTCGCCGGCGAACAGTTCGCGCCATCTCTAATTGTTGCCCTGCACTGGTAAAACTGCTGTGTTTGCTTAAGAAACACTACTATTGTTTATATAAATAAGCTGCTGTGTAGCAATGGGGGCAGCCATTCAAAAGAGAAAAGGCTGAGGTTACACATCAGATAGCAAATAAGCTCTGTCTGTCTAATGGTATTATCTTTTATCCATTAGTTATCCTGTGCCATATAGCCGTTTTTCAATTTCCACCATTGCTCCACAGCAGCTTGTTTATATGAACAATAATAGTGTTTCTGAAGTAAACAGATCAGTTTTACCAGTGCAGGGCAACAATACATGATATTTTCATTACTTTAAAACACTTACATTTTTTGGTGTTACTGTTCCTTTAAGTGGATCCTGGGTGTCTCCTGGTGCACAGTTCAATCAGGATGAAAGTAACAGCAGTCCAGCTTAATTGCTTCAAACAAATAACTTCTTTATTGGACAATGACGGATATGGCTCACAGCAGTCAGGCAGTGCAGCTCTCCAAATACAATCACAGCAAACAATGGAAAACCTTCACACATTCTGACATTGGCAGTAGATCCCTTGCAGGCAGTGGCGGAACTACAGGGGAGCAGGGGGTGCAGGCGGGCCAGGGGCCGCACCCCCTCAGGGCCCCCCGGCAGCTCACGCGCCACTGGAATCCGGGTGGAACATTGTGTACGGAGGGGGGCCCGGCTGCACGTCGCGCACCGGGCCCCCCCTCTAGTTACGTTACTGCTTGCAGGGGTAGTGCAACCTTCCCCAGCACTAGGGATCCCATGGAGTATCTTGCTCCTTGGCACGTTCCCTTCTCCTGAGCTCACCCACTTGTGTCCCTGTTTGGCGGCTTGATCACCTCAAGGATGCTAACCCCAACTACTCTCCTTGTTGGAGCCACAAAGCTACTCTCTAAAATAATCTGCCACTATCTTTCACTCCTAGAGCCTGGGGCCTGATACTATCCACACCCACTTCTGTACCCACCCCCCGCAAGGTGGCATCCAGGAAGAGAGCCCTGAGCACATGTGTAGTCTCCTTTTATTCAAAATTATATAGGCGTGTATCAAAGGTGTCCAAATACAGGGGAAAACATACCTAAACCTCACAGTCTCTACAGTAGCAAACCAGGAAGTATTTCTTGAAAATGCAGTTCTACAGAAACAAATTGTACTTAACTTGTTCTATTGCACAAATATTATGGGGGGTGCATAATAACTTTATACATAATAACATTAAATCTATATCTTTGTCTGAAAGAATGTTAATAGTATGGTCATGAGGTCAAATTATCGTTTTGGTAAGGGGCATGAAGGAGTATATTGTCATAGTAGTCAGAAATGCAGACTGCGTAGGTTTGCCTGTGAGCTATCATTCACAGTTTTCACACCATTGAGATTATTGGTTTCTGCATTTTTTAAAATTGTTGTTTAATTAACAACTTTTCATAATTATCTATAAAAATAATACATTTTGTCAATAGTTCAGTAAAAGAAGTTGCAGTCAAACAAGAATTACTGTACTTCAGTGCCCCAATCCATATTTCGTCTGGCAGGATTTTCAAACCTGCGTGACTTATATCTGCTCCATCAACCGATAAAAGTAGGATTTATCCATTTATATTTATTGACAAAACTATATACAGAATTATGCGTGATCACATTAATGTCTACATTTTATGGGGGAGTTATAATTTCAAAATGTAAGAAATCCCCAAACTAGATGTTTTTTTTAAAGGATACCATGAATTCCTGCCTTAGCTGTAAATATACTCAATAAACTATAAATTATCTTTCTTTGGTGTCATGTTAATGGATGCATCTGAGCATGTATTATTGTGTTTATATCCTAGATGCTTTGTGAAGGGACTATTTTTGATGAGAGAGCAATCTCAACCTTACTAGTTTATATTCTATGATTACTTCATTGTGTACAAAAATGCAGAGGTTTATTGAGATCATTTAAATCATCTTCAAATATTTGTATCGTTTTATGGATTTTTATGGTTGAGTTACATATTAAGTGACATAATAAAGAATTTTACCAAACTGGAATATATATAAAAGTAACTATTGCCCTTTTACATCTTTTCCCTTTTATGATATTCTGTGTGCTCTTACCTGACCAAAAACACTGCAGATCTACAGGAAGAAGTGTGGAAGTAAAACACACAACTTTGTCTGTTTATTGGCTCATGTGACCTAACTTGTATGGTTTGTTTGTGTGCACTGTGAATTGTAGGACGCCAGGGGGCGGCCCTTATATTTTAAAATGGCAATTTTCTATTTATGTAAAAGTATATTATTATGAAAATGGTTTCTTTACATGAAGCAGGGTTTTACATATGAGCTGTTTTATGCAATATATTTTTATAGAAATCTATATTGTTCAGGGGTTATAGTTTTCCTTTAAGTATAAATACTATAGGTGGTTTTCTGACGTTCTTGGTTCAAGCCTCAGTTTATGGCCAGGCTTCATTTAGCTAATAACAATGTTACAGATATATGAAATCACTGTTGTATCAGCCATTCAGGTACAGCTCCAAGAAAATTTAGGAAAGGAAACCTCAAATTTCACCCTTATTGACCCTCATGCTTTGTCTCCATGACATCTAAAAGAGAAGACAGATTTCTCAAATCTCGCCTTAATTGCTGATGTATAAAATAGCAAAAGTACAAAGTACAAAAGAGAATAATACAACTAATATGTATTTCCTTTAAAAGGCATGTAAAGGCAATAAAATAAAATCCCATTTTTACTTTCTTTAATGAAAAAGAAACCTATCTCCAATGTACTTTAATTAAAAAATTTGTACCGTAAGAAAATTGACTGTATGCAGTGAAATTCTCCCTTAATTTTCTGCTGTGGATAGGAATTGTCAGATGGTCCCTAACTGCTCTGCAGGGAAACAAACAGCAGGAGGGGGAGTCCCCGCCTTACTTGCAGAACTCCATGCAGCTTTGTTTGTTTCCGTGTAGAGCAGTCAGCGACTGTGTAGAGATTTGTATTGGATTTTATTTTTGCCTTAACATCCCCTTTACTGTTTTCAACTACAATTAGTAGTTAATTAACCCTCAATATTCAATTGCCGAATGTAAATCCTTCGACTTCGAATATCGCAAATAGTTCGATTGAACGAAAAAAGATGGATTTTAATCCATTGATTGAACGATTTTTCTTCGACCAAAAAATTGTTGGAAAGCCTATGGGGACCTTCCCCATAGGCTAACATTGCACCTCGGTAGGTTTTAGGTGGTGAAGTAGGGGGTCGAAGTTTTTTTAAAGAGACAGTACTTCGACTATCGAATATTCAAATGATTTTTAGTTCAAAACGATCGATTCGAAGTCAAAGTCGTAGTCGAAGGTCGAAGTAGCCAATTCGTTGGTCGAAGTAGCCAAAAAAAACATTCGAAATTCGAAGGTTTTTTTATTCTATTCCTTCACTCGAGCAAAGTAAATGGGCCCCTTGGTCTTGCAAAGATATTTAACAAAGTTACAAGATGATGACCCACTGTGGCAAACTTTGAAAGCATAAATCATTTGTTTGGTTAGGCTTGTGGTGCGGTAAGTTCATGTTTATGTTTAGTATACAAAATACAGCATTTCTAGCCGTATTCTATTTTAGACTTTACTTCCCTTTTAAAACAAGACAATACTTCATATTTAATTCCCATTGTAAGATGTATATTTATTCTAATATAGAAATGGAGAGGGATTGCACACTCATTGAGAGAAATAAAACTTAGTAGACAAAGGTGGTATTAAAAATGTTTCCTTTTATAGTAGATAGCAAATACAACAGTATTAGCAGAAATAAATACATACCACCAAGTAACAAGATCAAGGCAAAAAGAGACAAACCACAGGGAGTAGATACACTTGCCAAGAATGAGAACACCCCAACGTTTCGGCACTATAGCCTTTGTCAAGGGGAATTCTGATATGTCAGCAAGCTATCTGAACTTTAAATACCCCATTCAATTAGACTCTGTGTTTTTGCGCACTTCCAAATTCGTGCCGTCACATACACCAGCGTTATTACGCAGCTCCCTACCAACACAGGCGATGAAACCAGTATCAGTGTACATTGTACCATAGCAGCCACAAGCCACACAACAAGACATTCAGTTATAACATCTCTGTCCTAATAGTGGGTGCTGGATAATATCATGTCTACCGGGAGCAGCGCTTTTTAACACAATATGGAGATTTGGTCACCTGACTCTGCCAACAGATCAACAACATTTTTAAAAAATTACGGTGTATTTATATCAACATATGCAAACATAATCATACAGTACATAAGGATCATCACAGGATCGCAAAAAATGTTATCAAGAGCATGTTAGTCATAGTGGTGCTCAATATAAAAACAATCACGGCATAAAAATACTAAAACTCATTAAGAGACATACTAATATATTATCATCTTTAAAGTGACAGTATGTTCTACTAAAAATCCCCATTCATTGAGGTGACATAAGGTGACAAATGTTACCACAGAAAAGTGCATCAGTGCAAAGATTCAATGATATGCATTTAAAGTGACAGTATTAAAATTCAGTGCATCATAAATGGCCAGATACATCTAATCATTTATACAATGGTCATCACACATTCACTAGTAAGTTAATGAAACATCAGCCTTGTAAATAGTGTCAAGGAAACATCGTAGCAATGTATGCCCATGTCTCTTTTCTGTGAAGTGTCCGTGCAATATAGGAGGCTGTGTCAAAAAATGCCGATATCCATTAACCATCTCTACCATAGTAAAGCCAACCATTATCATTGGAGAAATTCATTAAAAGTGCCAGTGTCGTACAGAATTAAAATCCACATTAATTGTTTTGTGAGATCACCATCAGGATCCTATGTGATCTGTAAAAACAACATATAATATTAAAATACATTCACTTAAATGTATTATTTAAAAACATCAGAATTAACATCAGAATTAACAACACAAGCTGAAGTCAAAGTATTACAGATTACTCAAAAATAAAAGGGACAGCTATCTGTCCTCATTCAGGCCATTGGGGGAGAGGGTGTTATAAATCCATCTCAGCTCCTGTTGTTTCAGTAGCAGTTCCCTATCACCACCCCTAGTCTGTGTTTTCACCCGTTCTATGCCCATAAACCGCAGCTGGCTCACCTGATGATGTTCTTGAGTGAAATGTCTTGCTACAGGGGATGATTCTTTATTCAATCTTATATCGCTTCTATGTTCCCCTATCCTAACTCTTAGGGCCTTTGTCGTCTCTCCTACATAGAACTTCCCACACGGGCATTTCAGAAACCCTTATAATGTGCTGCTTGTGGTTGCTATGCTATAATGTACACTGATACTGGTTTCATCGTCTGCGTAGGTAAGGAGCTGCGTAATTGCGCTGGGCGTTTATCCAGCGTAATAACGCTGCCGTACATGACCTCACGAATGCGAAAGTGCGGGAAGCGAGCCAAAACTGAGATTTTTTGAGTCTAATTGAATGGGGTATTTATAGTTCAGATAGCTTGGTGACACATCAGAATTCCCCTTGACAAAGGCTATAGTGCCGAAACGTTGTTCTCATTTTTGGCAAGTGTATCTGCTCCCTGTGGTTTGTCTCTTTTTGCCTTCATCTTGTTACCTGGTGGTATGTATGTATTTCTGCTAATACTGTTGTATTTCATATACCAGTTTGTCTAATGTAAAACATTTTTTTTGCTATCTACTACAAAAGGAACAATTTTTAATACCACCTTTGTCTACTAAGTGTTATTGCTCTCATGTGAAACCCCTCTCCATTTCTATATACTGTTTTGGGTAACTGATGGGACTGTGGGATTACTTGGGGTGATTTGCACCTCATATACCTTAAAAAAGTATTTTTTTTATTGTGAATATTGGGAGTGCCCTCCACCAACTTATTTTCTTATATTTATTCTAATACTGTTTTTTCTTTTTAACTGAATCTTGCTTATCACCCTACTAAAATCTTTCCATAATTGTGATTAGTCCTCCTTTTTTCCAGTAAGTGTTAATCTTTGATCCTTGCTACTCTCTCTTTGTGTAGTGGCTTTTGTTCACCCTCTGCAATCCGTGTCCATCTGGCATCTTGCATGCTCTACCTATTTCCTTTTCTTTTCTTGCCCTGACATGTAACACTTCATTTCATCTGTTTGACTGACCCCTTGATGACTTCTGTATCCATAGTAACATCCCTGTAGATCTATGTGTTTCCATTTTATGTCCTATCTCTACTCTAAAGATGTCTATTAATAGCTGTTTTTGCCCATTTTTATATTTACATAAAAGGTACAATTGCATGGGGGGACAAAAGATGCTGGATTATAGTAGTGTGAGACCACAACAAATATAATCCCATTTTCTGCACCAAACACACTTGTCAGGCATGCATAGGAAATGTAAATTACATGACTGTATGACTCCATACTGTATCTTGGATAAATTTGAATTTATGCTTCCTCTTAAATAGAACCTGGGAGATACAAATAAGAGGACATCGTTGTTGGATTAACATTTTACACAATTGTGGAACCTTTATTATTTTATAATATTATTTTACTCCACCTTTGCTTTCTTCGTGCAGAATGAGAACAGAAGGCTAACTATAACCTGCATATTGAAGATATTAACCCAGAAGCCTTACCAGCATTTTGACCTTTTTCTTATTTCCAACTGTCAGAAAAGTCTAAACAAATCGAAACATTTATCAAATATTAGATAAATGGGTAGTTTCATCAAAAGGCCATCTACTTCTTTGAGCAGTCAAATACTTTCATTTTCAAATGCAGAGTATGCAGTGCGGCTCAACAGTTATGCTGAGAACCTGTCAAGATCCTTACTCCCTAAAGGAAATCAAAAGTGGGTATTATCTGGCCTGCAAAAAAAAAATGTTAACTAGTAAGAATATGGATATAGTGTTACATATCGTAACTACTTGTAAATAGACACCAAATGCAGGTATGGGACCTGTTATCCAGAATGCTTGGGACCTGGGACTTTCCAGATAAATCATCACAACTCATTCCCCTGGCCCTCTCCATGTCTATACTCTGCGGGACAGCCCCTCCCCTCTCTCCAATAAAGAACCCACCCCCTAACATAATAAATTAGGAGGCAGTCCCCCCCCTCTGTGTCTTTTTTGGGTTCTTTTTCTCTCTCCGGCTCCTGGAGCAGGAGCCTATTCTTTTTCAGGGGAAGGAGCAGGGGCTGCTAAATAACGTCCCAGAGACAAGGGTTTTGCCCACGGGGCTTTCCCTTTGCAGCTTACCTCACCATATCGGAAGCTTCGGGCGTTCAGCAGCGTCTCCCTGTTTCTATGCCTCAACCGGCCTGCCTCACCAAGGGCGTCCGGCGGCTTGGGGCTGGTAAGTTTCCAGCGTACCCTCAATTTTGGGAACAGGAGGGGTGGCAGCAGATTGTTTAGGACTCCGTCCAGGGCACTGCAGAACCGGCGACTAGCGTGTGATGTCACTTCCGGGTTTACAGTGGAGGCGCGTCCGCCATGTTTTTGGTGGATTTCTCTATGGGAGGCTCTAATAGCGGCTCTGACCTAGAGCAAGTTTTGCGCATGTGATCCCTGTCAAGGGGAGGAGCAGGAAGGCCTATATAAGGCATTCACCTTACTAGGGCTTTTTCTTATGTTGATTTTGTGCGACTCATATTTGCAGTGCCTGGAGGTAAGAGAGGGACATTGAAAGGGGTACCTGCCCAGAATCTTATGAGGTTCTGAATGTTTGTTTATTGTTGTTGCAGGTGTGTTTTTTTTTGTAGCCCCTTTCCTGTCCCAGCTGCCACCCCAAATAAGTCTCCTTCCCCTTGAGGTAAGTTAAAAAAAAAAAAAAAAAATACATATAAATATATCCACATAATGTGGTAATGTTTTAGCACTGATATGCCATGTTTTTTCTGGTTATAGTGCCAACATGAGACCGTCCAGGTCAAAGGAAAGATAAAGGGAGATCTTAGAGGATAACGAGGATGCCCAACAGACCTCAAACATCACTTGCCTGGGTTGTACTGAACCTCCATTACCAGACAAGAAGTTATGTCAGGCATGCCTTACAGCTGCATCAGGCATACAGGCAGGTTCAGGTGCAGGAGTTCTGGCTTGGATTAAAGATATGGTGGCCAAGGAAGTCTCTAATGCTACTGCCTCTACATCGAGGGCTCCTCAGGTTGAACTGGACCTAGATCCGGAAGAGACACTGGGAGCAAGATTCTCGGAGGACCAGTTTTCTTCATCTTCTGAAGAAGAGGAGGAGGTTCAATCTTCCTTTGATTTTACTCTTATTCAACCTTTGATTAAGGCAGTAAGAGCGTCCTTAGCCTTAGAAGATGGAAACCAGGCTTCCACTTCTTCATCTTTTTTACCATGCTCTAAACTGAAGGGGCAGACTTTCCCATTACATCAGGAAGTAATGGATTTGATAAAGACAGAGTGGGATATTCCGTCTAAACGCATTACTATGCAATCCAGGGACAATAGGCTATATCCTTTTAAGGAAGAGGAAGTCAAGGACTTTTGTACTATGCCTAGAGTAGATGCTCCAATTCTGAGTATTTCCAAGAATACATTGCTGCCCATTGAGGATCATGCAGTTATGAAAGACCCTATGGATAAAAGAATGGATGCAGACTTGAAGAGAATATTCTCCACAGCGGGTGAAAGTCTGAAACCAGCAATTGCTAACCTTTCAGTAGCAAAGGCCTTGGAGGTTTGGTTGGCTAACTTGGAGGCAGCCTTAAAAGAAGGTCGAGAGACATCAGAAATCTTCAAAGGACTTAAGGAACTAAGGCTGGGATCTGTATTTCTAATGAATTCTTCTGTAGACCAGATCCGGTTTGCTTCTAGGTCCTTGGCCGTGTCTGTCTCAGCAAGAAGGGCATTATGGCTTCGAGCTTGGGAGGCAGATTCCGCCTCTAAGTCGGCTCTGTGTTCCTTACCCTTCCAAGGGCAGGTGCTGTTCGGGAAAAAGTTGGAGGATCTAATATCCAAAGCCTCGGGAGGCAAGAGTCAATTGCTTCAATTGCAAGAAACATCAGCCATGGAAACTATCATCACGGGGAAGATCTTCGACTAGATCCAGATTTATGACCGGAGGCATTTTCGTCCAGCAAGGGAAACTCCTAGACAGGACAGCTGGAAGGCAGGTCAATCTGGGTTCTTTCGCCTTCCCAAAGGCAAGGTGGGGGAGAATTCCCCTAAACAATTTTGAAGGTGGTGCAACCCAGGGGCCTGCTCTGGAGGGAAGACTACGTCTTTTTCAGGCAGCCTGGGAATTATCCATAGAAGACAGATGGGTCCTAAAGATCATAAATCAGGGTTACGAGTTGGAATTCAATGCAAATCCTCCTTTTCCGGGTTGAGGATGAGGCCTCTGCAAATGTCTTTCCTACAACAATGGGACGGGGAGTCTCAGACCCAATTGATTACAATGTCACCCCAGATAAGAAGATCTCTCCTATGGTGGAAAGACAAGAACAATCTAAAGAGGGGCTCCGAATTATATCCAGATGCATGGGTCGTAATGTCCACAGACACTCAGGCCTAGGTTGGGGAGCAGAGCTGGGCTCCAGAATGGCACAAGGTCGCTGGCCTTACCCATTATCAGACGTACCATCAAACATCCTGGAACTAAGGGCAATAAGACAAGCTTGTCTCTTCTTCCAAGACCAGCTCAGAGGAAGCAGATTAAAAATAAAGTCCGACAATGTCACAGCCGTAGCCTTCTTAAGAAAACAAGGAGGCACAAGGAGTCTAGGGCTACTGGAGGAGGTCCAACCCATATTTCAGTGGGCAGAAGACTTTTTAGTGGATCTTACAGCAGTCTACGTTCCAGGCAAGTTAAACACAGTGGCAGATCTGCTCAGCAGAAAATTCGCAGAAAGACACGAGTGGGAACTGAGCCAGGAAGTCTTCAAGGCACTAGTGCAGAAGTGGGGCCAACCTTCAATAGATTTGATGGCCTCATCCATCAACACCAAGTGTCCTCATTTCTTCACAAGTAGTTGGGATGCGAAGGCAATGGCAGTAGATGCCCTGACACAGTCATGGAAGTTCCATTTAGGCTATATCTTTCCTCCTCTTCCTCTGATTCCGAAGGAGATACAAAAGATCAAGGAGGATCAAGCAGATGTGATCTGCATTGCTCCAGCGTGGGCGCGAAGGCCTTGGTTCACAGACCTGATTCAGCTGTCAATAGACCATCCTTGGAGGCTTCTGACAGCAGGACACCTATTGATTCAGGGACCATTCATACACCCGGATCCAGAATCTCTAGCCCTCACGGCATGGAGACTGAGAGGCAAAAATTAGAAGCCCACGGTCTTTCCAATAGAGTTATTCATACATTGTTACAATCCAGGAAACCTTCAACCAGTAACAGATATGCTAATGTATGGGATTTGTTCCTGACCCACTCTAATTTAAATTCCACAGAATCTATTTTAGCCTCTAATATTTTGGAGTTTCTTCAATCAGGCATGGAAAGAGGCTTAAGCGTGAGTACACTAAGAACACATGTTTCGGCAATTTCAGCAATATCAGGAACATCATGGGCTCAGCATCCGCTCATAGTTCGGTTTTTCAAAGCAGCAGCAAGAATTTTACCGGTAAAACGTTCAACATTCCCAAGCTGGGACTTACCACTGGTTTTACGAATGCTTTCTTCAGGCCCATTTTCAATCAGGAGTCCTATTTCCCTGTGGTTCTTAACTCTGAAAGTGGTGTTCTTAGTGGCTATAACCTCAGCCAAGAGGGTGGGGGAGTTACAAGCCTTAAGATACGCCGAAGACAGTCCGGCCATTTTCCAGGACAGACTAATTTTGAGATTTTGTCCTACATTCAAGCCAAAGGTTGTTTCTCCCTTTCACTTAAAGGATGAGATTGTCGTCCCTACATTTACACATCAAGACACGGATCCAGAATTGACAGAACTGGATGTGGCGGAACATGTTAAAATGTATTGTGAGGCAACTACAGCAATCAGAAAATCAAAAAAGGTTTTTTGTCTTACCAGGAGGGGCAAGAAAAGACGAAGCAGCAGCTAGCTCCATAATTTCCAAATGGATATGCATGGTTATCAGGAAAGCTTATTCTCAAGCAGACCTTACAGAACCGAATAAAATCAAAGCACATTCAACCAGGGGCCAGGCAGCTTCATGGGCAGCAGAAGCGGGGGTTTCCCTGGATGTCATATGCAAAGCAGCATCTTGGTCTTCTCCGAGCACTTTCATCCCACACTACAAGTTGGACGTCAGATCATCAGAATATGCACAATTTGGTTCTAGCATTCTAAAATCGGCCTGTTCGGCCAAATAAAAATTTCAGCATTTAAGATGTCAAGTCTTTATTGACCCACCCAGGGATAGGCAGCTTGCTAAGTCCCGCAGAGTATAGACATGGAGAGGGCCAGGGGAAAGGGAAGATTGTTTCATACTTACCGTGATCTTCCTTTCCCTGGCCCTCTCCATGTCAGGTTTGCCCTCCCATGGTAATAATAAGGTATAGAACTTGGTACCAGACACCGAGGGGGGGGGGACTGCCTCCTAATTTATTATGTTAGGGGGTGGGTTCTTTATTGGAGAGAGGGGAGGGGCTGTCCCGCAGAGTATAGACATGGAGAGGGCCAGGGAAAGGAAGATCACGGTAAGTATGAAACAATCTTCCCTTTTGTTTGTAGCAAGTTATTTATATATAATACCAGTAGTTGGTGGGTGAACTTCCCACCTCTGTCCCCTCTTTAGTAGTCTGCTAATATAAAGAATGAACAGAAAAAATGCTGAACAATGCCCTTAAAATTAAGAATATCTTTAAACCTCTATCGTCTTAAAATTACAAGTGGGTAAAATTTATGTAAAAATATCCAAGCCACTTATACCCTTAATGGGACTGCACTAGGCAAATCCATTATGGAAAATGACCTTGGAGTCCTTGTAGATGATAAACTTGGCTGTAGCAAGCAATGCCAGTCAGCAGCATCAAGGGCAAATAAGGTCTTGAGCTGTATTAAAAGGGGCATAGAGTCAAGGGAGGAGGGGGTCATTCTTCCACTGTATAGATCACTTGTAAGGCCCCATCTAGAATATGCCGTACAGTTTTGGTCTCCATCACTCAAACAGGACATTATTGTATTAGAGAGGGTACAGAGAAGGGCAACTAAGCTGGTAAAAGGTATTGAAAATCTTAGCTATGAGGAAAGACTGGCCAAATTGGGGATGTTCACGTTGGAGAAGAGGCGCTTAAGGGGTGATATGATGACTATGTATAAATATATAAGGGGATCATATAATAATCTCTCTAATGCTTTATTTACCAGTAGGTCTTTCCAGCTGACACGAGGTCACCCATTCCGATTAGAAGAAAAGAGGTTCCGCCTAAATATTCGGAAGGGGTTTTTTACAGTGAGAGCTGTGAAGATGTGGAATTCTCTCCCTGAATCAGTTGTACAGGCTGATACATTAGATAGCTTTAAGAAGGGGTTGGATGGCTTTTTTAGCAAGTGAGGGAATACAGGGTTATGGGAGATAGCTCATAGTCCAAGTTGATCCAGGGACTAGTCCGATTGCCATTTTGGAGTCAGGAAGGAATTTTTCCCCCTCTAAGGCAAATTGGAGAGGCTTCAGATGGGTTTTTTGCCTTCCTCTGGATCAACTAGCAGATAGGAAGTTAATAAAAAAAAAAAAAAAAAAAAAGGTTGAACTTGATGGACATGTGTCTTTTTTCAACCTTACTTACTATGTTACTATGTTACTATGTATGTAAAAATCTGAATACCTCTAACAGTCCGATTTGATTAAAAATTGTCCAATAGGATCAACGAAGCTCCCATTGACTTCTATGGGACCTTGACAGGTTTTACTTGGCGCAGTTTTGTATTAGAGTTTTTGGTGATTTTTACACCTAATACATTTTTAGCATTTTAGAGCAATATAAAAAAAACAAATTTTTTGTGAAAAAATACTATTGGTGAAAATACAGAAATCCAAATTTTAATAAAGCAGCCCCATAATGTAACAATGACCCAGGCTGTTAGCAGAATGCCTAAAGAACACTGGATCTTGGTCATAGTATGTTCAGCTACATCTAAGGGCAGAGACACACGTGGAGACTCGGGGAGATTTAGTCACCCGGCGACAAATCATCTTTTCTTCGGGTGACTAATCACCCCGAACTGCCTTCCTGACAGCTAGAATCTAAATCTAAAAAATATAAAGTTGAAACACACTAGGACATAGGCAGTGCTGTAGTCTTCATTCACCTTTTATTGGTGCTGAATCACCAATAAAGCACCATTTAAGCACCAATAAAGGGTGATTGCAGACTAAAGCGCTGCCTATGTCCTAGTCTGTTTCAGCTTTATATATTTGCGAATTCTATCACACATTGGATGTTGTGTGTCTGAAACTGAGGGCTAAAGGAAATATTCTCACTCTGTTATTCTTCTTAATGAGACATCCAGTCACTCCAGCCTTCATACATTCCATTTTTGCCTAACTAATTAACAATATTAGAAACATGTTTTATTTTGCACATACAATCTATTTACCCAGTTTTTATTTTTATACTGAACTTTAAGAGAAAGTATGTTGGGGTTACACAATGCACAATTCACAGTAATTTATGGGATTGTAAACTGGTAGAGGTACTATGACTTTCAGCTTTCCAGGTGGTCTGCAAAAATTTATTTCTGACTGGGAATAAATTAAAGTAGATAATTAATGCTGAGAAAAAAACTGTGGCATAGCAGTTATCCTAGCAGAAAATACAAGTTGTTTTGATATTCAGATGAGTGCCCACACACCATTATTAAAATAGAGATCGTCCATATTAGTTAATTCTCTGCAATTAAAAAGCCAGGAACTTGGACTGAGCTACAATCATGCACACTAGTAAACTTCAGATTTTAATTAGCTGTACACACAAACTAATTACCTAAAATTAATCAGCGCACATGCTCATTTTTATTCTTAGCAAGTCATTGTACTACTGCTCTGCAATATTAGCCCAGCAACTAATGTCGGTTTTTAATATAATTCTTTCCCTGTGGGAGAAACATAATGGATTGTATACATATTTTAGATGGATTTTATGTTACTTTTATAATTATATTATTTGTACAGCACATAACTACTTAAATGTCACTCTTAAAATGAAATGGAATTGACAGCCTCAGAGAAACAAGATAAAAGAATACCTTTTATACAAGCTTGGAATCATTTGCCTGCAACTTAAGATAGACATACTGGTGGTTAATTTCGGCGAGATGACCAATATTCCAGGCTTTTTAAAGAAATGTGTTGCCTTGTCTTCCACCACACATGCACTGATTATCATACAAAAGATATTTCATATGATACTATTGGTGTGCCTATGGCCACCTTAAAAGGGAACTATCGCGAAAATGAAAATCAATTAATAATTCTGTACTGTTTCTGAAATAATCAAGTTTATCTTCACTAATCCTCTCTCAGCATCTGTTTCTTTTCATTCTCTCTTCATGCAGCAGTAGGGTGTCAGATAAATGATCCAATATATTTTATAGGGGGGATTCTATTGCTTAGAAGATGTGTTAGAGCTCACTCTATTAAAATCACCATAAATCCCGTCTCTTTACATGCAGGATTTGTGCAAAAGGCTGTTATTTTGTTAGATTTTGTTTCTACTGGAATGAGTTATTTGTGTGAGCTCTAAGTCATTTGGTAGAAAAGGAAGCCCCCCCATAAGATATATTGGATCATCCATCTAACACCCAACTGCTGCACAAAGACAGAATAAAGAGAAACAGATGCCGAGAGAGGAATAGTGAAGATAAACTTGATTATTTCAGAAACAATGCAGATTTTTTATTTGAAACATTTATCCATAACTGCCCTTCTGTCAGAAAGACATGGTCCTACACACACAATCACCTGCACTGAAATAAAACTAGGGTAAAAGGTAATCTTCTTAATTCTTTATTTTAATTTAATGAAAAAAATGGCATCATTCATCGTGATTATTAGCCTTGCCTAACTATCCACTTTAAAACCAGCACTTCACTGTTGACATGATAGATTTTATTAAAATTAGAGTTTTGATCACCTGTGTTGAATCTGACACTAGTTTTAGTTATTTCTATTCTAATATGTACATTAAGTACAACAACAACCTTTCCAGTGTGACTCCTCAAACATATGTTTCTTTAGAGATCTCTCCTTAAATGAAACTGGATCAGATCTAAAGTTCTATCTTAGCCACCCTACTGTTCAGTATTCAATGTGCCTTTTAATTGAGTCAGCAAGGAATTAATCTCCTGATCAATTAGTGCCAGCTGCTGCCTGCCATGCTGTATGTGGAGTCCAATTAATGGTAATGATCAAGTAGTGAATTCTATTTTTTCTTACAGTTTTAAATTAACCATTGTCCAAATTAAAAATAAGAACACAATTGACTCACAGGCATCTTAGTATTTGTTACTAGGACTTTAACGTTCCACTGAGGCTTAATTAAACTTTTTAAATAGCATTGCAACTTAATACCAAACTCATTTTAGACGGTGTTCTTCCACCCTTTGTTGCTCTGCACTTCTTGCCCCTTTGTCCGATTGGTATTAAATTACCCCTTATACAGTATGTCTACACAGATTGTGATATCTCTAATACCACAGGCACATCTGACAAAAGGTAATAATGCATTTCATTTACCATATGTTAGTTTATACTTAGGTAAAGCTACATTTACTTTTTATATTCAGAAGTCAGAAAACATGATTTCTTCTATTTCAGACTATGGAAAATTACTATTTAACAGTAATTTAAATTCATAGAAAAAGGTGAAAGGCAAACACTAGGATTATATTTTTAAATATATTCTACCGACATGGGCCGCTGCAGAAAATTTTCCAGGTTGGGGACAAAGTCATCAATCATAAACATAAAATCAAAGACTAAACCTGTATATAATAATTAGGTGCCAAGATTGTATGAAATACGTTTATTGGCAAAGCTCATAAAGTCACATACAACATACATAATTGTTTAACTGGGGGGATGTTTAAGTAAAGAGTATAAATCACAAGAATGCTCTGCACTTCACATACAGTAACACAATAATAGGTAAAAGTCTGATTGGAAACAGTCACTTATGTAGCTTTGTGAACTGGGACTAATAAAGGCCAAGAAACCCACTATATGCGTTATATGACAGTTCTTATATAGAAGGCTGGACAGCCATTATTATTAGATAAATATATATATTTATGCCCCCCCCCTGTACATAGGAAATCCAACTGCCACAGTAGTAAGGCTGGGAAGGAAGATACCCAGCAACCCTTGAGGCATTGGCAGCTCAGTCATGTTGGCAGATTTACACATTTATGCTTTGAGTAAGGAACAAAACAAGCAGGGACAATATTGAGGACATGCACAACACTGTGCACCAACATAAGAAATTATTAAAAAATCTCCAAAAGGTGTATTGGCAGGCCGGGATTTGTGGAAAGGCCATAAAGGCCCAGGCCTAGGGGGGCAGTATTTTAGGGGGACGACATGCCACCCAACCACATCCACATTGGTTCTGAAGCACTGAAGATTCACAGGAGATACAATAGTTTTTTAAATTTCCAATGCACCAATCCCCAGTACTCCGACCCGAAGTGCAAGACATATACTGTACTTGTCTATAAATACATGTTGTGGCAAAAAAGGCACAATAACAGCCTCATCTGACATCACTTAGGTGAGACATAGTGAAAGATCAAGACCATGTCAACATTCAATAAACCCATTAGGCTGGTTTTGCTTCCGATAAGGATTAATTATATCTTAGTATGGATCAAATACAAGGTACTGTTTTATTATTACAAAAAATTTGGATATAATGTACGGTCTTTCTGTACTTCGGAGCTATCTGGTTAACGGTTTTCTGAATAATAGATCCAACGCCTGTATTATTAATCTCCAATAAAAGTTGCTGACATATATTTGTAGGCAGTGAACCACCAGATATTTGTAGGCAGTATATTTGTAACCAGCCAGATATTTGTAGGCAGTGAACCATCACTTAATATTGTAAAGACTCATTCATTCATAAATGATGAGATGCGTCTTTAGAAGAATATTAAAAAAATCTTCACCAAGCCCACTAAGTTCCTTTAATTCATTTTTAAAATTCCAATGAATTTATGTAAAACTAGTTCTTCCCTTTTTTCACCATCAGGGTATTACAGTTATGGAATGCCCTGTTTAGTGAAGTTGTAATGGCAGATTTGGTTAATGCTTTTAAGAGGTGCTTGGATGATTTCCTGAGCTATAGTAATCTCAAGGAAGTTAGTTATATGTTTTTTCCAGCTGACAAAACCTTGACCAGCACTCGACCCAAACTCATCTCTGCTTCTCCCCTCTATTAATAGACTAGTGCCAACCCACCCTCCAATTATGTCACAAAAGGGGCAGACAGGCAGTGCCTATGAAACCAAAAACCAGCAGTTCAAACCCGGCAGTGACCCACAAAAGGTGCGCAGAGGGCACTGGGATGTCATAGGTCATTTGATGAACAGTTTTTCAACCCTAATAAACTATACTATAACTATGAACCTTTACTGTTCTCTCAGGTACCTGGACATAAACTTCTGTCCCTCCTATAAATCTCATGTACTATGATAATATACTGTACACTATACATGCTAAGGTCTGGTCTGCCCTCATCTAAGGGTATACGGCTAAGGAAGAGACAAAGGAAACTGGCCATTAACAACTGTGTAATGAGCTTAAACTGACTGGTTTTAGACTATTGAGGGGATGTATAACAACCATGCAAAGTTCAAGTCTTTGCAGCATCTTTTCTAGTCGATGTGTACTACTATTTGGTAAAGATTGATGTCCACTTGGGCGAATATATGCTTGATATCCCCTAGGTTGGAGATTGTTATTGTTCTAGCTTATTAACTATACAACAGCAAAACACAAAATGGCCTCGGGGTGAAGTATGGCATATTGCAGGTAAACTAGAGCCAAACAGCTCGTCATATCTGTTGTACAGAAAGCTTGTGATTTTCAGCCAAACTTCACATTAATTTATGGTAAGAATGTTTCATGCATGCACAAAAGATATTGCCTATGTATTAATTTTGAAAAAGGAACCGAAGAAGGTAATGTTTAGTCCATATTATATTAGACAGATGCAGAGTAAAATGATTAGGGTGTGGTGGTTGAATGCTTGCAGTCTAACCATCTGTAAACTGGAATGCACTAAATTCAGAATTTATTTCTATTCAAATAAATGTAATTAGGTATAAACTTACATTCACTAAATATTTATGCACAATTAGCACATTATGGATCATCTTTAAGTAGTTTTAAAATGGTATGGATGGGAGCTCATATTTATTGTTTTTAACTTGAATCCATTATTGTGTGTTTGTTCACACAGATCATAGACAGCCCAAGGAGCAGTGTGGGAAAAACAGTTAATTACATGTATTTTAAAATTTGATTGGGTACAGAACAGAAGAAGGTGTTCAGATAAAGAGATTGTCAGAGATACACCTGACCTACAAATAGTGGTTTTGTTGCTATTGCATCACAATTTTGACTGTTTGAGCTAAACAACAGAGCTAACAGAGCTAAATTAGAAATACAAAGGGGCAGATGTGCTAAAAGAATATATAAAAATATATAAAATATAAAAAAATATAAAAATATTTTCCCCATTCGTGTATATTCTTGTGGGGGAGTTTCTCACGAAATTCTCCAAACTGGTGAAGTAAAAGCACTGAAATGTGGATTTATAGTGCAGTCCGATAAAGGAAAGGGGTGACTATCAAGCAGTGGTCCACAACCAGTGGCTTGTGAGCAACATGCTGCTCTCAGTTGCCTAAAATCAGGTGCTTATTTTTCAATATCTTCCTTGAAAATCAAGATTTAGTTGCATAAGATATAGGTTTATTGCCAAAAATAGCCTTCTGTAGGCTGCCAGTCCACATAGGGTCTACCACATAGCCAATGCCAGACCTAATTTGGTGCCCCTGGGAACTTTTTTCTTTTTACATTTGTGGCTCATGGGTAAAAAAAGGTTGGGGAAACCTGATCTAGAGAAACTTGACTGTTGAATACAATTGCACTTTTTTTAATCACTTTACCAAATGTGCATGACATTGCCTTCTGCTGTGTCATAATACTGTATATGTATTCAAGATGAGAACATTATGTTTAGGCTAATTAGTGTTTAGTACCATCTAGTTATAAGTTTATAATTCATCTCTTTAGTTTGGATGTCATTGGATTGATTTTATGCATTTATATGCATTTTATATGCATTTATAATATATATGCATTATATATATATATATATATATATATATATATATATATATATATATACATATATATATATATATATATATATATATATATATATATATATATATATATATATATATATATATATATAAATGTCTTTAAAGGAGAAGGAAAGGTTAAAACTAAGTAAGCCTTATCAGAAAGGTCCATCTAAATATACTGGTAAACCCCCAAAATAGTGCTGCTCTGAGTCCTCTGTCAAAAGAAACACCACATTTCTTTCCTTCTATTGTGTACACATGGGCTTCTGTATCAGACTTCCTGCCTTCAGCTTAAACCTCATTGCCCTGGGCAAGAGCATGCTCAGTTTGCTCCTTATCCCCCCCCTCCCTTCTCTACTGTAATCTGAGCCCAGAGCAGGGAGAGACTCAGGCAGGAAGTGATGTCACGCTACGTTAATACTGCAGCTCCTATCCTAAACAAACAGAGAGTTTCTAGAGCCTTTTACTCAGATATGGCAAAACATTCTACAGAATAAATATAGCATTCTAGCTTGCACTATTGCAGCTAATCTATTGACAATAAAATGCCTCCGTAGCTTTCCTTCTCCTTTAAGCAGCCACACTCTAATCCGGATTTCAATGCTCTGTGGGTGCTGGATCAAATTTCTTTATACAAATTATTCATTTATTCATGAAATAATGTGTTATTATTTATACACACGTTATAATGCTCCAACGTTTGGGTCCACCTTTTTCAAGGATAACATATACTGTGCAAATCGGCTTTAAATACTAAAACCCGCCAAAGTGACACCATAGTGCACGTGATTCATAGCCAATTAAATCCAATCTCATTTAAATACATTTTAAAAAGTGCTTAATTATATTAAAATATTAACAGAGGACACAAACGGCCTGACGTGTTTGAACACATCCAGTCCTTAAAGGAGAAGGAAAGGTTAAAACTAAGTAAGCCTTATCAGAAAGGGCCATCTAAATATACCAGTAAACCCTCAAAGTAGTTCTGCTCTGAGTCCTCTGTCAAAAGAAACGCTGCATTTCTTTCCTTCTATTGTGTACACATGGGCTTCTGTATCAGACTTCCTGCCTTCATCTTAAACCTCATTGCCCTGGGCAAGAGCATGCTCAGTTTGCTCCTCTTTCCCCCCCTCCCTTCTCTACTGTAATCTGAGCCCAGAGCAGGGAGAGACTCTGGCAGGAATTGATGTCACACCACATTAATCCTGCAGCTCCTATTCTAAACAAACAGAGAGTTTCTAGAGCTTTTTACTCAGGTATGGTAAAATATTCTACAGAATAAATATAGCATTCTAGCTTGCACTATTGCAGCTAATCTATTGGCGATAAAATGCCTCCATAGATTTCCTTCTCCTTTAATCATAGACACAATATTATTCACCCAGGAACATTAAATAAGATTAAATACAGATCTGTAAAATCACATGACTGGTTCAGATGAAATCTATACACAATGTTATCAGAGCATTTCCAAAGAAAAACAGGCATAGCAGTATTACACAATAAGAAATAAAATATAAAAAGGGCAAACAATGCATCCTCAAGTAGTACTCATCTACTAGCGAAAGCACCAAAATTTACAAGAGGGGACTGTAAAGAAGCTGGAGTGTTCTCAAAATAGGAGTTTTTTTCTACTTTGAACAATAGTTAACATTTTGTCTAGGACAACTCCCATTGACTTCAGCATGACCTCACAAGCTTTGATATACCAACGTTTACATTCAAGTTTTTCAAGTTCATTTAGTTTAATAAATACTTGATTTGAAGTTATAATTTAGTTTTGCAGCAAAAACCCCAATTTGCACATTGATAAATCAACCCTTTAGTGTCAGAATAAAGCCAAAGATACTGTAAGAGCATTTAAAGGGGCAGTATACTCCCTTCTTTTCAACATAAGAGCAATGACTTTGGCTTATGCCAAATATACTTTGTAACTACCATTTTAATCATTATAAAGCTATGGTTTGTGTTATTTTGGAAATTGAATCTACTCCATGGATTGTGTTTGGGAGGTAGATAATTGGATTCTAGTGTACAGATAAATAGAAGTCTATTATGCAGGCAAATATTTGAACTCTAAATATCTACCTTGCAATGACTAAACATTGGGGATGTAAAGCGCGCGGGAGATCCTCTGGCGTTCTTGCCTCCCGGCGCATCATGACTTCACATGCATTGAATTGACGCTGACGTCGTTTCGCTGGCGTTTGCCGCTGAGCGTCATGACGACATAATTTGGCGCGGAATTTGAACTTTTGGCGCCAATTTCCATTTTCTCCGTTTTGACAGTGCCCAAGCTGGCTTCTGTTTACAGATCACCCCGAAGCTGGTTTTGAATTCCTGTTTTTTTTTTACTTCTGCCTGATTATTGATCGATCGATTCCTGCTGCCTGCCTTGACCCTTTCTCCTGATCTTCAACTACGTTTTTGCCTAATCCTTCCCGGTAACTTGTTTTTGGACTTGTTACAATATCTGTAGGTTGTAGGCTCTTGTAGGTTCTGCAGCAAAAACCCCGGGGCCCCAAAAGGGCGTTGGTGAACACCGGAATCCACAGGGGTGCCCTGTATATCTGAGTGTACACGCTGTCTCTAAAGGTTCCAGCTGACCAGTACGTTACAGAGGAGGTGTGTTTACCCTGTTTAGCCATTAAAACAAATGGCAAAAAGTACATTCAGCTCAAGTCCTATTCATTAAACTTAAGATGAGCAAGTGGATATACTGCCCCTCTATGTTGTTTAAAATGCTTATAGGTGATGATGTTTTTTTTTTTTGATCAATGGATTGAGTGTGACATTTCCTTTAATGACCTTTGGATCCCTGGCAAATTATAAAATGCATTTCATGACATTACAGGATGACTAAATTCAACCTGTATTAGGATGAATACTAGAACCAACAAACATGAAAATTAATTTAGATTAAAACCACTTCAATAACAAAGTCTAATGAATCAGGCCCATACAATACTCTGACCGTTTGTCTGTCATTTTATTGGGTTATTTTATGGTCTTTTTAGTTCTTTCTTTTACGCCTTAAAGAGATACTGACACCTGAAATTAAACTTTTTTTTACATCTATTATAATATTGGCTTTGCAAGCTACTTCTAACTTTGCCATAAAGTATTTGCCTGATGCTTTTACATTACCTGTCTGATCTCCCATGTTCCTGTATGAGGGGGCTGCCATGTTTGTGCAGCAGGAGTCCTTTAGCATTAGAAACTGTAACTAACAGGCTGAGATGGGACAGTCAGGTTGGCAAAGTCAGAGTGTCAGAGAGTCAGGCTTAGGAACTTCAACTAACAATTATATACAATAACAAACCTCTCAGCAACAAATGATCAACATGACCTATAGGTAACATTTAATGTACATTCATATGCTAAAATTCATTTTTTAGTGTCAGTATCACTTTAACAAAGAAAATAGGAAAACAAAGAGATAAAAAAAAGATTAGTTTACATATGAGGAGTATCATCAACAATAGGTAGGTAATAACATAAACATATGGGTAGAACATGTTTCACAATTATGAGCAATACTATTCTGTCATCTAAGTAGTTGTATATGTTTTTTTGTCCGGTTTTTAAAGGCCAATGACTTTCTATCTGCAATCCCTGTGCATGTCTGTTGATGCTTATATTCCGGTCAAGGGTTTCCTCATACTGTGTATTTGTATCAGTTCTTTAATTATATGTGTGTGTGTTTGGTGGAGTCTTGATATCATAGTTGTTAATGTAAAAAATATCTGGTGAATTATTAATGTGTTAATATTGCTATCAGGGCATTGGTGAGGTTTTGATGTCATTTCATAATCCCTGCCAGCTGTATCCTTCACATGGAGAATACTAGTACCGATTGTTCCATCATCTTCATCTCAGCCTGATAAAACATTATTGTTCAGATGCAGATTCCTAACAATGAGATGCATGTAAGTTGGGGTACATATCAATATCTGGTGCTGGCTGTTGGTGTTAATCAAATCAAACAGTTAACGCAATATAATTTTACTCTCTCTCAGTATTTCTGTTGGTGGTTTTAACTGTTGTGTGCTCTTTCTATGACAATAGTTTTCTGGGCCTCTGTCTTTAATTCTATAAAACAGTTCCAAGTGCACTGTATAGATCTTAGATACTAACTATAATATTCTGTAACCTTCCTCTTGTTTCTAGGTTGTCTGCATGTCTGTATTATTCATTACTGTGGCATTTATTGGAGAGAATATGGGAATGTAGAACTTTCGGGTTATTCTAGTTTACCTTGGTTCATTTCCATTTGACCTCTTCTAGCCTTCATGTAAATCATATCTCTTTTTATTCCCTGCAGCTCTTTCCGTTGCTTTTATGCTTTTTATGCAAGATATATTTGTACATTTGAATCATCCTTGCCCTTGCTTTCTTGCTTGATGAAATGCTTAATTCTTCATATTCTATAATGGTAAATAAGGGTATCGTTATTGAAACAATAAGAAAATGGCTGAAACAATACATCACCCTCAACCCAGAACCATTTTGTTCTTTGCTAGACCTATGTGTTAACACCACTTACTTCAAGCATAAAGATGTTTTTTACAGACAAATCCATCAGTGTGCCATGGCTCCAGCTGTGTCTCCCACCATAGCAAACCTTTACATGGGAATATTGGAAAGAAGGTCCTCAAATATTACATGGGAGAAATGTAAAATATAGCATTAAATAATTTCAAGGGAACAGCTCAAGCCATTAGTTAAGATATGTAGAGGACACCTGGGTCAAACTTGGTAAAAATTAAGCATTTGCTGTTTGTTTCCCACCACCATCCATAACATAAACTGGGTGTTTTAAGAACTATGACAAAGAATGACTAGTCTAGGGACAAAAAATACAGGCACTTAAAGGAGAAGGAAAGGTTAAAACTAAGTAAGCATTATCAGAAAGGTCCATCTAAATATACCAGTAAACCCCCAAAGTAGTGCTGCTCTGAGTCCCCTGTCAAAAGAAACACTGCATTTCTTACCTTCTATTGTGTACTCATGGGCTTCTGTATCAGACTTCCTGCCTTCAGCTTAAACCTCATTGCCCTGGGCAAGAGCATGCTCAGTTTGCTCCTCTTACCCCTCCCCCTCCCTTCTCTACTGTAATCTGAGCCCAGAGCAGGGAGAGACTCAGGCAGGAAGTGATGTCACACCATGTTAAAACTGCAGCTCCTATTCTAAACAAACAGTAAGTTTCTAGAGCTTTTTACTCAGATATGGTAAAACATTCTACAGAATAAATATAGCATTCCAGCTTGCACTATTGCAGCTAATCTATTGGCAATAAAATGCCTCTGTAGCTTTCCTTCTCCTTTAAATGAGCTTTGAAAACAAAACAAACAAACAGTCTAAAAAATGTCTACAATGTCTGCATTTGTCTTATGTTAAGGTACTCGTGTCAGCATCAGCAGCACAGCTGTTTGTCAAAGAAAGTAATGTCAGTATTCTGGGCATAAACATGAAACAGACTTTGAAGAGGAAGATTAAAACAATAAGAAGGAGAAATAAGGGCTAATGTATATCCATATACTGTATATTATGGCATATGGATAAAAAATAAATGACTACAGAGCAGAACCTCGAGATAATGCATTAAAAATAATAATAAATTGTACTAAATAGTTGCTTTGTAAATACAGTATAAAAACATTCTAAAGTAGCAGTTGCTTGCAACAGCAAGATTGTGATATGTTTTGCCTGTTAAACTAAAGGTGGACATACATGGAGAGATCCGCTCGTTTGGCAATGTCACCAAACGAGCGGTCCTCTCCCAGATATGCCCACCTTGAGGCTCGGGCAATGATGGCTAACAGGCGGTCGCATCAACGGCCGTGATCCAACGGGATTTTTAGTCCCGTCCGATCGACATCTGCCCAACTAGCAGGCAGATATCGATCAGGGAAGGCCGCCGGAGGGCCCCATACACGGGCCAATAAGCTGCCGACTCTGTCGGCAGCTTTTATTGGCCTGTGTATGGCCACCTTAAGACAGGTCCATAAAAAAGTTCCTGCTGCTAGTCACGTGCCAAATCTGTCAAAATCTTTGCATATCATGGCAAATTCTGACAAAAGATATACATTTGGTGCATTTTCAGGAAAACAATTTTGTACTTACAGGGCATCAATTTTGCCCTTCTGATGCAATTAGATATATAACTGATTGCGGTGCTTTAAATTAGCAGGAAAGGGTTTTGTGACAATGTGCAACCAAAAGTATTAGTCTTCCAGATTTGTGCAGCTTTTTTTTTTTATAAAGGGTTCATAATAACATTACATAATTAAAAAGAACAATGGTTTCTTTTAAGAGTTTGAAACATTTGATCATTTTGATCTTTACAAACATTACAAAAATAATATTATAACAAAATATTACAAACATATTTCAGGTGATTAAATTTATCTACCTCTGTTACAAAAAGAAAGCCAATTGTAAAATTAAAGACAGCCCTTTAACTGCATTCATATTTAATATAATAATAATCTTAAATGTTTAAGTGCTTTCCCCATTGTTTCCCCTTTCCATTTCTGCACTGTCCCTGCTGTACATCTTATTCACTAGAGAGTATAATTATCTATTATTAATCTATTTCTTTAATCTATTTAAATGTTCATTTTTAACATTCTTAGTTAACCACAAGATGTTGCTTGTGTACAAGAGAAGAAATTCAAGAGACATACATGTAGCAACATATCAGAATTTCTTACAAGGCCTGTATTTTCAGAACTGAAGCTAAAGAGAACTAGATTCAGATATTTTTTGGTAGACCATTTCTTTCTTTCCCCATTTATTTTGGATTCATTTCTGCAACTACTAAAAATTCTTATGTTTTTTTTTTCATTTAGAATTTGCATTTGTATAATAATTTATTAGTCCAGGTATAGGTTTTCCGTTAAGGATAAACTTAATTCCGTAATTTAGATCTCAATACCCAACAATATTGTTTTGCCACCAATATGGATTCAGGTAGCTTATTTACCATTAAGAACAGGGTACAGTTTTATTATTACAGATAAAAGGGAAATACTGCAATATATTAATGCATAATAATAACAGTAATAACACCTACAGATAAAATGGCTACATATTCTAAAGAGCTCTATAATTTTGCTTCAATAGAGGGGTTAGGATATTGTATTTACACATTTGTCTTTGCAGAAAACTTCTTCTCTAATACTGTTAGATAGTGTGCAGTTTAGTTCTGTCAGCAGGGGCAATATTCAGATTATTTTGTGTATATAAAGTTTTCTTGACACATGAGTATTATGAAAAAAAATATAATTTTACAATTTTACAAAGTAAAAATTGTAAAATGCTGAACAGCTGTTCTATGCCTCAGTGTCAATGAAAGGTTAGAATCTTGCTTTAGTTGTCCCGAAAAACAGTTTTTATTGTTGTAAATGGACAAATGTCACAATTCTAACTGGTTGTGGGGCTGTTACCAACATAGGCACTAAACTGAACCTTGCACATATTAAAATGGATTATGAGAAGTGTTTGCATCTTTTCTACCTAGTTCCTAGTATCAATACTGCTGATTCATTTTAGTATATTAGGTTCAAAGAGCAGTGCATAGTGCAGTTTGGAAAGGAGAAACAACATTGAATAGCAGGCTCTACAGCAAATGGGAAACTGCAATCATACAATTCACATTGATAAAAATATAAAAAAGTTACTGTTGCAGCAATAAACATTAAGCATTTTTGCCACACAGTTTTAAACTTACTGCTGTTTTAATTCTACTAATTCAGATATGGGATCTAGAAACACGTTATACAGAAAGCTATGAATTACCAGAAGGCCATCTCACATAGGGCTCAATTTTAATGACATTATTCTAAACGATTTATTTTTCTCTATAATAATAAAACAGTACCTTGTACTTGATCCCTACTAAGACATACTTAATCCTTATTGACGTTAAAACAATCCTGCTGGGTTTGTTTCATGTTTAAATGATTTTTTACTAGACTCAATTCGAGTTTTTTCTCCGAAGGCTACTAACATGTCCAAATTGGTCCCTGGACCTCTCCATTTACTTATACATGAACTCGGCAGGTTTTATGTGGTAATTAGTTGAATTCCCTCAAATTCTTAAAGAATGACAAATCTTGAAATTCAATTTAAAATTCGAATCGAGTTTGGATAATTCCCTAGTTCATTTTGACAGTTTTAACCATAAAAAAATTTGAATTCGAATTTTGACCCTTAATAAATCTGCCCCTTAAGCTATGGTGATCCAAATTACAGAAATATCCCTTATCCAGAAAACTCCAGGTCCTGAGCATTTTGGATAACAAGTCCCATATCTGTACTTTTTTATTCTCCATGTTATAAAGCAAAATAATTCCAACTTGCAAATGTTGACTGACCTGACATACTTCCTTCAACTCTCAATCAAAAATTGAAGTTTGTCTTACAGAAAAGTTAATGATAATAATAATACAAGTTCAACACAACAGCTATATTTAAAGCTCTGTAGTACTTTCCAGTATTTAGGCTGCAAACCAATGATACAGTTTTCTAAAGCTAATAGTTTTCTTTTTATGAATCTTTCTTGAGTATTAGATTAAATTTAATTCCCTTTTGACTTTGTTTTAAAAGTAGGTAGGACATCACAGGATTTGGAATTGAAAAGAATCCTCTAAAGATTTTCAGCTGAAGCTTGTTAAATAATGAACTTCCAGTATCTGTCTTGTAATCACCTACATTTTAACAAGTCTTGGAAATTCAGTGAAGTATGCATTTTTTGTCAAGAAATCCATATATATACACCTACAGTCCAAGAAAAATATTTCCTTAAATACATGTTTCAGATCAGTATGCAGAGCACATAATGCATTTCCTGCTAAGATTGTACATTTTTGGTTGTCTGCTAATCTATTTATTTAGACCTCTTTACTGCATTATATTTTTTGTCAGAAACTACAAAGACAAGAAAAATTAAACAAAAACTCATTTATAAATGCAAATAACTTAATTTTGATACTCTAGGATGCATCTTTACTCCTTTTCAAAGGAGAAGGAAAGTCTTATTCCACTTGAGGGTGCCAAATCTTAGGCACCCGGGGCGGTGCTAATAACAGCAGAAAACTGCACCGGCCTGGGGTTATTCCAGCGAGCACCATGGAGCGATCCTCTTCCGGCATTCTTTCTTCTCATGGCTGCACATGCGCATTAGAGCTGGAATAACCCTGGGCCAGTGCAGGTTTCTGTTGATAGAAGCACAGACCCAGGGTTTCAAGTAAGTAAATACAATCACTTGGGGGTGTCTAACATTTGGCGCCCCCAAGTGGGAAAAGACTTTCTTTTGTAGGCCCTTGACTGTTAGAAGTAAGACCATTTATTATTATTACTACTATTATTTAAAACAGATAGGTGAGTCAAGATTGATTTATTAATGGGATCAAATCTCTAAGATCTTAAAATTCTGCACTGTCCTTGAGGCCTAATATAATGGGGTATCTTTGCAAAAGTGCATGTCAGCAAACATACATGTTTCAAAAGATGTATCCTTAAAAATTCATAACATTTCTTCTTCGCTGGGGTTCTCACTATATGATGTTGCTTGAGCATTGCATTTAGATGCATTCACTGTGGAATAAAACTCCCCTGAATCTTAGTCTACTATTTACAATATTTTATATATATATATTTTTTAATAGCAACAAACAAAGCAATATTTCAAGGTTGAGCAGCAGTCTGTGATGTCAAATCATTGCAGACCGGGCCTTCCGGATCATTTTCACACGGAGATTGAAAACCAATAGTGATCACCAACTATTTTTACAAATTTCCCCTACCCCCATTTGGGCATATAGTTAATTAAATAGGTAATTTTGATGGCAATGGCTGTCACTCTCATTCTCAGAGACCCCACAGGCCTGCTATTTAAATTCCCCTTAGTGAAAATACATGGGGTAACAGCAATGAAGGGTCAGTGATATTGATGTCCCTCATAAAAATATAAGATGGGACTTGTCATTGTAAGGAGCAGATTTATTAAGGGTCAAATTGTAAATTCGAATTATAATTTTCAATCCAGTGTCCAGTGTCCAGTGTAGATACACACACTCACACCAGTGGCGTAACTAGTTCTTAATGGGCCCCAGAGCAAATTCATTTTAGGACCCCCCAACATATCCAGTGGATGTCCTGTTTTACCTGTATATGTTGAGATTGCTCAATAATGAGGGTCTCGTGGGGCCCCCTGTAGTTACGCCCCTGACTTACATTGACCCCTCCATACACTCACATAAACTGCACATACCAATATCTATACTAATTGTAAATTTTAGTATCACAATAGTGTGCGATATAATGCTTGTCCATGACGTTATCCAAGCCACAGTATCAGAGATTAAATCATTCAACAATGTTGGTATAAACCCAAAGTCAAAGTTCATTTTGCCCGTTGAACTGACTCGAGGAAGAAAAGCTGCACGGTTTGGCTTATGATAAATTAATTTATAAATAAGGGACACTGTATTGCTGCTGTAGATAAGGGTTTATGGTACAAGTGGTGTTTTGTCTGCTGCAGTGCTACCTTGGAGAAGCATTACTCCCAAAACCCCCTGAATTGATTGTCACAACTTCCCTTTGCTAATGCATGGGAACAACTCTGCCTATAGTATAGTATAAAAGCAGCACTGCTTTGTAATGCACAAGTAAGTGTTTCTGAGCTGTAGTACAACCTGTCCATGCCATCTACTAAATGCAGCGCATTTCCTCTGTTTTACCAGTGGCAAACAGTGGCAGATGAATTATGTTTTCTCAGGTGGTTGCTATGCCATCTGTGCCACAGGTACTCATTCATTAGCTGGCATATAGACTCATTTATCAACACTAGGCAACTTTGCACCTGGGAAGTACCAAATTGCAACCCATCAGGGATGCACGTTGTCTGCAGAATGGTCAATGGGTCATGTAACTGTGTAGTATACAAAGCCTCTATGTGTGTAAAATAAAGTCCCAAATCTGTACTGTGTAACCGCTGATGTAAAACATATTACCCCAAATAATTGCATATTAAAAAGCAAACAATATTTTGTTTATTTATCTGTATTTGCTGTAATTTGGATGTACAACTGTAATTAATGACATATACTATGTGCTCACACTGCTTATCTTCTAAGATTAGCAGTGTGGTTAATCAGATATATCTTGATTGTGGCTGTGGAATTGTGTTGATTTTCTCTTAAACAACTCAGAGAATTTGGGGGACTGCACATAAACATATCCACCTCTGCATATTAAGTACTATAGCATTTATGCTCAGGGCCATTGTAAATGAGGCTGTTTGTCTCTAATCACAGTGGCTTCTAGCAAAAAAGAATCTTGTTGTTTCTTGAAATGCTAAAATTATCACAATAACGTTGATAACCGTGAACCATGATATAATCTAAACTGACAATAAACTGTATCAACAGACAAGAAACATCAGAAAAACAGAAACTAAAAACATAAAACAACCTGAAATCACAGACTGGACAAAAACGAAAAGGCACAGTATTACTTTTAACATTATTTGAAATTGCTGAAGTCTTCAGTTTCTTTCTGACACATATAGTCCGATACGTGGTTAATTGAAAGGTAAGTAAATAATACAGGATTATATTATTATATTTACTGTTTCAGCTGGAGCAATTATCTTGATATTATTAGCAAACAAAATATGACCATTCCAATATTCGTTTTCAAGCATATCAGTAACAATATCAGACTATACGTATTAAGTAAACAAGCTATTTTTACTTATACTGATTTGACTAAGATTTAGTTAAAATATCACTTTTCACTCTAGTGTTCCAGCCAAGCAGCTCAGTTATGCAGGTAAACACTTTCCTCAAATGTTGTAATTTGCTATATTAGTTTATACATTTCATAGGGGCAATACAGGAATTTTGGTTACTAATGTATTAATTGTAAAAACTCAGGGAGCATGCTCAGTAGGGCTGAATTAGTAAATGTGTCAACTAATCAACATTTTACCAGTTTATACTGGTGTACAAAGTGTTTAAAAGGTGAACCCCTCTAAGAACTGAATATTTGTGCCCTTCGCGGATAGGGGAATGATTTTAAGGCCTGCATACATGGGATGGGTGAGGCATGGCTATGCCTTTTCTCTGACATTGACACTAATTTTGGAACTAATTTTCATTTAGGCCAGAGCTTTGTTACTGGAGCTAGGTGGCCATACTGTTTTTGAAGGGAAGCTGGTTATGCCTATATTATTATTCTTTAGTTATATAGTGCTGGCATATTCTGCAAAGATTTACTGTGATTATAAATCATTCTTATTAGTCCCTATCACATTCACACACACAGCAAGGCTAATTTAAGCAGGAGCCAATTTTTGTGGTGTGGGGGGAAAACCATCTGGGGAGAACATACAAACTTCTTGCAGATAGTGCCCAGACTGGAATTTCAAACACCAGATCTATGGAACAGTAGTCCTAACCACTGTGCTTCCCATATCTATCTCAACAGAAATTAATTTTAAATCAGCACAATTTTTTTTACAAAACATGGTTGTCATGTGAACATTTGCTGATCATTTCTAATAATAAGATACAAGTCTGACTTGCCAAATGGTGTTGCAAGAAGGTGACCCCTGAACAAATATTCTCGTTTCATCCGGCACTGTCAGATTTAAAGCTGATTTTTCTATTTTGTAGGCATATTTTTTTCATATTGATGTTCCTTTAGGTACATTCCTAGTCCGGTAAGCTCCTCTTAATACACTATGATTATATCAAGCTTTGATGTTTTGTATTTAACATAATTGCATTAAATACTTCTTGTCATGCAAAATCAATTCCTTTTCGTACACTGTATGACATTTAAACCATGTACTGTAAAGATGAATAGCTTGGGTGCGCTGTTCTTAATGCTTTTTGTGCGGCTATAGTTGCCATGGAAATCATCCTTATAGTATTTATACAATTAGAATAGTTTTCAGCAGGTGGGTAATATCAGATTAAATGAAAAATGTCAAGAAAGTGTAAAAATTATAAAATAAATCAAGATTTTGTGTTCTATCAGAAGAACAGCTTGCAATGAAAAAGTTGATACTGTCAAGAGTTTTCAATATATAAGCTCATGTAAAATTATTTGCTCTTTCTGTAGGTGCAAATAATTATTATACTGTGCATAAATACAATATTTGTATATATATATATATATATATATATATATATATATATATATATATATATATATATATATATATACAGTGAAGTCTAAAATTTATAAAAATCACTTCAATGTAATATATTTTAACTGATTAACTACCATTGAACATAGAATGATACCTACACGTCCAGGTATGGGATCCGTTATCTGTGAACCTGTTATGCAGAAAACTCTGAATTATGAAAAGGCCATCTCCTATAGACTCCATTTTAATGAAATAATTCAAATTAATTGAATTTCTGTAATAATAAAACAGAACCCAGAACTTGGTCCCAACAAAGATATAATTGGTCCATATTGGAGGCAAAACAATCCAACTGAGTTTATTTAATATTACAGTGACTTTTTACTACACTTTGCAGGTTATTTATGAAAAATCTGAAATTTTCTCACTATTTTCTGAAAACCACTGACCAAATCCGCACAACTTTTCCCCCCTATTTATCAATAAATTTTCATGAATTTTTCTTGTGCGGGAAAAGTCACCATAAAAATTTAAAAAAATCTGAATCCTACGATTTTTTAGGATTTTGCGCTCAAAACCTACGATTTTTTTTGGAAAATCGCCCAAAAGTTATGATTTTTTAGGAAACCCAGCGCAATTAAGAAATTCTTCCAATTATTAATAGGACATCTGCCATTGACTTTTACATGTTCTCGACAGGTCTGAGTTGTAGTACTTTTTTCATTGGACTTTAATAAATCCTGAAAAATTCCAGGTTTTTTTTGCCGAACGTTTTTTTTTCTATAACCATATTTTCCCCTTTAAAAGTCAGAGTAAATAACCCCTTAAAGTGTGGATTATAGAAAGGCCCTTATGCAGAAAGCCCCATTTTCCAAGCATTCTGGATAAAATGTCCTACGTCTGCATCTGCATTTTCCACTACAGGGACCACATGTTGACACTCATGGCAGTAAGTAGATTGATGGCAATCTAGACTATAAGGATGCTGTGGTCCCTTCATCAGGAAAACATCAGTGGATATTAGTGGTGTGCTGGAAGATGTAGTTCTAACATTTCTGAGAGTTACATGCTGGACATCCCTGTGTTACTCTATATATTAAAATAACTAACAAATGCAGCCCTTCTACTATACCCATAAACTGGTCCTTTAATTTTTTTCAGCTCTAACCATGGTGTAACTGTTTTTAGATTTACAGAATTATCTGACAAAGTGATTTTTTCCCCCACATTTTGTTTTTATATAGTTTGAGTTTCTTGAGTTGTCTTTCATTTGACATTAAAGTGAAACATAAGAGTTCCTGTGTATATGGATGAATATCGCTAACAATTAAAAGCTTCGTTTGTGCAAATTCCCCACCCACAGTGTAATGTTACCATTTAGTTCAACTCTTTTAAAATTGGGGGGGGGCCTAGAGTGTCAACTGAATGGGGATAGCACAATCCTATAGCAGTAATGTAGCCTGTGGGAGTATTGCGGTGCCACCTGCCCAGCATGACTCTGAAGTGTCCTGTACAGTTCAGATGATCAGAGAGTCAGACCCTGGAATAATGGGTCTGGGGTGACAAAAAGAAGCATATATTTATTAATTATACTAGTACAGTTCTGGTCATTAATTGGAATGTGTGTGTATATCACTTTCATTAATACATTGTATTGTAAAATACTATCTAAATACATTCTATTGCACTTTGAAGTTTGCAAAGTAAAAAAAATAGTTAATTTCCAAAAGTGAGTCTGAACAGAAATGCTATAACCTTACACATATTCATGTGTAACAATCCAGATGGTAATGCTGGGAAACGTATGCTATACCTTCAGGAGATGCTTTTGAAAGTGCAAATCCCGTTTTCATTTAATCAAGGAGCATATTTATTTAAACATATTTTTCCCTTAACATATGCAAAATGTAATAAAGTCAATTAGTTGGAAATGTTAATTTTGAAATTCTGAGATAGATTTAACACATGCTGAGGGATGTGTTGCATTCAGTCAAAATGGGCTCAGTTAGTGGGGACTGTATAAGGATGACGATCAGCCAATCAGTTGGGATCTTATCCCTCGTGCACTTAGAGGTATTGTTTCGGCTTGGGTGTAGATTCATGGCAGGATAACTTAGGCTGAAGTTTTCTGCATTATTTGACACAGTGCACTTGGAGGTTTAAGTAGCTCACTTCCATCAATAGATACATTATGCATAATTGCAAGCATTGGTGGAAATCCAAGTAGCAGATTTTTACTGAAATACAGGTATAGGACCTGTTATCCAGAATGCTCGGGACCTAGGGTTTTCCTGATAAGGGATCTTTCAGTAACTTGGATTTTTATACCATAAGTATATTAGAAAATCATGTAAACATTAAATAAACCCAATAGGCTGGTTTGCCTTTCAATAAGGATTAATTATATCTTAGCTTGGATCAATTACAAGGTACTGTTTTATTATTACAGAGAAAAAGGAAATAATTTAGAAAAATTTGGATCATTTGATTGAAGTGAAGTCTATGGGAAATGGGGTTTCTGTAATTTGGAGCTTTCTGAATAATGGGATTCTGGATAATGGATCCCTGTACTTATAATAAAAATTGCCCAAAGTTGTACAACTCCTTGTGTTTTTTCTCCCTTTGGATGCACACCTTAAATTGCCCCATGTATAGATACTGGGATACAACAAACAAGGAATTGCTGTGTCTCAGAGTACAGCCAGTAGACTTGGTTTCTTGCAGCAAACTGGAACCTTCGCTATAGCTTAAAGAAGCCTAGTGAGCCCAATTTACCATAGAATTTAAGAGTATATAAGATTTCCAGATTTAAAAAAAATAACAACAACAAATCAAGTTATGAACAAAGCACACCCACATAGGCGCAGTTTTACTATGGTTCAAATTTTGAATTTCCGAGTTGTTTTTTTGGGCAAAACTCACAAATTCGAGTTTAGGGGGCCGATTCACTAACTTCGAGTGAAGGATTAGAAGTAAAAAAACGTCAGATTTTTGTGCTCCTCGACTATCGAATTGGCGTAAATTCGCCAGAGTAGAATGATTCGAATAGATCGAGCGCAAAAACGCTGTGACTATTCGCCATTCGATAGTCGAAGTACTGGATCGAGTGCAAAAACGCTGCGACTATTCGCCATTCGATAGTCGAAGTACTGGATCGAGTGCAAAAACGCTGCGACTAAGTACTGTCTCTTTTAAAAATACTTCGACTGCCTACTTCGCCACCTAAAACCTACCGAATTGCTTTAAAAGCCTATGGGAAAGTCCCATAGGCTTGTTTTCCAAGTTTCTGATCGAATAAAAAGGCATTAGATCGAATGAAAATCCTTCGAGCGAATATTCGATCGAGCGCCTATTCGACTATTCGCCAGTGCGTAAATTCGCCCGAATTGCTTATTCGATTCTATTCCCCAGTCGAATTTTCGAGAGATTTAACCCCTCGAAATTCGACCCTTGATGAATTTGCCCCTAAGAGTCACCAACTTTAATTCAAATTTGAATGCGGGATTTATTACACCTTGACCCTGGAACCAACTTGAATTTTCGCCACCTAAAACCTCCCGAGTTCATGTAGAAGTCAATGGCAGCGGTCCATTGAGCCATTTGAAGATGTTAATAGCCTTCCTGACATTCAAGTTTTTTTTTCTTTGGAAAAAACTCAATTGGAATTGTGTTCAAATTCAATTCGAGTTTTTGGGTCTTTCCCATTCATTCCTCAAGAAGGGCGACTTCAGAAAGACGAATCGATCCGAGTGCCATCCCACCATCGATTTACATTCTAGCTGGCGGGAAGGCAGTTTGGGGAGATTACATGCGGAAGAAGAAGCAATTTGAAGCTGGTCAACTAATCTCCTGAAATAGCAGCGTGTGTCTCTGCCCTTACAGTGTCAAACTATTCCTACTAGTCCCACATAAAAACATACTATTGGGAATCTACTCTCATGTTAGCTATAGTGAATATATCTTTTACATAAAAATAGTTAATTTACTATACTGTAGGCCACTAGAATTCAGGCTTACCAAAACATTCCCCAGTGTTGTAGTAGGTTAGTATGACCCACTGGGAGAATGTAATGATCTATTCTTTGATTTTGAAACCCATACATAGAACTCTCTAGAAGTGTCCTGATAACATTGGAACAGATGCTTTTTTATGACACCTATGTTATTTATAAAATGTGATTTTACCTCCATTAGCAGATAAGCATTCAGAAAAATGTACTGACCAAGCTTTTATAGAAATGATGGTTAGTGAATGAAAGAAATATGTAGTATACTCTCTTGGAAGTGCTAACATACGTAATGGCAATGCAAGGGAATATATCATGAAATACAGTATATGCAATACTTCTGTATAGGGTAACTAAAGTTAAACTCTCATTTTTGTGTTTAGTAAAATCTGTGCCTATTAGGAGGGATGTAATAATACTGGCCCAGATGTGTTCTGGTTAGACCCTACTCTATAAAAGGGAAGTGGTGGCATAGCTTTTTTTCATTTGATTCCACTCTATGGACATAAGAATAAGAAGAAAGTTGGACCCAACATAGGCTGGACACCTTAGTGGAAGTTAGGAAAAGGGACTGTGTGAATAAGGCTAATTACTGTCAAAGAACATTCTAGGAGTGTGAGATAGGCAGGGAGGCTAGTGAAAGTGGTTTGTCTTCCCTCAAGGAGATCATAGTGTGCACTCCTTTTTTAAGAACCACCAGCACCCAATATTCTTCTAAAAGTGTGTGTGTGAGCGTTATTGTACTCAGCTAGGAGAATTTTTTTTTCAGTTACTTCTAACAGCTGAGACAATAGATCCTATAACTTTACTGTGACATGAAGCTCTCTATCTGCATTGCTTGGTACCTAGGGTTTTCTGAATAACGTTTTTTCTGAAAAATGGATGGTTGTAAATTTTACTAAGATTTTAGTAAGATTTATGCAGCATACAGTAGTTGCACAAGGTACTGTTTTATTACTATTACTTATTTATATGATTATTATTTTTAAAAAAAGGATATCATTACTTTGCTTAAAAACGGAGTCATTGGGAGATGACCTCCCCTTAATGGGGCCAGGAGGGCAACAGATGTTAAATTACCCCAATCCCACTTTGCCACTTTTTTTTGTTATGAATTCAGTAATTATGGCTCAATTCAGTATACTTTGTTTTTATCCACCATATGATGAATGAATTTAATTAATCAAAACATTTAATAACGTCTGAATAATATTAACATGTACCATGTCAAACATATCATGAAAAAATATTGTGTATGGGAGTGGTCCAAATAGAATATACTATGGGTGCAGCCTTGTTGTGCTGAATCTCAAAGGTGGTAACTATGTTTCCCTGCTTAAATCTCCATTATTTTAGCAGATTTAGAGCAGCACACATTGCTATAGAAATCAATTACTATAATGCATTGACAAACACAGAATAGCATTCTTAGGGAGCCATTCCAGTAACTCCACAGTGCACAATAGAGTCAATTTAACAGCTCCTGTTAATATGATATTTGCACACTATTACAGACATTAACAATATAAATAAAATATAATAAAACATCCTGTGTCTATATATTGCTGTGGAAGCGTACAAATTGCTAATAGATTGCTAAATAACTCAATATTACTCTAAATACCACAGATTTTTCCATAATACAAAACCAGGAAGGGCATTGTGCTGTGTTGTGCGTGTTCTATGCAGGTAATTCTAGTAACTGAATCAATCCATTTTCATTTCTTTAAGAACAAGTATTCCTCCTTTAGAATTTTTGTACAGGTAGAAATTGTGACTTTGGGGCATGTTTACTAACATTGGAGATAAATATCTGGAGAGATTTTTGGAGATGTTGCCCATGGCAACCAATCAGCAATTAGATTTAAACAGCCACAGCCAAGTTAGAAAACAAAAGCAAAGATCTGATTGGTTGCTATGGGCAACATCTCCAAAAAGCTCTCCAGATATTTATCTCCAATGTTAGTAAACATGCCCCAATTTGTGTTAGAACTTGAAAAATTAACATATTTCCCAATTAAACCCAGACATTCTTTTCAAATAATAATTTTTAAAGGCTTTCATTGTTCTACAGCATTCAAACCACCAATTTTATCACCATAATTATTGTTCAGCTGAAGGCTCATAACCCCTTTTGATATACAAATCACATAACTCCCCCTTTCAGAAGGGGCAGATTTATCAAGGGTCGAATTTCGAAGTACAAAAAACTTCGAAATTCAACCATCGAATTAAAAAACTTCGAATTTGAATATCGAATTTGAAGTTTTTTCAACAGGTTTGTTTTTATTCAATCCTGCGGTTGAATAAAAATCGTTCGATCGAACGATTAAATCGTTTGAATCGAATGATTAAATCAAACGATTGAATCAAACAATTAAATTGTTTGAATCGAACAATTAAATCGTTCGAATCGAACAACACGGACGATTTTAGCGATCGATCTAAGGATTTTTATTCGATTTGTAAAGACTTAGAAAAATGTTGTAGAAGGTCCCCATAGGCTAACATAGCACTTCGGCAGGTTTAATTTGCAAAAGTTTTGAAGTCAAAGTTTTTTTAAAGATACAGTACTTTGATTATCGAATGGTCGAATATTTGAACGATTTTTACTTTGAATCGAAGTCAAAGTAAATTCGAAGTTGTAGTATCCTATTCGATGGTCGAAGTATCCAAAAAATGACTTTGAATTTCGAATTTTTTTACTTAGAAAATTCCCTCGAATTCACTTCGACCCTTAGTAAATCTGCCCCTTAGTGTTTTTATTTGTTGAGTCTTCTTTATTTTTATTTTACTGTTGTTCTTCATTTCGGATAAAAATGGCTGTAAGGTTCTATCAGACCTGCCCACCAACAGAGCTAAACTGCAAACCATAAATTACTTGGAAAGTTGAAAGCGATTTCCTTTCTTCGAGATTTTGTTATTACCAGTTGCCCCCTTGTCTTATGCCTTTCAGTATATTTAAAAGGTGTTTGGGAATAGTGAGAAATGTTTGTAGAGCTGGAGGAATGAAAAAATGACTTTGGATCCTGTATCAGGTAGCTCCCTCTTGGGAATACAGTTATCGTGACTATATTGGCACTGGTACAGTTTTTTTTTCTCTTTCTCAGTAATTTTTAAAATATAATGAATCTTGCCATCAGCCTATAGTTATCCATAGCTGGACAATACCTCTATTATTTATGTTTTTTAAAAATGCCCTGTTCAGTATAGATGGGTAATGAAGACTTGCCAGGCACATCAGAAAGGTCTGCCCTGTTCATATCTTGTGAGTACTGGAAATGAGTAGCAGAAGCCTAAATGTAATCTAATTGAACTTACATCATTACAGTTTCATTTATATGCACCATATTGTCCCTTACCTTAACCTACAACCAATTTTTATGACGTAAATAGATTAGTTTGCTCCAGTAATATCTAATGTGCCTATTAGCATTAATAGTCCCACTGCATTCATTTATTTAATTTAAACTAACCACAATGCAGGACTAATTGATTTCATTATTTCTGTGCTTGAATATCATTGCATGTTGTCTTTCTATGAAATAATCTCCATGAATTCAAAATGTTCCCTTTCCTTTCCCTTCCTTTATATGAAACAAAGAGAGTAGAATTATATTTACATTTCTATTTACTGCGTAAAAAGAGCCTGAAAAGTGAAAGAATAATAAAATCAAATACCTGACTGGTTGCCATGGTTTCTGAGCTAGTCACTGTTGCACCTTTGTTAGTAAATGAGAGCTCAAGTTGATTTGATGGAACTTTACAGGCAAGGGAAATCTACTGGTAATCCTTGGTTACTGTGGCAATGCAAATCCTGTCCCTTTCTGTACATTAAATTAAAAACTAAAACAAAGCGAAATCGGGAAGGTTACGTTTCATTGCATCGTTAGCATATTCTGCTGTCATTTGCAGAACTGGCTGGGCGTATAAACACCTAATTGCTCACAAAAGATAGATGTATAAGCACTATAGTAAAAGAAGGATAAGGGCAGTGGCATAACTAGATATTAGTGGGCCCACAGCAAATTATTCTTGGGGCCCCCAAAATGTTGAAGTTTTACCTATATTTATTGAAATTGTATATTAATTAGGGCCCCATGTACCTCCTGGGCCCCACTGCAAGCGCAGGGTCTGCTTCCTCTATAGCAGGGCTGTCCAACTGGCGACCCCCCTTTATGTGGCCCTCCATATCAAAGTCTGCCTGCTGTGTCTGTTTACCATTTGTAAAATTTAAAAGGTATCACTACAGAGATTAACTGGCCCCTGCATTGTTAAATCAAATTCACACTGTAATCTCCTGTATTGTTCACACCTGTGATCCTCCTGTATTGTTCACACTTGTGACACCTCTATTGTTCATATCCTAAAGCCTGTACTGTTCACACCTGAGACCCAGACTGAAACTGCCCACATTGTTCACCTGTTCACACCTTATTCAAAATGCTAATGGGGCACCAGCACTGTATGTAGTACATATTAGACTGGTCCTGATTTTCCTGTCTCCTGCTCTGTTCTGTCTGCCCTATGCTCCATGTGTGTTTTATACTTTGCCTGCTTTTGCACCCTGTGTTTGCCATACTCTTCCTGACCTATGATCCCTATTTAACACAAGCCTAGTATTTGTTCTGGGGGTTTGTTAACATTTGAAAATTATTGTTAGGTTAGGTGTTTAATCATATGCTGGGGTACTTTATTATACACAGGAGGGGAGGAGGCATGTGGATTTCAGGGTATGTCTTAATATGACTTCACTAGGTAGTTTGGCACCCTAGGCAAGAGCTTCAATCAGCGCCCCCTGTCCTGCATTACCTTTTACCTCCTTACCATGAGGGTTTTTAAATAAAGAAATAAAATGTACAACACGTTCGTTTATATTACTGCCCCTGTACCTGTACCAGCAAGGCCAGCAGCCATCCATCATACTGCCCCTCCGTACCTGTACCAGCAGCCATCCATTATACTGCCCTACATACCTGTACCAGCAAGCTCAGCAGCCATCCATCATACAGCCCTCCTGCAGCCATCATATTGCCCCCAATCTTTACCTGTGCCAGCAGCAGCCAAAAATAAATGTGATCCATCCGACTGAGTGACCATGATTACTGAAACAAATGATTAAATAAACGCTTGAAAAAAAAGAAAAAAAAAAACCCATTAAAAGTGTGCCCCTCAATGATGGCATCCTAGACAGCTGCCTACTCTGCCTACCCCTAGTTCCGGCCCTGATCCCTGCAGTGAGCACCAACCATCTGGTTTTTTGGTGTGCTATTAATGTGGGCTTGGTCTTGTGGTAACATGGGTGTGGTTTAAAGTGGGTGTGGTCTAAAAACAGGGAGTGGCTAACACTGTCTTCCATTATCAGCCCTCCACCATGTAGATTAGAAAAATTCCAGCCCTCTGTACCATATAAATTGGACAGCACTGCTCTATATTTACACCCCTGGATTAGGGTACAGCCTCTCAGGCAGTGGCTCACTGGCTGTTATAGTTTTTGTAGTATTTTGACTTTGCCTGAACCTGAATAACAACATTTTGCCTGATTGGGAATGATGAACAGTCTGTGTAAAGCACTAGGAAACATGTTGTTGCCATATAAATTAAACAATATTAATAGTAATTAAAACTGGGAAGAGATTCTTTCAGATTACATTTGTGTAATATATAAATTATCTTGGGATCTGGGGGTTTTAGTGAGAAGTGGAACCAATTATAGAGTATCTGCAGTCAAAAGGTAAGTTTCCTTTCTTCTTTTTAATTATTACCTTGTTTTTTTCACATGCAGTGATGTATTTTAACTTCAGCTTCTTTTTTTATGGATATTTTTTCTACTTTTATATACAGTTCATAATGATATGGACATAAGTTTTGCTGAATTGCTTGCCATTAATTTTACACTTTTGTTTCTCAGAAAATGTGTTAATGGATATGTATTATGTGCAAGGTACAGGTGCGGATAGGGGGTGGGGTTGATACCCCTGCCCCTATCACTGCCTAATGCAGAACAGAGCACAGATGCCTGTGGCTATTTACATAATGAGCAGAGATAACTAATCATAGTGTAGCGTTATGCTATAATATGTTAACTGACAGCAAAATGTCTACTTATCCATATAGCTCCAATACTGCACACATAACAAACCCTCAGCCTGTATCAGCTTCTTAACTTCCATCAGAACATCAAATTGAAAAGTGTAAGAAAGAGGCAGGAACTTTTTAGGAAGTGAGTTCTGTGTTAAATCCCTTTCATTAAAAGTACTTGCATCAAAAAGGGCTTCCTCCACTTCCCTATAGTTGCGCTCAGCAGTCAGCACAACTCAGTCCAGCCTGGCTTCTGTTCCTAAATGAGCTGCTGCATTAATTGATGTAGTGGGACCCTTAAACTACTGCCACCTCCTGACCAGGCAGTTGCATCAGGTGCAGCGCAATTGCCATTTTGTAATGAAAAACAAGCAACATTAGAAACAAACAGATATAATACAAAGAAAAGAAGATATTTTGTCAAACAAAACAAAAACCCCATAAATATTAAAAACGTAAACTTCCTTGAATTAACTTAGATAATATATTTATAGGCACTCTACCTAGTTTAAAAAAAGTTCAAATCAAAGTGTTTTAATGTTATAAGTTCATGAAATAAATATCATGGTAGGATCATGTACATGTATACCTACAGTATATACAACTCCACACTAACCCTATAATACAATAGCCAACCCAAACCTAAGGACAGAGAGTATAGAGACACAGGTTACTCATCTAAAATAGCATAAGCCCAATAATAAAAATCAGATAAAATGTAAAAATCTAAAGGGAGTCGGAGAGATCAACCCCACACCAGAAAGGCCAATAAGCAAGGGCCAGGTAACCAAAGGTTTCAAGGAGACTCTAAACAAAACCTGCATCATAAAGATGCTCACCTCACCAAATCCATCCCCTGCCTCTCAAGTTCTCATTGTCACCACCTCTAAACAGGGGATCACTTTATGCCTAGTAGGGACCTGACAATGTGCTTTCAAAGTGTCAAAGCTGACAACAGAACTAGAAAAAATGTGATCAACTCAAAACCCTGATTATGCCTGAATGCTCTGTAGGCCCACTCCTGGTAATTTTCAACCAGAGAGGCAGGGAATGCCCAAGGCATTAGAGACTTTTTTTTTTCATACTTTAAAGTTAAAGGGACACTGAAGCAGGAAGTGGTCTATTGTTTCCACCAGAGCACTCCTCCAGTGGACATTCACAGTCATCAGCTCACATTTCCTTCAAGCTTCCCTTGGAAAAAGCACCAGATTATATTTTTAAACTTGGAGAGAACCCTGGGGGAATTTACTAAAGAGAGCCCTACTCTTAACACATCTTCCGGACAATATCTCATGGCATGAAAGTAGGTTCCCAAGACTCACCAATATTTATTTCCTAGGAGAGCACTTGATTTCACCCACAGTAATGCACTACCATTGTATGACTTTCAGACCAACTGAATATGGTTTCTGAATATTTTTGAATAGTGTAGCTTTAAAACATTTTTTTAGTAGCTTTAAAACATGATGCTCCACATTAAAGGAATAACCCTTAACTTGAAAACCCCCAAAGACAGATGCCAGTCATTGAGCTGTACATCTATCTAGTGAGACAACTGGCATGACAATACACACTGTAACTCTGGTAGCAATAGTAATGGAAAAAATAGTAACTGTTGTAGCAATGGAAACAATAGTAGTAGTAGTAGTAACTATGGCAGCAATGGTGACTATGGAAATGAGAGGAACTATAGAAACAATAGAAACTAGCATAGCAATGGTAACTATGGAAATAATAGTAGCAATGGTAGCATTGGAAACTGCAGTAGCGGTAGTAACTATTATAGCATTGGTAGCTATGAAAATGACAGGAACGAAGGTAACATTGGAAACAATAGTAGTAGTAATTATGGTAGCAACAGTTATCATGAAATCAATAGTAACTTATATAGCATGGTAGCATTTAGATGGTAACTGTGGGAATTATTGTAACTATGGCAAATATGGAAACAATAGTAACTATGTTAGTAATGGTAACTATGGAAGTAATAGTTACTATGGTAGCAACTATCATAACAATGATATCTATGGAAACAGTAACTATGGCAGCAATGGTAACTATGGAAACAGCTATAACTATGGTAGTAACTGATAACTATAGAAACAATGGAAATGATGGTATTGATGGTAACTATGGAAACAATAGTAACTATGGCAGCAAAGGAAATAGTAACTATGGTAACAATAACTATGCACACAATAGTAACTATGATAACAATGGTATCTATGAAAACAATGGTAACAATGTTGACTATGGAAACAATAGTCACTATGGTAGCAATGGTGACTATTAGGGATGAGTGAATAAATTTACCAGGCGCAAATTCGTTGCCAGCAAATAAATGTCAGAATAGTTGTGTGCATAAAAATTATTTAGAACATCCGTTTACCTTAATGCATTTGGACAAAATAGGCGCCTGTACAAAAATTGTTGTGGACGTCAAAATTGACGCATATCAAAATAATTTTGATGCCCATTGACTTCAATGTGTTTCGAGAAACGTGACAAGTTCGCTCATCGCTAGTGACTATAGAAGTAAAAGTAACTATGGTAGCAATAGAAACAGTAGTAGTAGCAGAAATATTAACTATGGTAGCAATGGTAACAGTGGAAACCATTGTATATGGTAGGAATGACAAGTATGGAAGCAGTAATAACTATGTTAGTAATGGTATCTATGGAAATAAGAGTAAGGCAGGATTAACAACTACGGAAGCAGCAGGAACAAGAGTATTTAAAAATATATGTTCATAATATATATGCCGTTTTTAATTATTCTGCATGGCCAGTTATTTTGTTCTCTCTCCAAGTGCATGTATTTACAAATATTTTGTATTTCATATATTTACAAAAACAGTGATTTTTTTCCCACAAATATACAGTATAATAGGAAAATGGCAAGTGGCCATACTCTCATATTTTTACTTCTCCCTGCTTTGAACCACCACTATGCCATTTTGCTGTTTTCACACATACAATTAACCATCAGAAGGGAGGGCATACTGCTGTTTAGTTGTTCTGCGAAAGAAAAGCATATTTAAAGCTTCCAGTTGCCAGAAAAAAGAACATGGAATTACACACATTGTATAAACCTCTCATTGGTTGGATTCTTTTGAATGTTAGAGAGTGGCAACAGACAGATGTAAGGACTGCAAAGCAACACGGCTGGCCTGCGCAGACCAATGCAGCATTCTTCACCTCCCACCAGATTAAACATTCCGCGGGGCAAATTCACTAAATTCACTAAAATCCGAAGTTGCGCTCAGGGAGGTGAAAGGTAGCGAAGTTGCGCTAGTGTTACTTCGTCAAGCAAAGCGAAGTTACGCTAGTGATGCCTAATTTGCATACGGCGCCAAGTTAAAGGACAATGGACGTATATGTAGCAGCAAATACATTACACTACACAAGGCTGGGAAAGCTTCATAAAATAAAATAGAGTTGTTATTTTGCCCTATACATGTGCCCACTGTATAGTTTAGGTGCCATATGTTAGGAAATGTAGGGGGGATGGAGGGTACCCCCAAAAAAAAGTTATGATCTTTTTCAGCCTATCACCCTTAAAAAAGTAAAAGACGCCAGCGTTTTTTGGGGCTTAGAAAAAATGTCAACTTTTTTTGAAGCAAGTCCTATCTACTCTATTGCACTTCGCCTGGTCTGAGGTGGCGAAGGCAAGTCTGGCGCAAGAGGTAACGTTCAGTAAAATCCGCAAGTTAGTGAATTACCGTAGTTACGTCCCTTCGCCATAGCGCAACTTCTCCTGGCGCAAGGGTGCGAAGTAGCGCTAGAGTAGGTCCACTTCGCTAGCGAATTTACAACAGCACCCGTTAGTAAATCGGCAAAGTGGCAAAATGACGTCACGCTGGCCAATTTTCGCTAGTGTTAGCCACTTCGCTCTTTAGTAAATTTGCCCCATCGTGAAGTGCAGAGAGTAACCAGACCACATGTGGAAGTGTTCTCTTCATGAGTACTAAGGGGTATACTTGACACCCCATAGTTTTCTTGCACGTCTGCCAGGGGAAATCAAACATTTTATGTTTGTATATGCTGTGATTTGTAGTCCAGATCTAAAGTTTGATTGAGCAAACAGTTTTTCATTCCAAAATACATAGCTGTAGCTCTGTGCTGACATTTTTGCATGTGATGGATTGCCTAAACTGCTTAGTATTAGATGTTGTTGACCCACAGTTCCCAGCATTCCCTGACAAAACCATTACAGCTGTTTGAAGCTGAAGTTCAATATCAGCAGAAAGGCCATAAGTCAGACATCTTTGGCAAATATGAAAAAACAAATAATATATTTTCAAGGGAAAAGATAAAAATTATTTTTATTGAACAAGGTTTCAGGATACATTTGAGGATAAATGTAAAAAACATGTTCTAAATAATCTGGAAGGAGGTTCAGTGCAGTAAGAAACCACTATATTTTGAAGAAGAAGGAAAGGTGCTTTTTACTTGGTGGTGCCAAAAGTTTGGCACTAGTGGGGGGTGAATAAATTCACCAAGTGCAAATTTTCAGCATATTTCCGCATTTTGCCATAGAGAAAATTTGCCAACAAAAAATCTGCGCATAAAAAAATTTGGACGAAAGAATAGTTGCGCGCATGAAAATAGATGTGTGTCACAATTATTCGGATGCTCATTGACTTTAATGCATTTGGACAAAATAGGCGTGCATATACAATTTGTTCCGGACGGCAAAATTGACATGCGTCAAAATAATTTCGACGCCAATTGACTTCTATGTGTTTTGCGAATTTTCCGCAGTTTCGCAAATTTTGCGGGAAATTCACAATTTTTTTTTTCACAAACTCATTTAAACATTAATTAATCCCAAATGGATTGTTTTGCCATCAATTTGGATTCATGCCACATGGCATCAAGTACAAGGTACATTACAGAGAAAAATAGAAATCATTAGTAAATTAAAGTTCAAAATATCACAGTAACATACTTTTGTTTTGTTAACTGTTTATAGGAGGTGGTATCACTGAATAGTACCCATAGTATGTGTGGTTGAATTGACTTTCCAGAAACCAATACCTTGTGATTTTTTCCCAAATGTTTGGATTTTACAACATGACCAAAGAGTATGTATAAGGTTTGCTTTCGGGGTTGCACATTGTAAGAACTTATCAGAGGGAAGTTTGCCCATTTTAATTTTGGTGTTAGGTAGAATTTGTAGAAGTCATCTGCTGATATTTGCTGGCTGGTAGCGTTGTCATGATCTTGGAGTGTTTTAGGATGGTGGGTAAAGTTAGGTCAGGTACAGTATGTCTGGTTTCCATGGGAATATAGTTTGTTTGTCTGTCTCTGTGTTGATTAATGAGCGGAGGGTTTGATAAATATATGATGTTGATCTTTGTACAGTTTTATTTTTCCATATTGTTAGTGGGTTTTGTTTAACTGCTTCTGTTTTAAAAGATCTGTGTTGCATAGTGATGTATTTGTAGCACTATAAATATGTGTGTGGATGTAAATGAGTATTTGTCAGTAATTTCTTTTGTGGTTAGTAAAGTTGTGTCATTTTTTAAAAAGTCTCTTATGGGTTGTAGTCCTTTTGATTTCCATTGTTCTAGAATTGGGTTTCTAAGTCCCATTGAAAAATCCTTGTTTCCCATCCATGTGGTATATAATGAAATGTTTGAAGATAGTTTTAGTCTACGTCTATTTGAGTGCTATGTTCGATATGTATCTATGAATAAAGAATTTGTTTGCATAGCTGAGGGGATGTTGGTCGGTATTGTGTTTAGGAGATAATTAAGTGTTAAATTATTTGCTAATTATTTATCCAATTCAATTTTAGTGTATAGAGTTCTGGAGAGAATCCAGTTCCTTGCCTATCTGAGGAGTGCAGCTTCATTGTATTCTTTTATGTTTGGCATGTTAACACCTCCTAGTTCTTTTGGTTGCTGAAGTTTGAAGCTTGTTATTCGAGGCCTTGTATTGTTCCAAATAAATTGTAATGTATGCATTTGGGATTTATAACGCATGGTAACATTTGTAGTGGATAAAATAATTGATGGAATAATATAATTTTTATGAGGTGTATTCTACCTAGAAAGGTAATGTTTAGGTGTTTCCATTGTGATATGTCCTGTTGTAAGGTATTTTACTTATATTTAGTTTATACAGTCCGTGTGGTGTTTTGGAATTTTAATTCCTAGATAAGTGATGGAATGTGTTGCTTTGTTGAATGGGTAGTGTGTAGACCATGTATTAGATGAAGTATATTTGAATTGCTTCGCTTTTATGTAAACTTATTTGGAAACCTGAGACTTGTCCAAATCTGTGTATTGTTAGAATTGTTGGTATATTTCCTGTTTTGGGTCGGTTAGGAATAAGAGTATATCATCAGCGAAAGCTGTTATTTTTAAATTGTTATGTCCAATTTGTATGCCTAGGAAGTGATGATTTAATAATAGATGTCGTAGTAAGGGTCCTTTCGTGATGTTAAATAAAAGAGGGGAAAACGGGCAGCTTTGGCGGGTTCCTCTGTTAATTGGAAAGTTAGGTGAATTATAGTTGTTTATCATTAAAAAATGCACTAGGTGATGAATAGAGGTTTTTGAAAACGTTTAACATATGTATACCAAACTGCTGGAATTTTAGGAGAAGTCATATATGTGCATAGGAAATTCTATGAAGTGCTTTGTCTGCATATAATGTTAATAGTGTACCATATTTTCTTTCTTCTGGGTTATTATAATACAGTACTGCTAATATTTTGCTGATAGCTTGTACTGGATTTCTGTTTTTTTTTTAAAAAAGCCTACTTGATGTTTGGTAAGTATACAGGGAATAATTTGTTGTAGTCAATTGGCCATGAGTTTAGTCAATATTTTTACATCCTAATTTAGTGGGGATATGGGTCTGTATGAGCCTGAAGGTCCCCATAGACGCAAAGATTTCTCTTGCCGAACGACCGATTTTAGCGAAATCCTTCGAAATTATCGTGAAGTTAGTGGGATTCGAACGATCGAACATCTTACGATTTTTCGGCCGACATCTGTCAGGAAATTGATCGGCCAGGTCAGTCCCATTGCAATCTATCTATGTCTGCAGGACAAGCAGTCAGCTCCCCTTTGTTTTCCTTTTTAGTTGATAGACAATTCGTTTGATCGTTCAGATGATCGTGGTCTCACGATGACGATCGGATCTTTTAACAATCTCAACATCTATGGCCATCTTGAGTCTACGTGGTCTCTTCCTTCTTAAGGAAGAAGAATGATTCATGCTACGTTGGCTTCCTGCCATAAGGGAGTCCCTTGAAGTGTTTCATTGGATTAAGATTGGGACTAATGCTGGCCATAGATGTTTCGATTTTTAAAAGATCCGATCCTCATCGTGAGACCACAATTTTCTCGGAACAATCGTACGATCATACAAATTGACCATCAACTAAAAAGACCACTTTGCCAGGAAAACAAAGGGTAGCTACCTGCTTGGCCCTGCAAACATAGATAGATTGCACTGGGACCGATAAAGATTTTTTGACCTGGCCGATCAATTTCCTGACAGATGTCGGCCAAAAATCGTAAGATGTACGATCGTTTGAATCCCACTAACCGCACGATAATTTCGAGGGATTGGTCGGACTTCCCTAAAATCGGTCGTTCGGCAAGATAAATCGTCGCGTCTATGGGGAGCTAACTCTAGTTTTAATGTTTTATAAAATTCGGCTGAGAAGCCGTCTGGACCAGGTGTTTTCCCATTTTTTAATTGTGTGATTGTTGATGATATTTATTGTTCCGTTTTAGGTGCATTAAGAGTTTCCCTATCTTGGGTTGCGAGTTTTTGGATGCCTGCTTCTCCGAGAAACTGTAGACCATCATTTGGATCATCTTGTGGGGCTGTAGAATTTTTTAAAATGGGTAGATAGTATTGTTGTAATGTTTTTTGTGTCTCTTGTCCAGCCTTTTGGTGTTTTAATTTTTTTAATGAAATTATTAGAGATTTTCTTTTGCATTATGTGCCAATATTTTCCCAGATTTATTTCCCCATCTATAAAATGTTTTGCTGTTCTGTAATAACTTGTATATGCCTTTTTTGTCAATAAAGTGTCAAAAAGATGCTTTTGTTGTGTGTCCTCTCAGTACCAGCTTTGCTGCTGCCCAGAAAAGTTGTGGGTCATCCCAATAGTCAATGTTGTCATCTTTGTAGTTTGTCTATACAGTTTTTAAATAGGTTTTTAAGTCTTCTTTGGTACAGAGGTATGCCAGAAATTTCCAGTTAAAAGACTGGAGTATGGGTGAATTCAGTTTTAGTGTTGTGTATATTGAGGCATGATCTGAAAAGTCTATATTACCAATGTTTGCTGATTTAAGATTTGGCAACAGCTCCTGGGAAACAAACAGATAATCTATTCTTGTGTGGGTGTTATGTACCGCTGAGTAAAATGTATTCATTTGTAATCATTTTTATTGGTGTATCCAGGGGTTTAAATTCAGTTTATAGGGGTGTGGTATTTATTATTGTCATCATAATTTAACCAATGCCCATTTTTGGGATTTTTTATAGCTGTTAAGTTAATATGATAGGAATTAAACTTGTCCCAGTGAGCAGCTCATTTTCCTGAGTGTGGTGGTGTCCAAGATTATACCCATGTATTGAGTCGTAAAAACAAAAATAGTTATAACTATGTACATATATATGAAGTTTAACTTTGACATGCAAAATGTCAACCTATACCTTAAAATTTCAGTAAAAAAAAAAAATAAACGGATAGAGATAACAGAGGTAGGGTAAGAAGGAATTAACCGGTCTTCAGGGTTCCAACTTACATTACATTTTTAGTCCGGCTTGTTTTTGGATCCAATGAATTGGTGTATTGATCGAAGTAGAGTTTTTGGTCTCATACAGTGTAATCTATTGTTCGCAGGATGTTACTATTGTGAATGTTTGTGAACGATAGCGCAAATTCGCCAGCGTGACGTAATTTCACTACATTGCCGATTTACTAACGGGTGCTGGTGTAAATTCGCTAGCGAAGTGGACCTTCTCTAGCGGTACTTCACACTCTTACGCCAGGCTAAGTCGCGCTGTGGCGAAGGGACGTATCTACGCTAATTCACTAACTTGCACATTTTACTGAACGTTACCTTTTGCCCCAAACTTGCCTTTGCCACCTCAGACCAGACAAAGTACAATAGAGTAGATAGGGCTTGCTTCAAAAAAAGCTGAAATTTTTTCCAAGTCCCAAAAAACGCTGGCCTCTTTTACTTTTTTAAGGGTGATAGGCTGAAAAAGATCGTACATTTTTTTGGGGGCACCCTCCTTCCCCCCTACATTTTCTAACATATGGCACCTAAACTATACAGTGGTCACATGTATAGGGCAATATAACACCTCTATTTTACTTTATGAAGCCTTCCCAGGCTTGTTTAGTGTTAACTTGGCGCCGTATGCAAATTAGGCATCGCTAGCGTAACTTTGCTTTGCTTGACGAATTAACGCTAGTGCATCTTCGCCAACCTTTTGCCTCCCTGAGCACAACTTCTGATTTTAGTGAATTAGCGGCGCCCTGGCGAAACTTCGCCTGGCGAAGTGCGGTGAAGGCGTCGCTAGCGTATTTTCAGTGCTTATAGTTGTAGAATTTGGGTTTAAATCCAGTTAGATGTGAAGCTTTCACTCTTGGTGTCATTCAACCTTGTTCTGGTTTATAGTGTTTTTGTAATATGTCATAGCTGCTTTGGGATCCTCAAAGTATATGGGTTTTCCCAGTGGTTTTTTCCATTATTCTTAATTTGACTGGGAACAGCATGTGGGCTTTACAAATTTCCAATTTTTTTTGCATTTTGCAGCGACTGCTGCTGAAAAATCTTGGAAAAGTAATATGCATTGATTTTCAAAATGTATCTCTTTATGGGGCAAATTCACTAAGCGCCGAAAATACGCTCGTCTGGTCTGAGGTGGTGAAGGCAAGTCTGGCGCAAGAGGTAACATTCAGTAAAATGCGCAAGTTAGTGAATTAGCGTAGTTACATCCCTTCGCCATAGTGCAACTTCGCCTGGTGTAAGGGTGTGAAGTAGCTCTAGAGTAGGTCCACTTCGCTAGCGAATTTACGCCAGCACCCGTAAATGGCGAAGTAACGAAATGACGTAACACTGGCGAATTTGCACTAGCGTTAGCCATTTCGCGCTTTAGTGAATTTGCCCCCAATTCTTCTGTAAGCTGGTCATTTTGTCTGTGTAATTGAGCAGTTTAAAAATGATTCTTGTTTTGGTTGTTTCTTTTGTAGGTGTGGGGCCAATTCTGTGTGCCTGTATTATTTGATTTAATTGTGATTCTTCTGGATTCAATTGGAGTGCTATGGGGAGCCAGGTTTTGAGAAGTCTATTCAAATCAGGTCTCTGTTATACTCATCAGCCTTAGACTGTTTCTGTGACTTCTATTTCCAAGTCGTCGACTTTGTCAGCTAGTATGGAGATTCCACGTTGTTGTTTGTCGACGATAGATTGAGTTTTTTCCAGTTCGTCTTCAAGTGTGGAAATTCTTGAATTCAGCTTCAATAAGTCTTTGGGACTTAGTGGACATCTGTTGCAAAATTTCAGCTACAGAGTCTTTGTTGCCTGCTAGTTTTTGATCTAGTAGTGGCCCTAGTGCAGAGATTAGGTCCTGTGTTTGGATTGACTGTAAGGATGGCATGGCAGTTGTTTCTGACTCATCTATGGATGATGCAGTGTCGGATTGTTTTTTTTCTCCTTTAGTCACGATTTTGTGGCTCTTTGAGTCATTGTTGATGTTTGGTCTAGGTATCTTTCCATTCCTGTATTTCGTTTGTGAGATAATCACAAATTGCGTTCAGCTGAATGGGTTTGCTCTGTTGTCTCTTTTTTTCTTTAGTTTATTTATGGTTCTTTTTAGAACTTACATTCAGTCTCCTTCTATTATATTATATGTTGAAGGTTTCCTTCCCAGTACTTAATTTTTGTATATAAAAAGTCAGATCCTTTCATATAAGGAAAATGTTAGGGGGGGGGGGTTGTTAAGGCTTTCTGCGTCCCCTCTCAGCTTTTAGCAGTTAGCTCAGCAGTATAATGAGTAATGAGTCTGGATTCCAACTATAGCAGTGGCTCCTTTACAGGGGCTGGGGAGAATATTTGTGAGTTGGATGATAAAAGTATAAACCCCTTATCAGGCAAGGCTTTTTCTTTTGGTGGTTATCTGTGAGAACGCATGCGTGCGTCCTGTCCGGCGCAGGCGCGGGCGCGCTAATGTGCGTCAGCGTCTGACGCGGGAGCTGGCGACGGTCGCGGGCGCGGAGGCGCCGGCGACGGTCGCGGGCGCAAGGACGTAGGCGGAAATGCCTATGATGGAGGTGCTGGCGTCAGTTCCGCGACGTCAGCGCAGTGACGCCCGTTTTGGCGCCAAATTATCTGTATTTAAACCTAAACCACTCTGTAATGCATTGCCTGGTTATTAGGTTGTTTGAACTGAAACCCTAGCATTCTGAACTGTTTGGATTCCTGATTATTGACCCTTGCCTGAACTCGGATTTGATTACTGCCGCCTGTCTCGACCTTCTTGCCTGTTTCATCGTTTACGATTCTTGCTGCCTGCCTTCTGACCCCGGATCTCCTGACTACGACTTCGCCTAATCCCTTGTACCTCGCTATCGTCTCACTGGCTACTCTCCACAACCCTGCTCCTTGTTCCACTCCAAGCGGGTAGCGGTTGTGTGAGGCGCTTGTGGGTTCATTATCTTCTGCTCCAGCTCCTTCTACGACTGGATTATACTGGTGAGTCTGACAGTTATCAGTGGTCTGCTGTGTAAGTAGTGAGCCCACGGATTGAGCCAGAGCAGTGGCTTCCTTGATGGTTGAAGCGCTGATGTTGTGCAGTTTGGCCTATCCCTGCTATGTGCGCTCTGCCTTGTCAGGTTACTGCAGATTCCCCCGTGTGCTAGCCCTTCCGTGAGCAGACTTACAGTTTGAGCAGCGCAATGTATCGATCAGCTTAAGTTGTCAATAAGCTGTCCTTTTCTATACTTTATTAGTTGTCCGGTCCGGGTCCACGAGGTGGTTATAGCTGAGGGGACTTCTGGGGTTGCAAGTTGAGGGGGAGCCGTTACGCGTTGTGATTCTTCTCGTCTCAGTTTATTCTTCACTGGCGGTGCTGTTTTCGAGGCACAGATCTTCTCTGCCAAAGGGCTGTGGTTGCCTTGGACTGGTACAGAAGCACAAAACATACAATATGTACAATATTTCTAGCCTACGTAATAGTTACGCTGTAGTTCTCCTTAAAACAAAAATATATATAACAACTTCCAGCAGTACATGGACACAAATATTGCATATGTTATTATCTAAACATATTTTATCTCCTCTATAAAATGTATTTAGGCTCATTAGGATAAAAGCAAATGTACAAAGCAATTGTGTCACTATACTAGAGTATCTGTTTTGGCTTAGAACATACAAAATATAGAGATTCACAGTTTTATTCTTCCATAATTGCAGAACAAAGTTGAAGCCACCATAAGATCAATATCTATTTGAAAAAAAACAAAAAAATAAGATTTGTTTTTTTTACTGGCAGAGCAACAGATAATGGAACTATACTGTACTTTGTCTCTTTTTTAACATGCTCCATATTGATTTTGTCTCTTTTATTAACAACAAATTACTCATATACTCCACTGCCCCTAAATTAGACCTTGGTATTTTTCCTGCCTATTACCTTTACATGGACGCAATGCGCAGTTTTTGAAAAAACATATTGATTCCTACATTAATGTAAAGTAAATGTACAATAATCATGGATATGTCTAATGGAAAATGAATGGAGACCAAATGGTGTAACAGCAATCTGCTGATAGAAGCAATTACCCAACTAAGCCATGTCTGCTTTTTAAAATGTTTACTGTTAGGTATGATAATAACCAACAGGGACTGATGGAATATAATGAAAAAGTGGCTATGGGAAAAGAAATAACCAAGAGAAGATTGTAGGTGGTATAGCTACATACTCACAGCATTAAAAGGTAGGTTGAATCCAATCCAACCTTATCACTTAATCACTGGATTACAGTAAAACTCTTTAATCCAAGAAAAAAGAAACCCAGGACACATCAAACTTGTTAAAAATTGATAAAGATGTAAATGGTGATATATGTAACTCAGATTGATACTATGGGGCAAATTTACTAAGCATCGAAAATACACTAGAGATGCCTTCATCGCACTTTGCCAGGCAAAGTTTCGTCAGGGCACCGTTAATTCACTAAAATCCGATGTTGCGCTTAGGGAGGTGAAAGGTAGCGAAGTTGCACTAGCGTTAAATCATCAAGCAAAGTGAAGTTACGCTAGCGATGCCTTATTTGCATACGGCACGAAGTTAAAGTACAATGGACGTATATGTAGCAGCAAATACATTACACTGCACAAGCCTGGGAAAGCTTCATACAATAAAATAAAATAGAGTTGTTATTTTGCCCTATACATATGCCCACTGTATAGTTTAGGTGCCATATGTTAGGAAATGTAGGGGGGAAGGAGGATACACCCATTAAGGGTACGAAGGGTACCGCTAGAGTAGTTCCACTTCGCTAGTGAATTTACGCCAGCACCTGTTAGTAAATCGGCAAAGTAATAAAATTTGCGCTAGCATTACCTGCTTTGCGATTTAGTGAATTTGCCCCAATATCTTCTAAACATAATTTTGTGCCACAAAGGGGTGTTTCATATGTACACCCTGAAATGTTTTTCATTGGTGGATGATCTGTCAACCTTCTTTACACACACTTGACATTAGCCCAGCAATTTTTAGTTAATGCTCATTATGTAATTTCACTTCTTATTAGATGCTCATATTTTTCCACCATAATCTGCTTTTCTTTTGAGTTCCTAATTGTATATTTTATCAGCAGACTTATTAACAGACTTTGCAGGTATTCACAAACATTATGTTATGAGTGTAGTACTATCTCTGCCATACTTTAGCATTTCAGTTGTAATATTGACTTCAAACAGATTTTTATTCTTTTAACGATCTTTAATAGCAGCTTTGACTATCTCTGAGGTATGGGGTGAAGCTGCTTTTAAATCATCTCTTCATTGTTTGTGAAGATCCTCATTCCTCCAGGTCATGGTTTATCTGAAGAAATAAGTCAAATCAACTGGACTTGCAGTGTTTTTTTCTTGAAGACGTTTCACCAGTCATCCAACTGGCTTTCTCAATTCAGAGTAACTTGTAAATCTTCCTTCAAGAATATATATCCTCTGGAATGTTGCTCCAATCAGCATAATCTGTTTATGTATCATAATTCACAATGATTTCATTAAATTAGGTGTTGATTGTATTAGCAAGATTGGAGCTTTGATGTGTTTTTAAACCTTCCAGGTTTACTATTTTTTATTTGTTCCTACATATTTCTCTGCCTCTTGTGATACTAATCCAGCCTTGGTCTCATTCTCCACATACAAGCCTCCCCTCCTTATCTTTAACGAAGGTGGATCCTGACTGAAAACACCTTTACATCTTTGACCTTATTTCCTATTTTCTATTTCTTACCTTATCTCAGCAATGCATTACATTTTTGTGCTCTCTTCCATGGTGGTTCGGGTTTTCATTTGCAGTATTTTTCTTCTGGCCTCATTTTTCTCCTGCATCTTCTACACACTTAACCAAACTCAGCCTAAATATCAACCTGTTTCTTTAAACCAATAACTTTATCAGCTGCTTTGTATTGCTTCCTTCATTGCATTCCATTCCCCCTGGTTTATTTTTTGGTTTTCAAACACATAAACAATAACAGACATATATAAAGTTGTGCACCGAATCATTATTACATATATAAGCCGACATTATATCATATGCAGTTCAAGTGTAGTGTGAGTCCTCACTTATTATTGTGGAGAATCAGGTATCAATCCATGAAGTCCAGATTTTATGAAATTTTATGGGTGAACCTCTGGCAATGTAGGTCAATTTAATAAGTGGTAATGTTTTATTTATTAATTCTCGCCACAGTTTGATAGAGGGAGGATATGGGCTCATCCACTTCATCACCACCAGCTTTTTGCCATAAAATAGTGTAGCCCGTAGAAGATTCCTGGTTTTGTTTAGGGGCACCAGCTTATCTACCACCCCTAACAGACACACCACCTGGAATTTTACTTCCGGGAGATCAAGATTCTGGCTTAAGTATCTATCAACTGCTGACCAGAAGCGGGAGATGACCTCACATTCCCACACCATATGAAAGAATCCTGCGTTAAGGGTTTGACATCTATGACATTGTCATTCCACTGACCTACCCATTTGTTTCAGTCTGACAGGAGTAATGTATAACTGGTGAATTGCCTTGAATTGTATAATTTTTTTCCGAGTAGATATCAAAAAACCATAAATACTCTTGGTAGCCTCCTCCCATTTCTCAAAATCAAGCTCTGGAATATATTGAGACCATTTAGCATAAGACTGCGTAAATGGGTCTACACTTGTGTCAAGGAGTTACTTATATATATATCAGAGAGCAGTTTTTTGGTCTTAGGATCCCATAGTCTAGATTCAAGTTTTGAGTATACCCATGTTACATTTAGAGAACCAAATAGAGCTTTAAAGGCATGCCGCAATTGCAGATATCGATAAAGTTGAATGCTAGGGTTGTGCAACTTCTCACTTAGTTGTTCCAATGACATGAATTCCCCCTGGTTTATTGCACAAATAATGTCCCTTTACATTTAAATTTTGAAGAAATTAAGATATCCTTTTTGCTTATAATCTTTCGCTGTATTTCTGTAGGAAACTATTTGTTGCATAAATATTGCCATTTTTCTATCAATATTGTACAATTTATATATCTTTTTTCACAACTGCTCAGACCAGATATTTTCCAAATCAGGCTTCAATCCCATTTGTTAATGCTTAAGGTTCAACAGATTTCATCACAAAACTGTATTGGGTAAAACATGTGTGCTTCTCTAGACAGGATACACTGTGCCTTATTCCTGGGCCCCCTAAATTATAAGAGAGACATAGAATTTATTTATATCATATATAATATGTATATATGTATACATATTCAATGTATACCACCCCAGTTGTTACCTAAGTGCAAGTGACTATAACTTTATTGGGCATTCTTAATTTAAGTATATTTTAAGTTGAGGGCCCCATGGCTTCATCTGCTGACTCTTTATTCTCTACTTTGTGCCATTTAACTCTACTGTGTCAAAACATTTGCATAAAATTGTATCATATTTCTTCAATGTAGTTATGAAATGGTACAACTATATTAAAAAAGATTGTTAAAGCAAATCATATCAAGCTGTAAAATGAAGCACAATTCTCTTGTGAGGAAAAGGTCACAGCTAGAAAATAGAAGTGAAAAATGCTTTATAAATAAATAAGCTATCGAGGTTAGTCTCAGTAGGAAGCTTTTAAACCTGCTCCAGCTATTCTAACATCCTCATGGGAAATACATTTAAGTGAAAAATACTCTGCATGATATTTACAGGAAAGGATGTTATTTTATTCTTACAAAGATGTAGCTTTTGGTGATATTCATTTTATATAACTGTTCATATGGAAAAAATGATTGTAGAAATCAAAGAAGCACCAAGCTTTATTTATGAACACAGCACATTGTGCAAAGTGCAATTTTCAGATGTATTTTTTCCCAGAATTCCAGCAACATTGTATCCAGTGTGATTGCACCTGATGCATTACAACAAATCAAATTATATGATTGCTTTTGTGAATCGTCTGAAAGTTGAGGCTAAGAATTTAAGTGAGGAGGTTTCATCACCAGCTGCAGAAAACCAGAAATTATCCATGGTTCCCCAAAATCAATAAGCATACTTGCATGATTTATCATAACAGATTGGGTGGGTATATTGGTGCTTAGTGCAACTATGCAAAAGTGCAAGGTGATGTCTGGATGCCTTTAAATACCTTTTATAAAAGTCATCAATATGCACTACATTTGCGTCAATGCGGCAAGGTATGTAAATGAGGCTTTGAGTGAATACTGTGTGTATTGTTATAATTGTACACTAGAATGGCATTGGGTGCTGCTGAAACAAGCAAGTGATGGTGATCACTAGGCTTCAAAAGCAGTTATAGGCTCTTTCAGCTTAGTGTATAAGTAAGACCAAATTGCAAATTCCTTCCCTTTTCAACCCAAAAAAATCTAGTGTTTTCGAGTGTGAAGGTGGGGTAAGAAAGAAGTAATTCCATTTATGGCAGTGAGCAGAAAGACAACAGGAACATCCATTTTATTATGCACATGGGAACTGGTGCATCAGGTAAAAGTTTCTAAATTACTAAACATATACTTCTTGCAACTAAACTGGTTAGAGGTATGGAAGACAAATTATGAGGGTAGACTGGGGGGGTTGGGGTTGTTTTCTCTGGAAAACTAGGGGACATGATTACTCTTTACAAGTACATTAGAGGACTAATAAAGGTTCACTAGGTAGAAGTGATCACTAGCATCATTTCGATTTGAAATGCTCGCAGAGCAGTAACGCTAGCGATGCAACTTCGCATTTTAGTGAATTAGCGTATTGGTAACTAGTTTTTGGCTGGTGAAGTGGCGCGAAGAGTGGCGAAGTATTATCGGATGGTCTCTGTGCTGCCTCAGAGATCATCTGACCAGACGCAAAAGACAGAACCTTTTCCATTACTTGGCTCATGTGACCCAACATATAAGGTTTGTTTGTGTGCACAATGAATTGTAGGATCCCAGGGGGTGGCCCTTATTTTTTAAAATGGCAGTTTTCTATTCAGAATTACCCAATGGCACATACAGTACTACTAAAAAAGTATATAATTATGAAAATGGTTTATTTACATGAAGCAGAGTTTTACATATAAGCGGTTTTATGCAATATAGTTTTAAAGAAACCTACATTTGGGGGTCTAGTTTTCCTTTACGGATCAAATACAAAGGAAAAACATTGGAAAAAAAACTAGCATGTCATCTTAAGAGACAACCACCAATTGTCCCAGCAGGTCACTAAAGATTTAATTGACAAATTCAGTTAGGGTGTTGAGCCCAGGTATTGCACTGGCAAAATAGGGTGTTTTGTAAATAAAATAAATAAGAAATGAATTAAAATTGATAGATAAAATTAAAATTGTACTATAAAAAACATATTTGTTGCAAAGGAAATCTGAAAAAAAAAAATAAACTTGTCAGTGTTCCTTTATGTCTTCAGCATAAGTTACATATATTCACTACCCTGTCTTTGTCTAGAATATGCTTTTTAGATATGGTTTCACGGATAAATATTTAATAAACAATGCCTTAAAGTGGATCTGTCACCCAGACACAAAAATCTGTATAATAAAAGTCCTTTTCAAATTGAACATGAAATCCAATTTCTATTTTTATTAAAGCATTCATATCTGTTGTAAGCTCATTTAAAAACATCAGTTGTCAATCAAATATTGTCTGCTCCTCCTCTGTGCCTTAGGCATAATTACTTTCACTTTCCATTCAGCACTTCCTAGATGTCACTGCTCTCCCCACATTACCCCGTTCTCTTCACCATTTAATTGTGTAGCCAGGGCATGGGGATGGACATCGGGTCCCCCATTCTAGTGCACAAACAAGATTCTGAGATGATACAAGGCTTGCATTAATAACAGTGTCCACAAAATGGCTCCTGCCTGCTTGTTATAAGTATGAATTCCCAGACTGAAGGAAACAAAATTCAAATTATTTATATAGTGGAAATAAAGTTCATTTTGCTTGACTAATGTGATAAAAAAAAATATTTTTTTGAGTGACGGGTTCCCTTTAAGTTATTTACAGCTATTTTTTCAAAGTGTATGGTTACATCACTTCATCAACCCACTTTGGCTGGGCCAATAAATGTGAATATAATCAAAATGTTTGCTTATTTGTTTTTTATTACATGGGCAGCATCTAATCCTATAGTTGTGACAAGAATATTATACAACTGTAAGGCTACAATAAATTACCAATCAACAATTTAAAGATACCTGGACACAGGCAGAGAGCCTTTTTGTGTCATATTTTGATCAAAATATACAGAATACATCCCATTTTTAATGGGTTTAAATACAACCTGTATGCTTTTTCTGGTTTTTGTTGTCATATGACTGGGTAACTTGTATTAAGCCCCAATGTATAGTCCAATACAGTGAGTAATGTACCCCCTCTTGTAAAATATAAGGATATTATAAGTTACTGAGGGTTTCATGACCATATAAAAACACGAGGCCGAAGGCCGAGTGTTTTTATACAGGTCATGGAACTCCAATGTGACTTCTAATATCCTCATATTTTACAACTGGGGGTACTTTATTTATTATAATACACAAATTTCAGTGAGTCATGTGACAGAAATTACATCAGAACTCTCAGTTTATAACTGATGACATCAGAACCCACCGTTTAATTATATTAAAATTATCTAATTTATAAGATGGCTTTTGTGTATTATATATGAATAATGAAATAAATTGAATATGCATATTGATACCATGTTTTTGTGTCTTTAGAATGCCAAAAGGACTTTCTGGTTATTTATGAAAATAGTGCAGAAGGCTGGGCTATTTATATGAAAGAGTTGCTGGAACCCCGTTTACAGTAAATGTCAAGGGAATATACTTATAAGTACTTATTTTTGTCAGCTATTGCAACTTTCAAAAAGTTTAGTTATTTTACCTTGTGGCCTTGAGACATTGGATGGATTTTATGAGCTGGTTCCTATAAACAGAGATTCTTACATTTTATTTACTGATCAAGATCCCCAAGATTATATTTCTGCTGTGCTATGCATTGTACATGATGAAGGTAATACTCATTTTATTTTACCTTTTCATAACATATTCAGATTCACAAGATCACAATGTAGTTAGAGATGCAAATTGTGCTCCAGGGATAATAATTAGCACCAGATCAGATATTTGCTATATTTATATTTACTGTTGGTAAAAGTCCTAGGGGCAGATTTACTATGGGTCGAATATCGAGGGTTAATTAACCCTCGATATTCGACTAGGAATTTAAATCCTTCGAATTCGAATATCGAATTCGAAGGATTTAGCGCAGGAAATTCGATCGACCGATTGAAGGATTATTCATTCGATCGAACGATTAAATCCTTCTAATCGAACGATTCGAAGGATTTTAATCCAACGATCGAATGAATATCCTTCGATCAAAAAAACTTGGGCAAGCCTATGGGGACCTTCCCCATAGGCTAACATTGACTTCGGTAGCTTTTAGCTGCCGAAGTAGGGGGTCGAAGTTTTTTTTAAAGGGAAAGTACTTCGACTATCGAATGGTCGAATAGTCGAACGATTTTTACTTCGAATCGTTCGATTTTGTTCGATTTCGATCGAATTCTAACGAATTTAACCAATTCGATGGTCGAAGTACCCAAAAAAACTTCGAAATTCGAAGTTTTTTTCAATCGAATCCTTCACTCGAATTTAGTGAATCGGCCCCCTAATGTGGACCGAAACTGCCAAAAGTGGTATGTGAAATAAAGAGTTTTAAATTAGTCTCCGATGAACGTGAAATTTGAATAAAAAACAACCAATCAAAATTTATTAAAAAATTTTTTCAAGAATTTTTCAAACTCAGATAAATGGGATTGACCCGCAAACTCAAATTGAATCGAATTCCAAACAAAACTCGATTTTCAGGAAGGCTGCAAACAACTCCAAATTGATCCCAGGATGTCCCCCATAGGCTAAAACAGCAATTCGACAGATTTAAGGAGGCAAATAGTCAAATTTGAATTCTTAAAGGGCCAGTACATGATAAGTTTCAAATTTTTTAAAAAAAATTCAATCAAATCTTAACTATTCACGATTGAAATTCGAATTCAAAATTAGAATTTTCCCTTTGCCCCCTAACCTTCCATTAGAAATAGAATTAATAAACTTTAAATTCACACAGAAAAGATTACATTTTTCATTTTTTTTTTTTACAAAAAATTATCACTGTGAATATTTATTCAACTAATCTATAGCGAATCATAATAGTATTAATGGCAAGCCCTCTACATTTCTAATTTTCTCTATAGTATGAGAGCAAATATGGATTCAAGGAATTGACCATTATTGTTAAAGAACAAGGAAACCCCCAAAAGCACAACCTGGGCAAAAAGTAGTCTATCAGAGCCCCTTGTCAAACGTAGATTAATTTCACTTAAAATCACAAAAATGAATTTACTTCCACCAGTGTCCTCAAGGACAGCGATGTCACAATCCACATACAGTACCCTGTTTAGATAATTAGAAGTGTGGTGTTATTAGTCTGTTCATAGGTCGCTCTGCAGACATGTGCATGTGGGAAAATATTGCACGAAACCCAGCACACATCAAAAAATCATTGGGACTTTTCCCATCGACTTATATACATCCTCAACAGGTGTGAGAAGCTGGATTTTCTGATTCTGACTTTTCCATCCTCGGGGTTTAATAAATTCAGAAAAATTTGTGATTTTTAAGTCCAATTTTATTAAAAAAAATTTTTTGTGATTTTTGCATTCAGAGTTTAGTATAAATTACCCCCTAAATAAACCATAATAATAATTAAACAAAATAGGCAGATTTTGTTTATTATAAGGATTACTTATACCTTAGTTGGGTTGAAGTTCAATGTACTGTTTTATTATTACAGAGAAAAATTAAATAATTTTTAAAAATTTGGATTATTTGGATAAAATGGAGTCTATAGGAGACAGCCTTTCCGTAATTCTAAAATTTCTGGATAATGGGTTTCCCGATAATGGATCTCATATCTGTACTTAATAGACCAAGTCTAAGGCCAAAGGTATATAGGGTATTGCTACTACCTATTGATTTTAAAATACACATGCCATCCCACAAAAGAGAAACATGATGATGTTGTAATGGCTGATTCTGTTAAAGGAAAACTATACCCCCAAAATGAACACTTAAGCAAAAGATAGTTCATATTATATTAAGTGGCATATTAAAGAATCTTACCAAACTGAAATATATATTTAAGTAAATATTGCCCTTTTACATCTCTTAAGAGCCTTGAGCCACCATTTCGTGATGGTCTGTGTGCTGTCTCAGAGATCACCTGACCAGAAATACTTCAACTCTAACTGTAACAGGAAGAAGTGTTGAAGCAAAAGACACAACTCTGTCTGTTAATTGGCTCATGTGACCTAACATGTATGGTTTGTTGGTATGTTTGTGAGTACAGTGAATCCTACGATCCCAGGGGGCGGCCCTTATTTTTTAAAATGGCAATTTTCTATTTATGATTACCCAATGGCACGTACTATTAGAAAAGTATATTGTTATGAAAATTGTTTATTTACATGAAGCAGGATTTTACATATGAGCTGTTTTATGCAATATCTTTTTATAGAGACCTACATTGTTTGGGGGGTATAGTTTTCCTTTAATACCTTTAAGAGTGGCTTGGATATTTTCTCGGACAAGCATAATATCAATGGCTATACTGATACGAAAATCTACAAGTAGTAAAGATATTATGTATATATTATTTATGTGAGTGTGTGGAGGGGTTGGTGTGAGTGTGTGTATTTATGTGCACTGGGGATCATTTGGAGGGGTCCAATTTGAATGACATTGATCTTTACTAGAGATGGCGCGAACTGTTCGCCGGCGAACTTGTTCGCGCGAACATCGGGTGTTCGCGCTCGCCGGAAGTTCACGAACGTCGCGCGACGTTCGCCATTTTGGGTTCGCCATTGTTGGCGCTTTTTTTTGCCCTCTCACCCCAGACCAGCAGGTACATGGCAGCCAATCAGGAAGCTCTCCCCTGGACCACTCCCCTTCCCTATAAAAACCGAAGCCCTGCAGCGTTTTTTTCACTCTGCCTGTGTGTGCTGAAGAGATAGTGTAGGGAGAGAGCTGCTGCCTGTTAGTGATTTCAGGGACAGTTGAAAGTTTGCTGGCTAGTAATCGTTTTGATACTGCTCTGTTATTGGAGGGACAGAAGTCTGCAGGGGTTTGAGGGACATTTAAGCTTAGGTAGCTTTGCTGGCTAGTAATCTACCTTCTACTGCAGTGCTCTGTATGTAGCTGCAGTGGGCAGCTGTCCTGCTTCTGATCTCATCTGCTGACTGCTGCAATAACAGTAGTCCTTGTAAGGACTGCTTTTATTTATTTTTTTGTTGTTTTACTACTACTACTACTACTACTACTACTACTACTATAAGAGCCCAGTGCTATTAGTCTAGCAGTGTTGGGGAGTGGGACTGGTGTGCTAATCTGCTGCTCCTAGTAGTTCAGCAGCACCAACTGTAATTTTTTTTTTTTAATATTCATTTTTTTTTTATTTTACTACCGCTGTAGTAGTGTATAAGTTGACCTTTTAGGCATTATTTGCCCTGTAGGCATTTTTTGCCCAGTGTGTTATTCAACCAACAGCCATCTAGCTGTGTGACCTTGTTCACATTCTGTCTAAATATCCATAATATTACCGTCTCCAGAAAAAACACCGGAGTGACTTTTTTCAAGCAGCCATAATAAATTTTACGTAATCCGTATCCATCGCTGTAGTAGTGTATAAGTTGACCTTTTAGGCATTATTTGCCCTGTAGGCATTTTTTGCCCAGTGTGTTATTCAACCAACAGCCATCTAGCTGTGTGACCTTGTTCACATTCTGTCTAAATATCCATAATATTACCGTCTCCAGAAAAAACACCGGAGTGACTTTTTTCAAGCAGCCATAATAAATTTTACGTAATCCGTATCCATCGCTGTAGTAGTGTATAAGTTGACCTTTTAGGCATTATTTGCCCTGTAGGCATTTTTTGCCCAGTGTGTTATTCAACCAACAGCCATCTAGCTGTGTGACCTTGTTCACATTCTGTCTAAATATCCATAATATTACCGTCTCCAGAAAAAACACCGGAGTGACTTTTTTCAAGCAGCCATAATATATTTTACGTAATCCGTATCCACCGCTGTAGTAGTGTATACGTTGATCTTGTGGGCATTATTTGCACAGTGTTTTCTTCAAACCGCCATCTAGCTGTGTGAGCTTGTTCACATTTTGTCTAAATATTGATAATATTATCGTCTCTAGAAAAACCACTTGAGTTACTTTTTTTCAAGCAGCATTCTTATATTTTACGTAATCCGTATCCACCGCTGTGTATACGTTGACCTTGTAGGCATTATTTGCACAGTGTTTTCTTCAAACCGCCATCTAGCTGTGTGAGCTTGTTCACATTTTGTCTAAATATTGATAATATTATCGTCTCTAGAAAAACCACTTGAGTTACTTTTTTTCAAGCAGCATTCTTATATTTTACGTAATCCGTATCCACCGCTGTGTATACGTTGACCTTGTAGGCATTATTTGCACAGTGTTTTCTTCAAACCGCCATCTAGCTGTGTGTATTATCGTTTCCAGAAAAACCAACTGAGTTTTTGTTGTTGTTGTTTTTTTAAAAATAATGCCAGGCAAAGGCAGGCCGCCACGCAGAGGCCGTGCTAGGGGCCGTGCTGCTATGCAATCCTGTGGCCCTAGCAAATTGCCCAGTTTTAAAAAGCCAATGACCCTGAACTCCCAAAATGCTGAAGAGGTAGTTGACTGGCTTACACAGCACACCCCATCCTCTACTGTTTCTAAGTTTACCACAACATCCTCCTCATCCTCCACTGCTATGGCCACCCCACGTAACACTTCCTCCACCACCGGTGCCCCTTCTTCACTGGAGTCAGAGGAGTTATTTTCCCATGAGTTTCTTGAACTGAGTAATGCGCAGCCATTATTGGCAGAAGAAGATGAAGGAGATGAGGACGTTACACCAGATTTAATTCTGGCAGAGAACACGACAGAGATGGACATAATGATGAGTGATGAGGAGGAGGTCCCCGCTGCTGCTTCCTTCTGTGATGTGTCAGAAGAAATTGATGCATCTGAGGAGAATGATGATGAGGAGATTGATGTTTTGTGGGTGCCTAGTAGAAGAGAGCAAGAGGAGGGTAGTTCAGATGGAGAGACGGAGAGTCAGAGAGGCAGTAGGAGAATAAGACTTAGAAGAAGCAGGGAGGACAGCCCGCAGGGATCAGTAGGGCAACAACATGTATCGGCACCTGTGTTCAGCCAGCCAACGCACCCGCCATTGCCGCCAATGCCGCCAACTTCTACTGTTACCGCCAGATCGCACACTTCCAAAAAGTCAGCAGTGTGGGATTTTTTTAATGTGTGTGCCTCTGACAAAAGCATTGTAATTTGCAATGAGTGCAGTCAGAAACTGAGCCTTGGTAAGCCCAACAGCCACATAGGTACAACTTCTATGCGAAGGCACATGAGCGGCAAGCACAAAGCACTTTGGGAGCAACACCTCAAAGGCAACAGGCAAACTAAAAGCCACACTCCTTCTGATCCAGCATCTTACTGCTCTACCTCTGCTCTCCTTGACCCATCTGAACCACCCTCCACTCCGCCTTCCACCTTGACCACCTGTTCCCATTCCCAGTCATCTGCCACCAGCCAAGTTTCTGTGAAGGCCATGTTTGAGCGTAAGAAGCCAATGTCTGACTGTCACCCCCTTGCCCGGCATCTGACAGCTGGCTTGTCTGCACTCTTAGCCCGCCAGCTTTTACCATACCAGCTGGTGGACTCTGAGGCCTTCCGCAAATTTGTAGCAATTGGGACACCGCAGTGGAAGGTACCCAGCCGCAATTTTTTTTCTAAAAAGGGAATACCACACCTGTACCAACATGTGCAGAGCCAAGTTACCGCATCTCTGTCACTTAGTGTTGGGCCAAAGGTCCATATGACTACTGACGCATGGTCCTCCAAGCATGGTCAGGGCAGGTATGTCACCTACACTGCCCACTGGGTGAACTTGGTAATGGCTGGGAATGGGAAGCAGGGAATGGGTAGCTCAACAACAACAACAACAGTGGAGTTGGTGTCACCGCCACGGATTGCACGCGGTTCTGCCACCACCTCTACTCCTCCATCGCTCTCTACCTCGTCTTCTTCCTCTTCTTCTTCTTACTCTGCTGCTGGGTCCTCCTTCTCCTCCTCCACACCTGTGCACCCCCAGCTCCCCCTAGGCTATTCGACGTGCCAGGTACGCCGTTGTCACGCTGTCTTGGGGATGACGTGCCTGGAAAGCAAAAACCATACCGGATCTGTACTCCTGTCATCTCTGCAGTCACAGGCCGATCGGTGGCTGACCCCACACCAACTGCAGATCGGAAAAGTGGTGTGTGACAATGGAAGCAATCTGTTGGCAGCGTTGAGACTGGGAAATTTAACACATGTGCCCTGCATGGCACATGTGTTAAATTTAATAGTCCAACGTTTTGTCTCCAAGTACCCAGGATTCCAGGACGTTCTCACCCAGTCCAGAAAGGTGTCGGCCCATTTCAGACGTTCCTACACAGCCATGGCACGCCTTGCTGACATTCAGCAGCGCTACAACATGCCAGTCAGGCGTTTGATTTCTGACAGCCAGACTCGCTGGAATTCAACGCTCCTTATGTTGGAACGTCTGCTGCAACAACAAAGGGCCGTCAACGAGTACCTTTTTGAACTGGGTGGTAGGACTGGATCTGCAGAGCTGGGGATTTTTTTCCCCCGTTACTGGGTGCTTATGCGCGATGCCTGCAGGCTCATGCGACCTTTTGAAGAGGTGACAAATATGGTCAGTCGCACCGAAGGCACCATCAGCGACCTAATACCCTTTGCTTTCTTCCTGGAGCGTGCCGTGCGACGAGTGACAGATGAGGCTGTAGACCAGCGTGACGAGGAGCTGGAAGCGCACGATTTATGGTCGGAATCACCAGAACGAACCCAGGCACCTGCTGCAACGCAGGGAGAGGTGCCAGAAGTGGAGTCAGAGGAGGAAGGTGGCTTTGTGGAGGAGGAGGAGGAGGACCAACAGGAGCAGGCTTCCCAGGGGGCTAGTGGTGACCTTTTGGGGACCCCTGGTCTTGTACGTGGCTGGGGGGAGGAGACCGTGGATGATGCAGTCCTTGATAATGAGGAAGCGGAGATGGATAGCTCTGCATCCAACCTTGTGAGAATGGGGTCTTTCATGCTGTCATGCCTGTTGAAGGACCCCCGTATCAAGAGGCTTAAGGAGAAGGACCTGTACTGGGTCGCAACGCTAGTAGACCCTCGGTACAAGGCAGAAATGTTACCAACATACCACAAGTCCGAAAAGATGCGGCATTTACAAACCAGCCTGCAAAACATGTTGTACAATGCTTTTAAGGGTGATGTCACTTCAGGAACTCATCAACATTCCAGGGGCAGAGGTGCCAGTAATCCTGCCACGAGCACACCTGCAAGGACAAAGCCCTTTGGCCGGTCTGTAACATCAGACATGCAAATGTTTTTCTGTCCAAGGCAGCGCCACAACCCTTCTGGATCCACCCTCAAAGAACGCCTCGACCGGCAGGTAGCGGACTACCTGGCATTAACTGCAGATATCGACACTCTGAGGAGCGATGAACCCCTGGACTACTGGGTGCGCAGGCTTGATCTGTGGCCAGAGCTGTCACAATTTGCCATGAACCTCTTGTCTTGCCCAGCCTCAAGTGTGCTCTCAGAAAGGACCTTCAGTGCAGCAGGAGGGATTGTAACTGAGAAGAGAACTCGCCTAGGTCACAAAAGTGTCGATTACCTGACCTTTATTAAAATGAATGAGGGGTGGATCTCGGAGGGTTACTGCACGCCGGAAGACTTGTTCTGACTTCTATGCAGCTGTCCTTCTCTTCAAGCCTCATGACTACACACACAGCTGTCCTTTAGCGTCCTCCTCCCTCCGCCACCGTTACAAACTAGGGTGCAAACCCTACTGGTTTAATTTTTTCTGGCCTCTGTGCTTCAGTGGCTGCAACCAAAAAAACTGGGCAAACAATGTCTACAAGGTCAACGTATGGCGAAAAATGACTATTTTCAGCATTTATATGGCATATTTTTTCTGGCAACTGTGCTTCAGTGGCTGCGTCCAAAAAAATGCATATTTTCTGCATTTATATGGCATAATTTTTCTGGCCTCTGTGCTTCAGTGGCTGCAACCAAAAAAATGCATATTTTCTGCATTTATATGGCATAATTTTTCTGGCCTCTGTGCTTCAGTGGCTGCAACCAAAAAAATGCATATTTTGTCCATTTATATGGCATAATTTTTCTAGCCTCTGTGCTTCAGTGGCTGCAACCAAAAAAATGCATATTTTCTCCATTTATATGGCATAATTTTTCTGGCCTCTGTGCTTCAGTGGCTGCAACCAAAAAAATTTATATTTTCAGCATTTATATGGCATAATTTTTCTGTCAACTGTGCTTCAGTGGCTGCGACCAAAAAAATGCATATTTTCTGCATTTATATGGCATAATTTTTCTGGCCTCTGTGCTTCAGTGGCTGCAACCAAAAAAATTTATATTTTCAGCATTTATATGGCATAATTTTTCTGGCAACTGTGCTTCAGTGGCTGCGACCAAAAAAATGACTATTTTCAGCATTTATATGGCATATTTTTTCTGGCCTCTGTGCTTCAGTGGCTGCGGCCAAAAAAACTGGGCAAACAATGCCTACAAGGTCAACGACGTTGACCTTGTAGGCATTGTTTGCCAGTTTTTTTGGCCGCAGCCAATGAAGCACAGAGGCCAGAAAAAATATGCCACATAAATGCTGAAAATAGTCATTTTTTGCCATACGTTGACTCAACGTATATGGCAAAAAATGACTATTTTCAGCATTTATATGGCATATTTTTTCTGGCAACTGTGCTTCAGTGGCTGCAACCAAAAAAACTGGGCAAACAATGTCTACAAGGTCAACGTATGGCGAAAAATGACTATTTTCAGCATTTATATGGCATATTTTTTCTGGCAACTGTGCTTCAGTGGCTGCGTCCAAAAAAACTGGGCAAACAATGTCTACAAGGTCAACGTATGGCGAAAAATGACTATTTTCAGCATTTATATGGCATATTTTTTCTGGCAACTGTGCTTCAGTGGCTGCGTCCAAAAAAACTGGGCAAACAATGCCTACAAGGTCAATGTATGGCAGTTGTTTAAAGAGAACAGTAGATTACTAGCCAGCAAAGCTACCTAAGCTAAAATGTCCCTCAAATCCCTGCAGACTTCTGTCCCTCCAATACAGAGCAGTATCAAGCAGATTACTAGCCAGCAAACTTACTATCATCTGTCCCTGAAATCACTAACAGCTCTCCCCCTACACTATCTCTTCCAAGCACACACAGGCAGATTTTTCAGATAAATTTTTGCCCTTGATCCCCCTCTGGCATGCCACTGTCCAGGTCGTTGCACCCTTTAAACAACTTTAAAATCATTTTTCTGGCCAGAAATGTCTTTTTTAGATGTTAAAGTTCGCCTTCCCATTGAAGTCTATGGGGTTCGCGAACCGTTCGCGAACCGCTCGCATTTTTGCGCAAGTTCGCGAATATGTTCGCGAACTTTTTTTCCGACGTTCGCTACATCCCTAATCTTTACTCAACCCAACTTAACTATGTAACACACAATGAATGCAGCAGGTTACATTTATTTAGCAAAGAAGCTAAGCTGAGAAGATGCATTACTATCTAGTATTCTGAAAGGTCATTCTTTGAATAAGTACAAATTCAACCTTATAGTTTTAATATCTTAACATGTGACAGACTATAAATGTTGCAAACAAATGCAGAGCAAAGTCAGACTCAAAAAAAACACTAAAACTGAACATTGTGCTAGGCACAAAAATGTGTTAAGCTGATTTTAAAGTTGATTCACTGTTACATTCATTTTTGATGATTCTCACACTTTGATAACTACCTATAACCCATAGACTGGGTTTAAGTTCTGAGAACATCTGTTACTTTAGCCATTGAGGTTTTGTATTGAATATCTTTATTATTAATTTAACTTCTATTATAACTTCTTTTATTATAACTTCTACATATCTTTGCAACTCTTCCTGTGTGCCACTACCCTTAGAGGAAAGAAACGTGAATTTTTTGAGCTTTATTATTTATCTAAAACCTGTCGAAATGATGTAGACTTAATGGCAGATGGTCCCTTTAACAATTGGAACATGTATTTTACCATCAGGATTCTTGATCATTTGGGGCTGTTTAAGATGGTTTTCTTTCGACAATCTGATAAATTTGACTTTTTCAGGCGACAACTTGATAAATTTCAGTTTCGGAGCAACAATATGAAAAAGTCGCACAGTTCGAATTGATGCTTGATTTTGTCGCACCAATTTTATCGATAATAATTATTGGTAAATTAAGGGCATTCCATTTTTTGTAAATGAAAGTAGAGAACACACTTAGAAGACAAACAATAAAGAACCCTCTGCTTTAGTGCTCTCACAAGAGATTCATTTTGAGGTAAGATCCAAAATTTTGGACAGAATCTTTTATACATTTAATGCCATGATTTGTAGAGAGAAAGTGAGATAAATTATGTTGTGCATAAAAGATTCTACAATTTTACATTCCCTGATGATGTTTTCCCTCATTTTACATTATTTTTTTTAGTCTCACCAATATATAATGCATAACAAATGTCTCTTATATTACAATTGCCCTGATTTTACTTCTAAAATCCATATATTCTTTAATTGCATTAATTTTCCAATTATTGATGTTCACACTAAGAACTACTAAAATCACTACCTCTTCCCTAAGAGAAATAACAAAGCCACAACTTCCATCCCATGATAAACAATAGTAAATCCCTCATCATCAGTCATGAAATTTATTAATAACCCCACCTCCACTATACAACATATAATAAGCCCCCCACCTTCCTGTAAGAAATATCCACCTAATAAATCATTGTCCCCTTCCACAAACAACAAGAAGCATAAAATCACATATTTTCATCCCATTAGAATAGGCTGAGGGTTTATGAGAAAGAGAAGAATGTGATGAAAAAAGAATCTGCGAATTTTTTGTTATTATTAGCATAGTTAAAAAAGGGGAAGCTATTAGCAGACATGCAGTGCATGTAGACAACTGCATTTACTGGAATTTAGTATTTTCAGCATTCACTGCAAATTAATTTTTACTTCTATTTAATGCAACAGCATTACTCTCATGTTATATATGTAAAACTTTTATTCATTACTACACCTCTGAATATGCACATGACAGCTAAAATAATTAGTACAATGCACTTAAAGAGTAGAGAATATAAGTAAATAACCCTGGTTGATCTGGTTGTATTAATTAGGAACCATACTGAGAATATAGAGTAAACTGTAGTATACAGTAAACTGCTATGTTACCACATAATAAAACTTTTTTCTTCTTTCTATCTAAATGTACAGCTGACTAGCTTTGTTCAGATTTAGACATTTTCATGAGTGTAGTACTTTAACTGGCAGGCAGTTAAATGAGTGGTATTTTGTTCAAAGAGACTTGCTGTGTTTGAAAACATCTCTTATATATTGTTCTGTCAAAAGCTATAGTCTGTCTTTTAATAATATAAACCTTTTGAGTACAACTGTGCAAAAAAAACACTAGAATGGTTAGTTCAACAAGTACAGTAACGGCAAAAAAATACATCATGGGCCTACCCTTAGATATATTGGGAATACTGTTACTCATTTTGTAAATGAAAATGATATGAGACTGCAGGCTGAGAGCTGTTATTCAGAGCAGCAGGAAGTAAATTATTTTATGTAAGACACAGATGAACAGTTTTCGCAGACATATTTACAGGTCATTCAGGGTTCTTAAGAATTATGTATGGAATAATGTACCCCCATTGCAAAATATAAGGAGGAGAAGTTCCACTACCGTGTAAAAGTATGAAGCTGAAAAGACTTTAATGCAGGTCTTGGAATTTCGAGGTGACTCATATCCTCCTATTTTACAACAGAAGGTACGTTATTTTTTTTATAATACACTAGTTTCAGTGAGTCAAGACAAAAATGATATTACTGCAATGATTACTCTGATGAAATCACTAAGTACCATTTAAAAGGAAAAAAATTACAGACTATTTATGGTAGATCCACTGGTTTTGACCCTTGCCTGCCTGACTACGTTTATACTCTGCCTGCCTCTACCCGGCCTGATCTGACTACTTTGTTGCCGAACGCCTTGTACTTTGACCTTCTGCCAAAAGACTTTGCACTACAGTCGTGCCCATTTGCCTGTCCAGAACCCATCGCTTGGCACATCTCTTATTAAGATCTAGCGGTGTCTAATTAGCCGAGGGCTCCTCCAGAGGTGAAAGGCGGCTGTTAAAGGCTGAAGAAAGAGCCGAGACCAGGGTGCTTAGCATCAGTTCTGGATTAGGGTGCCGACCGTGACACCTGTATATCCTGTATATATTTTATATATATATATATATATATATATATATATATATATATATATATATATATATATATATATATATATATATAATATATACAACCTTGACGTGGTATGGTGGCTTATCAATTTTATGATCATAACTTTGTAACAAAATAACCCCTGTTTTGAGTACATATGCAATAGCATTTATTATACTTATATATATATACTTTAAAGCCTTTAGAGTGCTCCCACAACCCCCCAGTTTTGATATTGTATATTTAGCCGGAAGCTGTGGCATAGCTTCAGTGGTTGTAGCACCCCATACCCCCCCTTTAAACTAGTGGTGATCCTATGCTTTTAAAATTGGGCGTTTGTTTTGGGAATATCTCTCCTTTAAAAGCCTGATTGCTGGCTGGTTGGATTTAGCCCTCAGTGAAAAAACAGCGTTCAACGGACACTGATTACAGGTAATGCTAGAATGCACATAAAAAATAAAACAAGTTAGGGACCGCCATTCGGGGTTTACCTTGACGTGGTATGGTGGCTTATCAATTTTATGATCATAACTTTGTAACAAAATAACCCCTGTTTTGGGTACATATGCAATAGCATTTAATATACTTATATATATACTTTAAAGCCTTTAGAGTGCTCCCAAAACCCCCCAGTTTTGATATTATATATATATATATATATATATATATATATATATATATATATAGATATATATATATATATATATATATATATATATATATATATATATATCTATATATATATATATATATGAATGCTTGGCACCTGGAGCCTTCATCCAGTATAATCGCCATGTATTCTGAAGGATGGTTTTCTCTTTCCTGTTATCTACAGAATACAGGGGAAATAGTTATTGTTCTAACAGAAGAAATACCAACTAATTTAAAGCTAGACATTGAATTCTGCACAGAAAATCAACTAATTAAAAGACAGGCAACCCGGTGGAATGGAAAAAGTTCTCTAAAGGCTTTGTGTAAGAGTTAGTCAAGCAAAAATAAATTCCCCGTTTATTATTAAATGTCAGGAACACCTTCACCATATTATATTCTAAGCATTACTATTTTATAAAGACATAACATATATTTAATCTTTTCAGTTATATGTTGCATATTGATGTTGAGGTTTTGGACATAATTGACCCATATAGTAAAAGGCATTTATTATTGACAGTAACATCCTAAGCACTGTGTGCAGCAATATATACATTTGGTAATGCGTATATATATCATATAAGAGCTTGTTTCAAAAGAAGGTTCCTTGTCAAAAAGAAACTGAAGCTCTTCCATGCCACTAACTGTTTATTAAGCTACAATGGCCATGCTTTCAGAGAGTTTTTGTGGCAGTAACTCCTCAGAATGTGGCTGAACCAGGGACTTGATGTTTCTGTGTTGTCTGCATTTCCGTGCTATGTGAGCTGACAGCTATGGTCCAGGTTCACTCCAATTGCTTTCCATGTAATTGCAAGGTGCCTTGGCTTGTTTCACATGTTGTCAATCTGGCCACAGGTGATCAGTGTAAGCCATTAAGCTGCCTATAAAACCTCCTACACTGCACTGACTCATTGCCCAATGTAGGTCTATTTTCTGATGGTTCCTGGGTGTGATTCTTTGTCTGATTATCTGTTGCTGACCCTTGTGTGTTTTGACCTTGCTGTATCGCTGCCTGAACTGACCCTTGCCTCTTATTAACCACTCTTCTGGATCCTGACTCTATACTGTGTTACTGACTGGTTTTGACCCTGGCCTGTTAGCAAAAGATTTATTGAACAGCACCACCAACTCTTCAAGTAGTTAAAAAGCCTTTATTAATGATTTTGTGGGCATCACATTATAGTGTAAGTATCACTTGTTTGATGTATTGTTAATGGACACTATATTATAATATGTTGCAATTGGTCTTGTTTGTTTTTTGCAAAAATAATTTATACACAATATTGACCACTAGATGGTGTTAAAGAGTATAAATTGTTGTACTCAGAATTGTTAATGGACACTATATTATAATATGTTGCAATTGGTCTTGTTTGTTTTTTGCAAAAATAATTTATACACAATATTGACCACTAGATGGTGTTAAAGAGTATAAATTGTTGTACTCAGAATTGGTCAGTAAGCTTGATAAAAGGCCGCATGGCCTGAAATGTTGCGGTGATGCCCACAAAAGCATTAATAAAGGCTTTTTAACAACTTGAAGCGTTGGTGGTGCTGTTCAATAAATCTTTTGCTACACAGTTTTGCCAATGGAAAGTGGTCATTGTAGAACGTGCACCATTCCTAAAGAAAAGGGAGAATCAATGTACTGACTACTCCTCTTCTACAGATTTGATTCTGGCCTGTTATCCTGATTCCTGCTCCTGGTTCCTGCACTGTACTGTCTGACTAGTACTGACCTGTTCCATGACTACGCACCTGGTTCCTTATCCTGTACTGTACTGTCTGTTTGGTACTGACCTTGATTGTTCCACGACCATGCTCTCTGTTCCCCGTCCTTCTTATATATGTTATGATTCCCTTGCCTGCCCAGAACCCCTTGGGGTTTGCATTGGGTTTTAGGATACCATATGTTACATTGGCTGCCTGGATAAAAAAAAACTAAGTAGAATGAATAAAGTACTGTAGCTTGTTCTAGGAGGGCAAAAACATGCTACTGTCAACTTAAATTCCAAAAGCAATTTAGCTATGCATCAGCGACCTTAAAGGATAATTTAACCTGTGGGGAAAAAAACCCATACCCCCACCCCAGGTAGACCTCCCTCCACAGGTAAACCTTGCTGATCTCTCAGTCAGCTTACCGAGGAGCCTGAAGATGGATGCACGCAACTCTGCTGGAAGAATCTGTGCCCAGGAGTAAGTACAAAGTATGGGGCATTTGCCCGGTGGGGTAGTTAGCCTTGGGGGGGGAGGAGATAGGGAGGTCTATCTGGGGTGGGGGGTACAGGTTTTTTTCCCCACAGGTTGAATTCTCCTTTAAAGTATTTTCTTGGATGGATGCAAAGCAATTAGACCCTTGCATAGGATCACAAAGATCAATCATAGAATAAATACTGTAGCATTGACATGCGGTCAAAGGAGCTCTCCATGCAGGTGAAAAAAGCCATCCTTAAGCTGCAACAACCCATCCGAGAAATTGCTACAGTATTAGGAGTGGCAAAATCTACAGTTCTGAGAAAGAAAGAAAGCACTGGTAAACTCAGCAACGCAAAAAGACCTGGACGTCCACGGAAGATGACAGTGGTGGATGATCGCAGAATCATTTCCATGGTGAAGAGAAACCCCTTCACAACAGCCAAACAAGTGAATAAAACTCTCCAGGAGGTAGTATCAATATCCAAATCTACCATAAAGAGAAGACTGCATGAAAGTAAATACAGAGGTCACTGCAAGGTGGAAGCCACTCATGAGCATCAAGAATAGAAAGGCTAGATTGGACTTTGCTAAAAAAAAATCTAAAAAACCCAGCACAGTTTTGGAAAAACATTCTTTGGACAGATGAAACCAAGATCAACCTCTACCAGAATGATGGCAACAAAAAAGTATGGAGAAGGCTTGGAACAGCTCATGATCCAAAGCATACCACATCTCTATAAAACATGGTGGAGTCAGTGTGATGGTTTGGGCATGCATGGCTGCCAGTGAAACTGGGACACTAGTGTTTATTCATGATGTGACACAGGACAGAAGCAGCTGAGGTGTTCAGAGACATACTGTCTGCTCAAATCCAGCTAAATGCAGTCAAATTGATTGGGAGGGGTTTCATAGTGACCCAAAACATACAGCCAAAGCTACCCAGGAGTTTATTAAAGCAAAGAAGTGGAATATTCCTGAATGGCCAAGTCAGTCACCTGATCTGAACCCAATTCAGCATGCATTTCACTTGTTGAAGACTAAACTTCGGACAGAAAAGCCTGCAAACAAACAGCAACTGAAAGCAGCTGCAGTAAAGGCCTGGCAGAGCATTAAAAAGGAGGAAACCCAGAATCTGGTGATGTCCATGAGTTCAAGACTTCAGGCTGTCATTTCCAGCAAAGGGATTTCAACCAAGTATCAGAAATGAACATTTTATATTCAGTTTTTTCATTTGTCCAATTGCTTTTGAGCCCCTGAAATGAAGTGATTGTGTTAAAAAAAGGTTTTAGTTCCTCACATTTTTATGCAATCTTTTTGTTCAACCCACTGAATTAAAGCTGAAAGTCTGCAGTTCAACTGCATCTGAGTTGTTTCATTTAAAATTCATTGTGGTAATGTACAGAACCAAAATGAGAAGAACAAAAAAGTTGTCTCTGTCCAAAGATTTATGGACCTAACTGTAGGTTCATGGGAGATCAAGAAAAATGTTACTTTTATCAAATTTCCTTGTGTGGATTTTGCATTCTGTCTGAGGTCACAACTGAACAGCTGTTTTCACAAGTCCAAAGTATATCGACTGCAACCATCACATTGTTGTAACTGCTAATATTTATCTTTCCTTGCTTTTAGATCCCTATTTCTCATGCTAACTTTGATTAATCTTCTAATGTTTCACTGATAAGCCTTATAATAATTACATGTGTTCTCTCAAATCAATTTTGTATCATAGTCCAGTAACCAAAAAAAATACTCTTATGCCTATGAATAAGTGCCTGTGGGTGCGAAACGCGTAAGGCGAAGCATGAATTGGTCTGTATGCCTTTTTAATATTTTTGATGAATAAAAAGTGATTTTTTAACTTTGAGAATTGACTGGGAATATATCTTACTGAATTTTTGTCATAGTCCAGTAAGGCAACATTTTATATTAGTGTGTGCTATGATATGGCAGAATGATATTCTGCCATACATTTATGTTGTAAGTCAAACGCAGATCAAAAAAATTATCTAATTTTCACTTTGTGCAATTTTCATGTAAAAGAGAATAACAACTCAAGTAAGACTAACACAGCATTAGCCATATTCTTCTTTTCTTTTTTCGAAGAATGACTATTAGTTTACTTAGGAAAGTAATATGTGTGTTTTAACATTTTTGGTAATGGTTTTGAAATCCCTATAGCCCCTGACCCCAAATATTCACCAGAAATTAGAATTCTTTAGACTGCAAGACCAAAACATATTTAGAGCATGTGTTCCACATAAAGGTCATGATCTTATAATTAATTTATTGGTCTTTAATGAAACCTGTGTGGAATCTATAAAAACTATGGAGAACACACAATCTAGAAAAAACTATGGAGAACACACACAGTGCCCAGAATATCAACCAACATGTCTTAAAAGGGTCAGATGCACAGAACATTAAAATATGCTAGATTATGAAGGGTCTTTTAGGGACCTAAAATGAAAAGTTCTGAAATTTATTTTAAAAATACAAAAGAAGAACATCTAAACATCACTGTTACTTCCCATTTGTTGCATTTTGGTAACCCCATTATGAATTGGAATAATTCTATAATATAGACAAATCAAGATTTATTTTGTAGGACATAGCTGTGATCTTCTCTCTTCTTTCGTACACTATCTGTTGATACAATCATGATCCTTGTAGAGGAAGATTTGTTCCATAACAGGTATTGAGTACAACCCCAGATTAACAGTTGCCATCTGATTTTTAGAACCACAAGTAGGATTTTAATAAATTGACTAATGACAGATCTTGACATACAATTTTTACTCAAGTCAAATTCAAATCTTCACTATTAGCCCAGTAAAACAGATGGCTGTGCGTCATAAATAACATATAGCACATTAAGCCTGGGGAGAGCATTTAATGTAATTACAATTCCACTGGCTTTACATATTCTGAAAGTAGAAGAAACAACACCAATATAATATTGATTTTACATAGTCTACAAAGACCACAAAATATGACCAAAACTCCAAAGTTTTTGCGTATTCAGAATATCTGTGTGAAGGTTTGGTTATCTGGTTTTCTTTGAATAGATTGGCAATATATATTGGCACATATATCTCAGTTTTAAAATCTTGGTATAAATAAAACCAAGTATTAGGATGGGAGTGAAAAGGGATTGAAAAGGATACTGTGTATCAGATGATAGATGTGTATAGCCTTTGTCTGTTGTAAAATAATTAAGGTTTTGGAACATAGTTGGGAAATCGGAGTTATTCAACTTTTAATGTTGTGCCTAAAACGACTTGTTTTATACAATAATTGTGTTTGGATGGTTAGTGGCGATGGGATTTTCTGGGTTCTTGGTTCATTCCCATTTAGTGTTATTTATGATAGCAAAGGTTGTACTGTATATGCCAAGGGCATTGAGGGAAAGGCTTTGTTGTTATCCTCAAAGGCTGTGATAGTGGAGGGAACTGTCAGCACTGTAATCCTGGCTTTCTTATTAGAATCATACTTAGCTGTAAAGCTTTTCTTGTAACTTGGTGCTGGTTAGAATGAGACTTTCTCAGGGTAGAGTGACTTGAAAAAACATTTCTTGGAAAGCTAGCAATTCCCAATAATCCTTTGGTTGGTAACTTGCAAGTTGGCAGCTCCCAGTATGGATTTACAAAAGTAAAATGATGTATTCATTCTTGAAAACGGACTTGTTTGCTTCCCTTTTATCTCTAAAGCAGGCACCCTGGGCTTAATTACAGATGAAAATTGTTGAATGAGAATCTTTACTACCATCAGGGCAGTCATCTTTTTATTTATGTAAAGAGAAAGCGAGATTCTCATTAGTGGGCTACGGCCCTAAAGAATCACATGAAAACTACATATATTGCTTTAAGAATTGCTAGAAGAACCCTGAGCTGGTTCGGTTTTCTGCTGATAGGAGCACCGGCTCGGGGTGTCAGGTAATTAAAAGTAATCACTTAGGGGTGCCTACATTTTGGTTACTCAAGTGTAAAATGGTATTCCTTCTACTTTAATACAGTATACTAGGTCTATCATCACTTCATCGGTAATATAAAGGATGAGTCAGGAATAGGTTTCCTTAAAATGTAAATATTAGAAAGGAAGTTATATGCAATATTAGGAGAGCATTCTTTCTGCTGAAATTCACAAAACATTCAACAACAGCCCTTCTGCTTTTTTTTTTTTAAGGAAGGCATCCATTGCTGCTCTGCTTGATATGTAGCGTTGTATTGTTTGTTTGCATTTGTTCTGGGGCTACATACACCTTCCAGCATATGATGGGTTTGGTATCACAGAAGGACATCATGAGTAGCATCATAAATGTGTATGTTTTTGTCAGCTTCTTTGCAATGTTCGATCCTGAGTGCAATGACTTGGGCACTATATACATGGTGGTTGAATATCCATATTGTGCTGTTTTGGCTTCCTCTGTCTGCTCTGGTTTCCCCACATACTCTAAAACGTAAGTGCAGATTAACTGACCCTTGAGTGTAGTTCGAATGTAACAGATTGTAAACTGAAATGGGACAGGGACTTGTGAATAAGGAACAATCTCTCTAAACCATCACTGAACATGATAGCACTATATACTGCAAATAAAATATGTTCCTTGGGTGCCCCCAGATTTTTGTTTGTCACCATAGGTCATATATACAGATACCGTTGTTCAAAAATATGTAAATAATGCAGAATTTGCAAAAGTACAAATGAGAGGGGTTGTTAGCCCCTGTAAGTTAACTTTGTGATTGGTTTTAATTTTTATTATTTGTGTTTTCTGTGTTATTTAACTTTTTATTCAGCAGCTCTCCCATTTAAAGGTTCAGCAATATTTCACTGATTTAAATAAGAGAATAGAATATGAACAGACAAGGGACTGAATATAAAGATGAGTAATAAAAAATAACAATAACAAATCAATTGTAGCCTTACAGAGCCTTTGTTGTTTTTTTTTAGATGGGGTCAGTGACCCACATTTGCAAGCTGGAAAAAGTCAGAAGAAGCAATAAAATAATGTAAAACATATAAACATGAAAAAATGAAGACCAGTTGAAAACTTGCATAAATTGGGGCATTCTATAACATACTAAAAGTTAAGTGAATTTTGTATGTAGATGTATTTTGAAGTATAACTATTGCAAAAATGAATTTCCATCTCAAAGAAATAAGACTTTAATAATCTAATTGTTTAAAAATTCTGTACCATTTCTGAAATAATCAAGTCAGCCTTGACTATCCCCCAAAAATACTATAGAAGAAGAAAAGGGAGGGCGGAAGGAAGGAACATGTCCAGTATGATGAACTTGTAAGCAGTAAGGTACACACACCAATACAGGTATGGGACCTATTATCCAGAATTCTCCGGACCTGGGGCTTTCCGGATAATTTGGATCTTCACACCTGAAGACTACTAGAAAATTATGTAAACATTAAATAAACACAATAGGCTGGTTTTGCTTCCAATAAGGATTAATTATAACTTAGTTTGGATCAAGTACAAGCTACTGTTTTATTACTATAGAGAAAAAGAAATTTGTTTTCAAAAATTTGAATTCTTTTATTATAATGGAGTCTATGGGAGACGGCCTTTCAGTAATTCTGAATTTTCTGGATAAGGGGTTTCTGGATAATGGATCATTTGCCTGTACTAACAGGGGGTCCAGGTGCTCAAGCCCCAGACCTTCAGCTTGGGGAGGTAATAACATACATTCTCAATTCGGTTGTAGGCTTTCACAGAAACTGGACTTCACTCCAAAATATGATGCAAATAAAAATCATTAATTACGCAAAAAGGAACATCTCAGAGGGTGGCCTTGCGCATTTAGTGCCTCGTGGGCACTTAGTCACTATCCCCCACTCAGCAATATGTCTCTCTTCATGCAGCTGTGGGTCAGGCGATTTTTTTTTTTCAACTGTGTTTTTATTGAAGTTGACAGAGTCAGAAACAAATAAAGCGGTACACAACCAGTTTCAGAAAGATACAATGTAGACATACATTATGTATATGGTCATTCATTGACAATATCCACAGTAAACCAAAATTAAACAGAAAAGAACAACTCAAAAAAGAAAAGGCAAAATGCGTGGTACTGAGCAGTGCATCTTATCTGAGAGCAAGAAGCCAACTTCACCTCATAGTGCTATAAACGTAGGGAGATCCGTAATGCGTTCCAATGTTAAGAGTCTATCCGGTCTCCCCTCCTCATGAGAGGGAGAGGCACCCAACAGAGATGGAGTATGGAAAGAGAGTAGCGTCTAAACGCCCAACGTCCTTCTTGGTTGCTATACCTCCTTTTGGAGTTCAGAGCAATAAGAGTTCCACATAAACCAGTCTTCCTCTGTAGCTAATGAAGTGTTATGTAGTATAGCAGTTAAATATTTCATACGTCTCACCTGTTCTATTCTATTAATCAGGTCCCATAATGATGGGGGTGTGGGATCTTTCCATCGAGCTGCAATTAAACACCTCGTTGCCGTAAATATACAGTTTAGCACTTTCTGCAGTCTTTTCCCTACACCTAACAACGGATGACCCAGTAGGTAAGTCAGGGGGTCTCTATGTAAATCTAGGCAAGTAGCCTTTGTCACCAATATTTGTACCGTAGACCACAAAGTGGTTATTAGGGGACAAGTCCAGAACATATGAAACAATGTGGGGGTCAGGCGATTTTGAAACAGATCGAATACACTCTCTAGACAAAGGGACTCTGACTCCTACATGGAGTGACATATATTGCTGAATATGGAATGATTAAGTTACTCTTGAGTATTTATTATTATTAAAATGTATTTTTAGAGTGCCAACATATTGCACCGCGCTGCCAGAATTTTTATATATATACTGTATAATTCCATAAAACGAAGCTTGTATTTAATTAACATTTTACTGATAGTTTCTGTTTAAGTGTAGAATCTAGTTCCTGTGAAACTAAATGACAACTGTCCATACCATAAAGTTAAATATAAGTAGTGCAACTGTTACATCATATCATAATGAACAGTTTTCTGTCTGGATACAATGTAGAAAGGAAACCAACAAAATATCTGACTACAGTATTAGATACAACTCTAATACATTTATAAAAATCTTTTGGTTTTTTTAATGAGCACTATATAATTGTGCATTAAACCTAAATAAGCAATATACATGCATATATACTAGCCTTGTGTTACAACTAATATGGTCTGCCATGGGAAGGGACCCTTTCATTCAATAAAACAGCTGTATTTGTGCATGAATAGCGATGAGCAAATCTGGCCCATTTCACCGAAACATTTTCAAAACTGCAAAAAATTGACAAAAAATTTGCGATATGCATTGAAGTCATTATGTGTCAACATTTTTTTTAAGTGTGACAACTTTTTACTTGTCTGACAATTTTTCTCGCGAATGTGAAAATGGGCATTTTTCTTAAGGTGACATTTTTTGTCTTGTCGACTTTTTAATTGCGGTGAATCCATGTCTGGTGAAAAAATTTGCACATCACTATGTATGAAACTGATTCTATGCTCAAGTACAGGGCTGTATTTATATATAGGCCTGCGACGGCAGCACGGTTTTGGGGGCGCCCTCGGAGTGCCTATTTTTTTTTCAAACCCCTCCCCACCTCTGCCACAGATTACCATAGGAGCTGAGGGGTACGGGACCGAGGAAGAATGCAGAAGTGATGAACACGACGGACATGACCAATACGTGCACGACGCGTACGGCGTGTGACGTCAACGCGCACAACGCATGATGTCAACGCGTGCAACATGTGACGTTAACGCGTGCAGCGTGTGACGTCAACGTGCCAGCATGTGACGTCAGCGTGCATGACGTAGGGGTGCTTTTAGGTCTTATGCCTAGGGTGGCATCGACCTGTTATCCAAAATGCTTGGAAATTCTGCTAAAAATAATAAAAAATAATAAAACAGCAAACAAACTGAAATTGTATCAAAGTAATTCAAATATAATGCACTGTTGCTCTGCACTGGATAAACTGGTTTTCTTCGAAAAGACTACAATAGTTCATATAAACAAATAAAACACCATTGTATTAGACAGGGCTTATCTGTTATGTGCAATGTAACCTGTTACATTTTCTCTTTTTCCTTCAGCTTGAATGGCTTCCCCCATGGCTACACAGCAATTTAAGTTTATTTATAGTAGTCTAAACACACAGCTTTTACCAGTGCATGCTAACAGTATATTATATGTTAATTACTTTAAAATGCTTTAAAATGATTCTTTAAAAAAAAACACTGATAGGATTTTCTTTAAATATATATTTTTTTGAAAGAATCAGTTAACTGATAATATAGTACAAATGGAAGAGTTCTTGTATGAATGTCTACCAGCTAAGTTATACATTTCAACATTATTTTACATCATCTTGGACTCATAGTAGAACTCGAGAGAGCATTAAACCACTGAACAAGCCCCATGTCACTCTGGAAACAAGCATCTGTCATGTAATATACAGCTTTCTGTCAGATATGCTTCAGTGCTCTGATACTTGAGCTATGGATCTATGTCACATTCAGTCTATGGACCTCAGCATGTACTATACAGTATGGTATGAAGATCTGGTGCTTGTGTTATAAACATTTGAGTTTTCAGCATAAAAAGTAAAAGAGTATTGTATGACAAGGGACAATGATTTGTAATATAAGTGCCATGTCTTTGTAACATCAGTGACAGAGGTTTGAAACATGATGTACATAGTATGAGCAAAGAACCTGCAGAGAACAGGTGAAAGCTTTGTGGCATAAATTACAGAGCTTTATAACTTGCCTAAAATCTGTAGAGTGATAGAGGCAGACTAAACCACTGATAAAATGTGTGCTCATGCGACTCTTTGGGCAACTTTCAGAGTGCACCAAGTGCCAGGATGGAATCTAGAGTAGATAAAAGCCACACATATGTACATTGCTTGTGCATTACAGTGATTATTAATCCAGAACAGTACAATGCAAATAATTGTTGTGATTATTATTAGGGATGCACCGAATCCAGGATTCGGTTCGGGATTCGGCCAGGATTCTGCCTTTTTCAGCAGGATTCGGATTCGGCCGAATCCTTCTGCCCGGCCGAACCGAATCCGAATCCTAATTTGCATATGCAAATTAGGGGCAGGGAGGGAAATTGCTTGACTTTTTGTCAGAAAACAAGGAAGTAAAAAAATGTTTTCCCCTTCCCACCCCTAATTTGCATATGCAAATTAGGGTTCGGGTTCGGTTCGGTATTCGGCCGAATCCTTCACGAAGGATTTGGGGGTTCGGCCGAAAAAAAAGTGGATTCGGTGCATCCCTAATTATTATTCTTCATTACACGCTATTTGTTTCACAGGTCCACTGGTGGCTGACCTCACATTACCATGTTTATACTGTTGGGCAAGGTTCAAAATAGGTTTTTTTTTATACTTTGCACTTTGCCCTTATAATATTCCTAGTCTCTACATATATGCATAAATTGTTACACCCATTGCATACTGGCCACAGTGCTTGCTGGTCCTGCATGTGTATATATATATATATATATATATATATATATATAGAGAGAGAGAGAGAGAGAGAGAGAGAGAGAGATAGAGAGAGGGGTGGGAATGACCTAAGGAGCATTATGTACAGGGGCATCTTGTACTTCCTTCTTCCACACTTAGCTATACTACTTATTAGCACAGAATTTTTAATGTGGCAAAACAGCTTTTACCACCAGTGCCAATGCCAAGCAGTAATGTAATTATATGCTACAAAGGTGCAGGCAGTGTAGCCCCCCCCCACCCTCCTGGGACAATTTTCGCATTGGTTATGCTTGCACCTGAACAGCTAGCAGCCCCCCAAGAGGGTGCAGACTCTGGTGCAGTCACACTCCCCGGTAGTTCCACCACCGATGCCAAATGCCCCTTTCACGAGTGCTATGGGGTAATTGTTTCACCCTTTAGTGCTGCAGCAAATATACCCATTGCATGAGTAAATAGGAAATATTTATTTGTATAAAATACATGTACAATATATGTATAAAATATATATTTTTTTCTTTTATATGTATAAATGAATGAATACATTTGAACAAGCTGCTGCTTGAAAAAGAAAAAGATTAAAACTGAATAAAATTATCCTTTGTAACCAATGGTAATGGCATATTCGGAGGGAAATGTCTGCATTATCTAATGCTGGAAACCAGACAGCAAAGACACTGCAGTCTAGTTCGAGGAATTTCACTGATGTGATTATTGGAATTGTTTTGCTGGAACCACGAGACTGACACCTGTGATGTGAGAAAGCAATTGAGTTTTCAACCAAGAGACCCAGCGCCAAAGTAAAAGGTGAGGCGGAAACCTGTCAATCATCAAAGGGCTGTTCTCACTGAATCAAATAGAGAAGTTAATGAATATGTTTTTTGCTAAAAGAAAAGAGTGTCTGGGAAAGAGAGCTTGGAGAAAATGACATAGTTATTTACAATTCATTTATTTAGATCAATCACTCAAATGACTGCACATGATATTGATTGTTCAGTACTGGAGAATAACAGGCAATTCTTAAAATGACTTAAATGATCTGCCAACTACTGTACAAGTATACGGTTTTACTTTAAAGGGAGATATACATCTGTGTTTAATATGAGAATGGGATATCTATAAACATTGTGGTAGGCGTGTATTCCGGCTGTTGTAACATATAATTCTTGTTACCCTAGCCTGCTGGTTGGAATGATGACCAAGCTACAGTTGTTCCAAGAGACGGTCCATACCACCTAACACCTGACCATTATAAATCATTCTAAACACAAAATTCTTTTTTGTTCAACCCCTGGGACAAACCTATGGTTTGATATTTTCTTATGTATTCATTTTCTGTACAAAATATTGATAAAAACGCATTTAATTCATATTTCTGTACACAACTATATTACCAGTGTTCAATAAAGCATAACATAACAGTTTGACTGGTGTATTTGCTTCAAAAACATTACTATAGTTTATATAAACAAGCTGTGTAGTCATGGGGGCAGACATTGAAGCACATTGATGCACAGTAGATAACAGATTTGTTCTAAAGAATCCCATTGTATACTACAGAGCATATTTGTTATCCTGTGCCTTTTCTCCTTTATTAAAATTAAATGTCAGCCCCCATGACTACACAGCAGCTTTTTACATAAACTATAGTTGTGTTTCTGAAGCAAAGACACCAGTTTTACCAGTGCAGCACAATCTGATACAATTCTGGCAATTCATAAGGATTCCCTATTTCAGATTTTCATAGTTCTGCCCCTTTTACGTGGGTCCTCATAGCAAAAGGTTAAGAAACCCTGCAATAACCTCTGAACAAAGAATCTTTCTAACACCACAAAACCTTGGATCAATCGATAAGAAAATCTATATAAAAATTCATTTGTTTTCAAAACCTGCACTCAGTCAATATAATGTCCCTTTAATGATAAGGCAGAGCTTGGCTGATTAAGACAGAATAGTTTATTCACTGCAGGCAGTTTAATAAAAACACTTCAGCTGGAACATGTTGTGGAATAAAAGAGAGATGGAGTTGTCATGGCCATGGAGTAGGAAGCAGAATAATTTCCGATGCATTTACATTCAAAGTACATGTTACATTTGATATTTTATTGTAAACAACCCTAACCCCCACAGCAAGGTAAACCCTGAAGGAAATATTCCATTATAAAAATGATACAAAAGGATAACCTAGTTTTGCATAATGGACATCAATATTAACGATTCTGAATCCATGGGTAAGATAACTATATAATATATATGTATATATATATATATATATATATATAATATATTTATATATAAAATATAATATGTACAATAGAAGCAGCATTTAATCACATAGCGCTCTAACATCTACAGTGCTTGAAATTAAAATGAGGGTTTCTCATTGTTTAAAACATTTAGGTTAGGATTTGTCTTTGTGTTGGTCTAATTCCTTCATTTATTATTTCTAAGCCTGTTTAAAGCTTCAGCTGCCCTTTACAAGAAATTGCTTGCAATTATTTACTCCAACCTCAAATATAAAGGTATAATCCTTATTTTATACAGGTGTCTTAGCTTGACTGCAGTTATTAAGCACTGTAAATGTCTTTGCATGGGCAGGGTTTCTTCTTCCTTATCCTCATTATATGTGTATATTTATATAAACAACTGCAATAACAAGTCAAATACTCATTTTTTATCGTTTAAGTACTAAAAATAAAATGTATGCAAAATTCAAAGGTTTTTTCTTTAACATCATCATCATCATCATTTATTTATATAGCGCCGTCAAGATACGCAGTGCTTTACTGCAGTTATAGCAAACAGGGAATAAATGGTGGATAGCAGACAAGGATTACAGAGTACAATAGGGTTTACAAACTAAAAGGTTAGGGTACAATTGAGACATAAGGATTGTATAAACAATTTGTCATTTTTGATACAGCAATGATTAATTAAGGTACATCGAATAGGCCTCTTTAAACAGATGGGTCTTTAAGGAGCGCTTGAAAGTTTGGAAGGAAGGGGAAAGTCTGACAGCTTGTGGCAGAGAGTTCCAGAGAAAAGCAGAAGCCAGAGAGAAGTCTTGTAGACAAGAATGGGCAGAAGTCACCAGAGGAGAAGTGAGGCGAAGATCAGAAGCAGAGCGTAGGTTTCGTGAGGGAGTGTATTTGGAGATTAGAGATGAAATATAGGGAGGGGTTTCTTTATTAAGGGCCTTGAATGTGAGTGTAAGTAATTTGAATTTGATTCTAGATGAGATTGGGAGCCAGTGAAGGGACATGCATATGGGAGCAGCTGATGTTGAGCGGCGAGCTAGATGAATGAGTCTAGCGGCCGCGTTTAGAATAGATTGGAGTTGTGAAAGGTGACTTGTTGGAATACCTGTGAGGAGTAAGTTGCAGTAATCAAGGCGGGAGATGATGAGAGACTGAATCAGTGTTTTAGTTGATTCTGAACTGAGATAGGGTCGTATTCGAGCAATGTTGCGCAGTTGAATACGGCAAGATTTTGCAAGTGTTTGAATGTGTGGTGAAAAAGATAGATGAGAGTCTAAGATGACTCCTAGGCAGCGTGCCTGTGTGGTGGAATGAAAGGTGGTGTTGTTTACGGTGAGTGATATCTGAGGGACAGGGGAAGATCTTGGAGGAAATATGATGAGTTCTGTTTTAGAAAGGTTCAGTTTCAGGTGGAGCTGTGACATCCAGGAGGAGACAGCAGAGAGACAGTCTGTGACTTGGGAAAGGACAGAGTTAGAAAGATCAGGAGTAGACAAGTAGAGTTGGGTGTCATCAGCATAAAGGTGATACTGAAGTCCAAATGACTGAATGAGTTTTCCTAGTGAAGTTGTATAGAGCGAGAACAGCAGGGGGCCAAGAACAGAGCCTTGAGGAACTCCAACAGAGAGTGGGAAAGTAGTAGAAGTAGAGTTAGAGAAGGAAACTTTAAAGGAACGGTCAGACAGATAAGATGTAAACCATGAAAGAGCAGTGTCCCGAATGCCAGATGAGTGTAGAATGTCAAGGAGGAGTGTGTGGTCAACTGTATCAAAGGCTGCAGAGAGATCTAGAAGGATTAGAATGGAATAATGACCTTTAGACTTTGCCAACAGAAGATCATTGGTTACTTTGGTGAGTGCAGTTTCAGTCGAGTGAGGGAGTTGTGAGTGAGATGCTGGATCAGGCGTTTGTAAACAAGCCTTTCTAGTAATTTGGATGTGAATGGAAGAAGGGAGACCGGTCGATAGTTAGTGGGAGAGCTGGGATCAAGGGAAGGTTTTTTGAGGATAGGAGTGATTAGTGCTTGTTTGTATAATGATGGAAAGGTACCAGTAGAGAGTGAAAGATTGAATAAGTGGGTAAGTGCAGGAGAGAGTGTATCAGAGATTGGGTGGAGAAGGCGAGAGGGTATGGGGTCAAGGGAGCAGGTGGTGGGTTTTGAGCTGGCTAGAAGTTTGCTAACTTCATCTAGAGTTGCAGGGGTGAAGGAGTGCAAAGTAGATGTGAGTGGACTGCACGTTGGTCTGAGATTGTTGTCGGACGGTATGCTCAGCCTAATGAGATCGATTTTTTCATTAAAGAAATGAGCAAGGTCAAGGGCGGTAACATTAATAGGAATACAAGCTAAGCTGATGTAGTATGGTTTCTATATTACAAAATACACATTTATCAGTTAAATGTTAAAGTTATCACTAATGTTGCATTAGATTTTCTTATTTTAAAGCTCACCATATATCTGACCCTTTCCTATTCAGAATGTGATTACTGCTCTGTACTGTGCCAGGAGGTATCTGTAAAACTGGAAGATGCACTTGGAACTTTGACAATCAATTAGGGTATATCTGATATTACTTATTCTTATTTCTTTGCATGCAGTGTGAGCTGGGTGAAAGGCAGTGGTAGAACAGTGTGAAATTAAGCATCAATAGAATTTGGGTCTCAAACCACCCCCAGCATGTATCAGGATACACATAACAGAAGAGGACTAACAATCACAGTCTTGAGACTTGCTTGGGGCAAAGGAAAAACACTTAAACATAAACTTATGTAAAACCTTCAGTTCTGAGCTGTGTTTTAGCACTCGATAATATGATTCTTATAGGAATGAGTTTGTTATCACTTTAAGGACTATAAGTGAATCCAAGCATAGTCCTTAAAGCTATAAACAAATATAGTATGTTGATTATAATCTAGTAGACAGAGAAAAAATAAAAGACAAAAATCTTATTTATTGATGTTTTTCCCAATATGATTAGCTCAGCACGGGTTATAGTAAGTCAGACCTATAAGAAACATGTTCCAAAGAATATCAATGACCAGTAAATTATCATTTAATGCTAAATTGGATAAGATGGGTATTGCAGGAAAGGGGTCTGTCATTGGTCTTAACCTTTTCATTATTATTTTTTTATTAATTACCTTGAGGTTGGCATTGTGAGTACTGTGTCTATTTTTGCTGATGATGTCACTTGAGCATGATTTGCCAAATCAGATACTTTTGCATTGTGTGAAAATACTATTGTAACATGGTGAAAAGGAACAATCACATAACTAAATTTAAAGTGGCCTTTAATTCCAAACAACCTTGATTTGGTTCCTGTATTCAGTGCCTCTGCTCTTGGGCAAATTACTTCATGTGACCTGAGAACCTAAATTAGATTACTGTAGCTCCAATTCACTGTACCTAAAATCAATTACACTATACAAAACATTCTGTTTTGTTTTCAGGCATTTAGGGGGCTATTTAATTAACTCCGAATGCAAAAATCACTACAAAATTTGTGTTTTTTTATATAAAATCAGACTTTTAAAAAATTACAAATTTTTCAGAATTTATTAAACTCTAAAGATGGAAAAGTCTTTTTCTGAAAATCCGGCATCTCAGACCTGTCGAGGTTGCATATAAGTTAATGGGAGAAGTCCCAATGATTTTTTGATGTGCGCTGGGTTCCGGGCAATTCCCCAACGTTTTCAGAGTTTTCGGGTGAAAATTACGAAAAAAATCGATGAAAAAGTCAGAAACTTTCGTAAAAATCCGATTTTTTTCCGGCAAACCAAAATGTAATAATAAATAAGCGTAAAAAACCCAAGCGGATTTGATCGGAGTTTGTAGAAGAAAATGTTGAGATAAATTCCGACTTTGATAAATAACCCCCCTAATGTGTAATTCTATTGAAGATTGTGATATGGTCTTCTCGTGAATTCAATCTTCATGAAATTAACCAATGAACAAGTAAGTATTTAATTATAGTTATTAAAGTCTTAAACAAGAGTTTAGAAGTATCACTACCAGATACTGTATAACATGACCTAGATTAATAAAAACCTCTGCATACATTCAAACCCTTAGCTCAAATTTATGAAAGAAAGCCTTTTTGAAAAAGTACATTACTGTATTAGGGATATATATAGCTTTACTTTAATGAAAGCATTTATTTTTTATTAAATATGATCTTCCACTAAATATAAACCCACCAGGATAGTTTGTTCATCTGAAAATCAGTCAAACAGAAATTAATAAACCAAAACTTTACTCCTGGTGCAACACATTAGTTTGCTCCAAAGAATTATTGTCTCTTTTAGCTAATTATTTTAGTATGAGGTACAGTAGGTATGAGGATGTGTTAAGCGCAGCTAAATGAAAAAGGAAAGAGTGAACTGTACTGGTATAGAAGTCTATTTGCTAAATTACACAAACAGCCCAGTATTAAGGCTTGCTTGTAAATCTAGAGCCAAGTGACTCTCTTCTTCATAGAACCTGTCTCCCTATCGTTAGTTCTGTAATGAGTTCTGAGCTTGACATTTTCTTATAATCCCAAGACTCATAGTAATTCCCATGACACAGAATACAGAAAATTCTCTACTTAATTTGCTAGTAATTTAGCAGATCTTTTTGTAAATACTACTTTTGTGAAAGTGGAAAAAGAAATGACGATGCAGTTCATCTTTGATTAATGCAAACCCTTGCACCTTGGCACAGTAACAGAAACATTCATTAAAAATTAAAGAGCATGCATTTAGAAAAATCAGTAGTGTAACTGATATAGAAATAATAGGGCATCCCTAGTGTAGGTGCAGCACTTCCAATCAGCAGTTGCAGAACCCAAATAACATGTAAAGGTAATTTATGTCAAGTGATGTACACCTAATACTACCTCTAAAGAATGATTTAGTTGGTTGTATCAAAACAGAAATGCATGCAAGCAGGATGGGATGAGAATCCTTTAAGACACTAAAGTAAAGCTGTAGCCCCTAAATAAATAGTGATATTCTAGGCAGGGCTATATTTATGTATAGGCACCCAAGGGCCTGTGTCTAGGGTGGCAGCCCTGGGGTGCCTATGTAATCTCTAATTAGAAAAATAAGAAAACCTCGCTGACCAAGACCTGCTCCACTGATCGGCACAGCAGTGTTTGCACATGCGCATGTCGCGTCGGTGTTTGCACATGCACATGAGCATGGCTCGGTGGCGTTCATTTATGCGGCGCAGTCGAGGAAGTTTAAAAGTCAAGAGGAGGCCATTTGACTGACAGGAGAGCCCTTTGGGTGGCAGCCCCAGTGGGCCCCAATGCTCCAGTCCGACCCTGGCCCAAAATTATTTGTGCATGACTGTAGGAGGTGCAGACTAATTGGACTATTTACAGACAGAACCATGGCAAAGTATGTAACTGTTTATTATTTTAAACCTCTTAAATTCACTAATAACATTCACAGAGGAAAAACAGTCATTTTTGAGAATATCAGGACAAAATGGCATAAAATTCAAGAAAACATATAATTAGAGAAATCACTCACTGAAATCTATTATAAATTAGTGGGACCACAAAAATGGTGTAAAATGTGGGGGGAACTTAAAATCGGAGTGTAAAATTGAGGTTTCTCTGTGTTTTATATCATGTAAGACTCACAATTTCATTCAAGCAAAGTGTTGAGATATATACTGTATATTTGTATATCTACAGTATCTACAGTATATATAGTATATATATATACTGTATATCTATATATCTATATCTATCTATCTATCTATCTATCTATCTATCTATCTATATCTATATATATATATCTATATATCTATATATATATATATATATAGTGTGAAAGGTAATTTTACTGTTTTACCTTATTTTAATTAATACAAACACATTTCTTAAACTTACCCTAGCAACCCAGCAGAGGTTTGAATGTAAGAATGCTATATAGCTATTAAACAATGTCTATCTTCAGGATTAATCGAATTAAATAAAAATATGCTATGTCAACAGCCCCTTTAATACTTTTTCACACAAAATATGCAATTTTTGTAGTTTCTGTGGCAAGATTCTAATTACAGTAGCAAGCATTTTACAAAGGTCTGGACTGCAACATGGGGCAACAAGGGTCGAAGTGAATTCGAGGGAGTCATTTTTTGGATACTTCGACCATCGAATAGGATATTATGACTTTGAATTTACTTCGAATTAGATTCAAAGTAAAATAGTTCATAATAATAGTTCGTAATATTAGAATATTTGATAATCAAAGTACTGTCTCTTTAAAAAAAACTTCGACTTCAATCGTTCGCCAAATTAAACATGCAGAAGTGTTATGTTAGCCAATGGGGAACTTCTAATGCATTTTTTTAAGTTTTTTGTAATCAATGTAAAATCGTTCGATCGATCGCTGAAATCGTTCGAATCGTTCGCAAAACGGTCAAATCCTGTAAAAAAAAGTCAACTTCGATATTCGAAGTCGAAGTACAGTATAGCCATTCGATGGTTGAATTTCAAAGTATATTTCACTTCGAAATTCAACCTTTGATAAATCTGCCCCATAATGTTACTGAAGGACTTGTATGCAGTCTTTTCATTTTGTTTTGATAAAAACCCAGTTTCCATGTACTAAAATGGCATAGTTACTGAAATGATGGTGGATTCCTTATTTCCTATAGATGGCAATAACTGCTGCATAGAATTAACTTGTAAAATTTTACATTTCCATTATTTTGTCTAGACAGAATTACAAGGGCTTGACCAAATGAGGTTTCTTAAAAGTTCATTTATACATGTGGGGGTTCAGACATAGGGTAGACAGAGGACCTGGCAGTGACTGAATGTGTAGGATTTAAGGGTAACAAAAAAAAAGGACTTTAGGCCCAAATTTTGCACCAGGTCATGCATCATGTGTTATGCATTTGTTACTTAAACGTACATTAAAGGGCAGATTTTTTAAGGTTCGAACTGGAAATTCAAATTCAAATTTTCGAGTTGGATCTCAGGTCAAAACTCACACATTTGAGTTGGGAATAATCAAAATTCGAATTCGAGATTTATCATACCTGGACCCTTGGAACAATTCAAATTCCACTATTCGCCACCTAAAACCTGCCAACTTCAATGGCAGAGGTCCAGTGACTCATTTGAAGATGTTAATAGCCATCTTGACATTTGAGGGTTTTTTTTTTCAGAGAAAAAACTAGATTCAAGTTTAGTCTAATTAGATTCGAGTTTTCGGGATGTTACCGTAATAGTCGTTCCAGTTTTAGATATTCTATTATTTTCTTAAATAAGATACGACTCGAATTTAGAGGTCATTTGAGTTCATTTGAATTAAAAAAACTCACGAGCAAGCCCAACTGCAACTTTAGTAGTGATATATCAAACAGCCTAGGTGTTGATAACAGTATAAAAACAGCTGTTTGATGTGAAAGGAAAAATAAGTTAAATTAGACTTACAGAATGTGTATATTGAAGCATTGCAAAAACACTTGCAAAGCAACCTAATTTGATTAATGGATCAATGTACAGGGAATACAATAAATGCCCAGCCAGTTGTGGCCTATGGCCTTACTGGTCAGACAGTCTTCTGGACAAATTAAATTATTGCAATTCTACTTCAGTTTATAGAGAAAATAGCAAAGTGAAGACATATATTCATAATTTTACAGCAATTAAAGTTGTCATTAAGTGGCCCAAGATAGAACAAAATCTACCCATTCCTAATTTTTCAAGATGCAATCAGCCTTGGAAATGTAAATGCTTTTGCTCCGATTGCTTTGGTTTAATTAACATCCTTTGCTTTATTGATCGCTCCTTGAAAGGTTTGTTACCTGTTAAGAAATAGCATAGGGTACGCAAATCTGACTGTGATTGATAATGCCCAGTTGCTCATTGCCTTAACCAATTTGAGAATGGAAGTAATTTCAGTGATATATTACAAATGTTATTTTTCTTTTTGAAAAGCAGGAATTTAAAAAATGCACATGGCATTTGTACAGCAAAAGGGTTTGGCCATAACTTTTTCTGGCCTTACCTCTTTCTATGCAAAACATAATAACAACTGCAAAAACTAAAATAAAATACAATATATGCTATTACATATAGTGCAATCAACAATATGTTCCCCTCTTTCTTAACATCTATAGTACTGCCTTTTTTGTTCTAACCAAAGCTTTTCATTAGTTAAATGGGAAGCACAGTGCTGCGCAATATGTTGGCGCTCTATAAATACATGTTAATAATAAAAGTATACACATTGTTCAACATGAGTCCAATGAATGCTGTCTGTGCTAAACATACAGTATTTCTTGCTTATTGTTCTAATAAGGAAAGGTTTTGCTATTACTGGAGCTAAACAAGGCAATCAGGGAAACTGAAGATTATACAGCCTCCTTTCCTTACCACTTTGCTGTGACTATTTTGATAGCACATTCTGCAGGGGGATTATCTGTGTACTATTTGACAACCTAGCTTGTAAGGAGCAAATGTGGAGTAGCTTCAGTTTCCCTGCGTGCCCAAGAAGGACAAAACCATGGATTTTTTTTCCTGTTCAAAACAATAGGTAAAACGAATGGTCAGCACAGGCTCTAGTCATTGCACTCATGTTGACAAGGGGGTATACTGCCCCTTTAAAGGGCGTATAAAGACAAAAAATAAAATCCCATTTTTACTTTCTTTAATGAAAAATTAACCTATCTCCAGTATACTTTAATAAAAAATGTGTACCGTTTTTATAAGAAACCTGACTGCATTTTAATTCTCCCTTTATTTACTGCTGTGGATAGGAATTGTCACATGGTTCCTAACTGCTCTAAAGGGAAAAAATCATACTTATAAACAGTAGGAGGAGCCCCCACCTTCCTTCCCAGCCATGCAGAACTCAAGCAGCTTTGTTTGTTTCCCTGTAGAGAAACAACAACTGTTTAGAGATCTGTACTGGATTTTATTTTTGCCTTTACATCCCCTTTACTGTTTCCAACTCCAGCTGCAGGGACAAAGATCATGGAGCCAGATTTAAACAGACAGACTGGGATTCTATTTGGAGGATTATTTTTCTGCAGCCACTGATTCTGCAGAGTTGGAGAAAATTTGTATTAAACAATACAAAAACTATAAAATCCACAGGACCCAGTGCAGTCTGCATATTCTGATTATTACTCAGTCTTGCTGTATCAGCTTCTGGCAGATAGTATTTGACTTGTGCTGTTTTGATAATTTATGATGATCTCTAAGAAGCCCAGACCACACTGAGCATATCCATAGTCTTGGTCTTGCAAAGATGTTTAACAAAGTTACAAAATGATGACTCACCGTGGCCAACTTTGAAAGCATAAATCATTTGTTTGATTAGGCTTGTGGTGCAGTAAGTTCATGTGATTGGATGGGTGTTGGTGGTTTGGTTGTTTTGGTTTAGAGCACTATTTTATTCCCCTGACATCCGTTCAATCTCAATGAATGATCCGTTATACTGTACAATAGGAAACATACAGCACATCATTCTAGGTGCAGTGCAATGTTCATAAGTAGCACACTATAAATAAATATATATACTGTATATATATATATATATATATATATTGCTTCCAAACATGAACTAGCAAACTGGAGGGACACAGACAAGCAAAAAACAAAAAAATCCTAATGTTGGGATTTCAGTTTCATAAAGTTCGAGCCCCCATTTGAAGACAAATGTACCCTTTTATTATAACACTATATATATATATATATACAGTATATATATATATATATATATACATACACACATTGGTATATCATCATATACAGTAGTTCTTGGATTATTCAGAACAGCAAATAAAGATACAATAAAGAATGCTTTATTGTGCTGGTTTATGGATGTAACACTATAAAGTGCTGGTTTATGGATATAACACTGTAAGGCCATACCAGAATTCCACTATGATATAAATTACCCGTAGAATTTAATCAGTTAGATGTCCAGTTTCCAGCCACTGGAAGCAATCAGGGACTGTTAGCAATTAAGAGAATTCAAAGAACCAATCAATGTAATACCTATCAGCGTCTTAGAGAGGAAATATGACTATATTACACATGATAAATCCAGACATCAGACTGCACTAAGATGATGGATCCTCCTGCAAAGATAATAAATAGAACAAAATTGATGGCACTATTATAGCAGAAACAGAGACAAGGCACACAAAGGGCAGAATGTAATAAAATTACATGAATGGAATAAAAATTTGCAAAGAATAGGAATGTAATTTGCTATACAGTTTATTACACTGCAAATTGAAAATGCCACCAGCACATTTGTAAAGACGTGCATGTAAAGGCATAACCTTTTGATGCCTAATAACAGGTCTTTCAGTAGTTTTTTATGGTACAAACAGCAAAGTATTTTTCCCAGTAAAGGATGCGGCAATACAGGTTTGCTAAACAGCTTCCCTATGGGAAAAAAAAAAAAAAGAAAAGAACTGTGTGTAGAGAAAACATTGTTGGCGTTGTGCATGTTTTTTCACAATTTTTTTCACATACATACAGGGCTGTTATAAAATGAATATCAGTTTCTTTACAAAAAGCTATTCAAAGGGCTAATCTCATGAAAAAGAAATGCTGTATTATTGGCTTGCACCTAAAAATAAATGTTAAACTATGTTTTTGCCTATACTTAATATAATGTACTTTTTACAAAGGTGCTTTGACATTTATCCCTATTACTGTACATCACATTATCAATGGTTCTGTAGCAGTCAGTGGCTTCATATACCGTATTAATAACATATGATAGTGTCTCACTCATGCAGCAGTGCCATTGTGTACCTTTAACACTAAAACTGGCGCACCAAGCACTTTCCATATGTATACAACATAAATTAAAATTAAACAATATTATGTTATTTACATTTTTAAAAATGCACCCAAATTCCATATGCTAATGGCTTTATTAAGCATGCATTAGCAGATTTAAATGAACACTCTCTTTCTTCAGCACTACATTTCTATTTATATACATTTGATATAAGGGCATTGTTATTACCATCCAATATTTTTCCAGTTTTCCACACCACACAAATTATAATTTGAAATCCTAATACACTGACCAAAGAAAGGTTACAACAAAAGGGTTCCATTTTCCTGCTACATATTTTCTGAGAATGGAGGGCTTAGATAGAAAAATGGTATATACAGTTATATGAAAAAGTTTGGGAACCCCTCTTAATTCTTTGGAGTTTTGTTTATCATTGGCTGAGCTTTCAAAGTAGCAACTTCTTTCAAATATATAACATGCCTTATGGAAACAGTAGTATTTCAGCAGTGACATAAAGTTTATTGGATTAACAGAAAATATGCAATATGCATCATAACAAAATTAGACAGGTGCATAAATTTGGGCACCCCAACAGAGATATCACATCAATACTTAATTTTGCAAAAGGAGGCTCAACTAACAGCCTCTAGATGCCTCCTATAGCCTTTGATGAGTGTCTGGATTCTGGATGGTGGTATTTTTGACCATTAGTCCATAAAAAATCTCTCCAGTTCAGTTAAATTTGATGGCTGCTAAGCATGGACAGTCTGCTTCAAATCATCCCATAGATTGTTGATGATATTCAAGTCGGGGCCATTCCAGAATATTATACTTCTCCCTCTGCATAAATGCCTTAGAAGATTTCCAAGTGTGTTTAGGGTCATTGTCTTGTTGGAATATCCAACCCTGGCGTAACTTCAACTTTGTGACTGATGCTTCAACATTATCCTGAAGAATTTGTTGATATTGGGTTGAATTCTTCCAAACCTCGACTTTAACAAGGGCCCCAGTCCCTGAACTAGCCACACAGCAAAATTTGACAGTAGGTAGCAGGTGTTTTTCTTGGAATGCTGTGTTCTTCTTCCGCATGCAAAGCGCTTTTTGTTATGATTAAATAACTACATTTTTGTCTCATCAGTCTAAAGCACTTTGTTCCAAAATGAATTTGGCTTGTCTAAACCTCTCCTACCCCCTAGTCCAGTCCCCGATTGGCAATCTGGCCAGTGTCCCTTTTGTGGCGCATCTTTTTTTTTTACATGCGTAGTTTTTCGGTCATGCGCACATGGTTTCTCATGCACACTCGCACAAGGTTTTCTGTGCAGGCACGCGCACGTTTTCCCACACATGCGTGCACCTGTTGGGCTGGCCCGGCACTGTTGGCCTGCCAAACCTGGTGTCATGTTCGGCACCCTAAATCCAGAACCAGTGCTAGGCTCCCTGGTCTCTGCTCTTGCTTCTGACTTTAACAGCTGCCTTTCACCTCGGGAGGAGCCCTTGCCTAAATGGATGCCGCCAGGTCTTATTAAGAGAGGAGCAAAGCTACAGGTTCTGGATGAGCAAAGGGGCACGATCGTTTCACCAAGGATACTTGTTGGAAGAATACAACTTGGAAGGCTGGGCCAGCACAAGCAGAGTAGAATTAGTCAGACAGGCCAGAGTCAGAATTGGAGATAGTAGAATAGTCAGACAGGCCGGAATCAGGATTGGAGAGCGTAAATTTGTCAGACAGGCCAGAATCAAGATTGGAGAGCGTAGAATAAACAGGCAGGCAATGGTCAGGATACAGAGTTCAGAATAGTCAGGCATAGCAAGGGTCAATAACCAGAAGATCAACAGGATACACACACAGGAAAAGCACCAGGAACAAGCTATATTGAACCTAATATCATGTTTTATTACAAAGCCCCTTTAATTAGTTTAAATCTCATGCCATTGCACGATGACGTCATCACGCCAGCGCATAAACCAAGAAGCGCATGGCCGCGCGCGCCATAGGAGAACCAGCGCTGAAGAGAGCAGGACTCCTGCGCTGGGCGTCCCCACCGGAGACCACTAGACTAGACGTTCGTTACACCTGGGTTTTACAGCAACTGCGCCTGTGGCCTTCCATTTCCTGATTACATTCCTTTCAGTTGAAACTGACAGTTTAAACCTCTGAGATAGCTTTTTGTAGCCTTCCCCTAAACCATGATACTGAACAATCTGTTTTCAGATCTTTTGAGAGTTGCTTTGAGGATCCCATGCTGTCACTCTTCAGAGCAGAGTCAAACAGAAGCACAACTTGCAATTGGCCACCTTAAATACTTTTTCTGATGATTGAACACACCTGCCTATGAAGTTTAAGGCTTAACAAGATAATCCAACCAATTTGGTGTTGCCAGTAATCAGTATTGAGCAGTTATATGCATATGCAAAATTACAAGGCTACCCAAATTTTTGCACAGCCAGTTTTCCCATTTGATTTAATGTCATAGAACTGAATACTGCTTCACTAAAAATCTTTGTTCAGAAAACACCCCAGTACTCAGATGTTCCTGGGAAATGAAAGACATACCACTGTTATCTTTTTTGTTGAAAGTGGAGTAAATTATTTTGCAGGCTGAGAGGAGTTCCCAAAAACTTTCACATGACTTTATGCGGGTACACTGTTTCATTGCAATATTGACAATATTTTTATTATCTCAGAAGGCTGTGACAAAACTTAGAAGCAATTTAATGGATATATGAATAACAGTATATTGCATCTCTCTTTCAATGCAATTGCGCTCTGTTGTCTATTATTATTATTTAGTATTCAAAGTAATGCAATATGCAAACCAATTTATATATCCAATAAATATCTAATAAAAGCATGGGAAAAAAAGACCTATATAAACAGGATGGTATTTGCTGGTCAACAGATATCCATATTTAGATAAAAACTCCTATATAGGTATGGGATCCATTATCCAAAAACCTGTTATCCAGAAAGCTCTGAATCCCAGGAAGGCCATCTTCCACAGACTACATTTTAATCAAACTATTCAACATTATGAAATATATTATTTTTTTCTGTAATAATAAAACAGTACCTTATACTTGATCCCAACTAAGATATAATTAATCCTTATTGTGTGCTATTATGCTGTGTAGAAAATGGCGGGATAATACACCACACATCACCAGGTTTCACCATGTAAAAAACTGCTTAAAAACAGTGTAAAATGCTTAAAGTCTAAAGACCCAAATTACCTCTTATCTGGAAAATCCCAAGTCCTGAACATTCTGAATAATAGGTCCCATTCTTGTACACACATAAAACAGATTTGTTTAAAGCTCTACAGTGTTGGCTCCACTATTTATTTTTATTTTTTTTATAAATTCTTTATTTTCGTGTTTTGCAAAATACAGAAAATACAATGGCATGAGATTGGCTCCACTATTTATCCCACAGCACCAGCACTCAGATCAATATATAGCAGGTGGTGCACGATCAAAGTTGCATTAATAGTATAGATAGGATCAGCACTCACATCGTTGTAGATGAACCTTGAAAAAGGTCCCCAGATGGGACCGAAACGTCGGATTAAGATGTAAAATCACTTGAATAAATACTATTTTCTTCATCTACAACGATGTGAGTGCTGATCCTCTCTCTCTCTCTCTCTCTCTCTCTCTCTCTCTCTCTCCCTCTCTCTGGGGCAAATTCACTAAGCACCGAAGCGCCTAACGCTAGTGTCAATTCGCTAGCGTTGGGCATTTTCGTTACTTCGCAAATTCACTAACGAACGCTGGCGTAACTTTGCTAGTGTTACTTCGCACCCTTACGCCTGGCGAATTTGCGCAGCGGACGTAACTACGCAAATTCACTAACACGCGCATTGTACTGAACGCTACCTTTTACGCTAGACTTCCTTCGCCACCTCAGACCAGGCGAAGCGCAATAGAGTAGATAGGTATTGCTTCAAAAAAAGTTCAAATTTTTTCTAAGTCCCAAAAAACGCTGGCGTTTTTTCTATATTATGGGTGATAGGCTGAAAAAGATCGAAAAAATTTTTGGGGCTCCCCTCCTTCCCCCCCTACATTTCCTAACTCAAGTCAACTATACAGTGGGCACATGTGTAGGGCAAAAAAAAAAAATTATTTGATGTTTTGAAGGTTTCCCAGGCATTTTTAGTGCTGCTACATATTCCTCCATTAAAATTTGAATTTGGCGCCGTATGCAAATTAACCATCGCTAGCATAACTTCGCTTCGCGAATCAATGCTAGCGCAACTTCGCAACCTTACGCTACCCCTGAGCGCAACTTTGGATTTTAGTGAATTTGCGGAGCGCTGGCGAAACTACGCCTGTCGAAGTGTGGCGAAGTGCGGCGGAGTTACGCCTGGCGCAACTACGAATCTTAGTGAATTTGCCCCTCTCTCTCTCTCTCTATATGTATATGTATATATATATATATATATATATATATATATATATTCAGGCACCTCTGTGAAGTCCAGTTTTTCTTGTGTACATATGGATAGCTATACATTCTGTTTCACCTAGTGCCTTAGTGCTGACATAGTAAATGACCCCAAAAACCCAATATAGAATCCAGAGCTTGAAATCTTTGTAATATATACAATAAATATTTACTGCAAACAGCGTTTGTTGTTTTCTTCCCTTGGTAATGCTATAAAATAAAACAAAAAAAGTAAAAGTGCTAAGTAAGCATCTATACTTTACTTTGACTTTCCAAGAATAACTTGCTTTATAAGAATCTGATTTATTATGCCATATTTTTCAGCATATGAATTTAATATTTTACTCCGTATTCTAGTTTAAATGTCAAAATCTCCTAACCTTCCCTTTTTCCATATATAAGTGAATAACAAATGGAGTATCAACTATTTTCCACAAAATGGAAAAATGCTAAAGATTTTAAATTGTTAAATGCTAAGAATATATTATATTGCAGGGAAGTGACTGTGTTTCCTTTTCTCCATCATTGTATTACAATTATGACTGATGAATACACTGACATGAACTTAGATTAGGCTTAGGTTTTAGTAATATGAGTTTTAGGGCTCTTACGAGCGTTTTTTACCTGCACTCCCCTGCGTTCTGGTTTTATGCGTTTAGCTGCAGGGGAGCCCAGGAGTAGTTGCACTGAATTCTTTTCAATGGAGCTGTACTCACACAGACGCATGTAAGCGCAGAATGCAGGAAAAATGAAACATGCTGCATTTGGCGCTTACATGCGTCTGTGTGAGTATAGCTCCATTGAAAAGAATTCAGTGCGTCTACTCCTGCGCTCTCCTGCGGCTGAACGCATAAAACCGGAACGCAGGAGCTCGTCTGTAAGAGCCCATAATCAGGGATGGAATTACAGGTGTGCATTGTTGGGTGTGTTTTTCTATGAATATACTGCATGTATACACCAGAACCGGGATGTAGAAAGGAAAGCGAGAAAAAGAAGATGGCTTCATGGCATTCCTGCAGTAACATTTCAGCACCCTCACTGATGATCCCTATCTGTCTTTTTTAAAGGGGAACTGCCGTTGATATAAATATGCACCAGACTGTTGTGGGTACTTGTCATTTTTTCTGACAAATAGGCATTATTTTGAAAAACTATTTGTCCCTTTTTTATTTGACTTGTGAAGTAAATAAAAAAACAAGTATTTATTTTGAACACAGCAGCAGCGGCAATCAGCAATGGGATTTAGTAGATTTTACTGAACAATCTGGCAGAAAGAGCAACACCTTTGTCCCTTTAAAATAAATCATTTTCTTTATGCTGTACAGGGGTGCAGCAAAACTTAAAAATCCAAGCATGTGCCCCAAAACGTATTTCTGAATTTCCACTTCTCATTGACAACCTGAAATGAAAGTTTCACTTCTAAAGCCGATTACCCTTATAATAAATATCAGTGTGCAGCATTGAGCAATAATTTATAATAAAAAAAGGCTATGATAATAATTTGCAGTAGGCTTTGACATGAACAGGAATCAGCATTGGGAAGTAATAGAATCTTGTTTATAGTGAATTTATCAAAGTGGTTTAGTGCACTATTTCCTCTGCAGTGCATTTAGGATCAGTTTGTTCGAGGAATAGGTACATTAAAGTTACACACAGCCATGTGATTACTTTACAGGCAAAACACTCTTAATAAAAAGACTCTGGTGTGTTTCTAGTTTTCCAGACCACCACATGAACAGATTTTGATTAAGCACACCATTTGGCTATATAGTATCATTATTTGGAGGTTTAGGTTTCCTGTAAGTGAAAAAGATTTGCCTTCATTAGTGGTTATTGCCAAAAGAAAATGATTTGCTGGCATTTAATCTGGATTGTTTCCAGCAAATGTTTCATTAAATACTCTCTATGTCTGTTCCATGAATGCTGACATATGATCTTTTCCAACTGACTATTTTAAAGTGCAAATGGGGTTATATTATCCCAAATGCTTGGGTTTCAAGATGAGGGATCTATTTAAAATGCAAAGCAGAATGATTGAAAAACCTGTAGGATTATTTTGCCTTAAACATTAATTCATACTGTACTTGCAGTCATTAGTAGACATTGTAGAGTATGTTATAAAGTGCAAAAATAAGCATCTCCTTTTAGGACACTGAGAGCAACATCCAAGGGGTTGGAGAGCAAAATGTTGCACATGAGCTACTGGTTTGGGATCACTGTTGTAGACAATAATAAACATACAGGTAATTCCTAGATTGTAAACCACAATTGTGTAACTAGAGGAACCATTTAAGTACAATAGAGTATAAATCATAAGAGTTTGTTGAACTTTACAGAAGACAATAATAGATAAAAATCTGTATGAAAAAAATTTCACTGAAAAGCAAATTCTTAAAAATGCATCATGTGCCATATGTGTCAGTATCACTCATTGCCCACTGGAGAAACTCACACCTTACAAGGCTCTGCTATAGCCACAAGCATATAATGTGGGTTACAAAAAAGCAGGACAGCTGCTTAAAAAGGGGATCAGATAGAATCGGCGCTACTTTGACAGAATACTAGTTAGACTCCCAGCAATAAGGGTAAGGCCACACAGAAGTCGGCGACTTCGGAAAATGAATCGCCGCATCATTTTAGCCAGCGCAGAGTCAGGGAAGGCATTTCGGGAGATTGGTCGCTGCAAAGACAAGGCGATTAGTCGCCAGGCGACCAAATCTCCCCAAAACGCCCCGTGTGGCCTAACCCTTAAGCAGGGAAAACTGTTGTTTACAATGCGATACAATCTGTGCTACTGCTATTGGCCCAAGCCAATTCAGTCAGATACAGTTACAGGCAGCACAACAATGACATGGTCAAGCACCATCTTACTTCTCATGCTACCTAACAATTTTATTTCACAAAGGGACCGGGAGGAAGTGAGGTAGTTCCAGTAATCTATACATTAGGGCACTGGCAGGCAGTCAAAATCTGGCTATAGGGGCCTGTGGAAGCTCTTGAGTTATGAGCCCATGGGCCTCCACACCCTCCTGTCCCCAGCCTTGCCAGCAGCTTCAAAGGGGAGGCAGAGTGCAGCCAATTAGTACAGTAATATGATGTGCTCTGGTGTCCTATGACTCATGTGATGGGAAAATAGTGCTAGCATGGACCAGGGCAGCAGGATGGCAAAGCAGAGTAAAAGTACTAGAAATTAGGATTAGGGATGTACCAAATTCAGGATTCGGTCGGGATTCAGCCAGGATTCTGCCTTTTTCAGCAGGATTTGGATTCTGCCGAATCCTTGCGTCTGACCCGAACCAAATCCGAATCCTAATTTGCATATGCAAATCAGGGACAGGAAGGGAAATCACATGACTCTTCACCACAAAACAAGGAAGTAAAATATTTCCCCCCACTTTTTCCTTTCCCTCCCCTAATTTGCATATACAAATTAGGATTTGTATTCAGTTCGGTATTCGTCCAATCTTTCACGAATGATTCGTGGATTCGGCCGAATCCCAAATAGTGGATTTGGTGCATCCCTACTAGAAATGCACTGATGCAGGCAAAGTTCATCCAACTCTTCTCCTGTGGTCTCCCCCTCCACTGCTCCTACCCAGAAGCATGGAAACTCAAACAGCAAAATATCGGCAAATGAGAGACAGCAGAAGCTAATGTAATGCTAATCTGGGCTATCCAGACCACAAGTAGTTAATGTCCAGCTAGTGATATGAGCATGAGTTACATTGCTACTCACACACCAGGATCAGGGCCTTCACTAAGTGGAAAATTTCCCATAAAGGCGTAGTGATACTACAACACTCTGTACATATAAATAGGAATGATTGGACGCCAGTAGGTTCTTATAGTGAAAAACAGATTGGTAGTTTATTGCTACAGGAACAATTGAGGTTTACTCACAGCTGTTAAGAGGTATAGGTAGATGTCACATCACATGCTAGAATAGTACAGATGACACAGCTGAGGAATGTGACTCCTATAAGGCATTATAGTCAAGTAGTAATCAGGAATCCCAGGCAAATGTACCTTTAAGTGGTCCGGATCCGACCCAGCGGAGTGGTCAGGGAGAAGAAGTCTAGCCTGACACCCTATCCACTGTGGTCCCTTCACTGAAGGCAAATCAAGAAGCCTTGTGGGAAGCTACAGATCCTGTAGATCCTGCTACAGATCCTCGATGGAGCACAAAGCTGCTCTTGCTATATAATCTCTCTGTCTCACTCTCCTAGAGTATATAACAGATTTAAGCTATGCTAGCTAACCTCATTCACTGGGTTTCCTGGTCCCCAACTTAAACACTAAAGATTCAGGTCCCTTTACGGCGGTGGCTTTACTGGGCCTTGGTTTATGCAGGCTCAATGGGCACATCCAGATGGTTAGGACACCAGCAGCGAAAGAGGAAGATCCACCCCTTTCCACACACTATATTTAAGTGTGGCAGGAAGTTGTCATTATACCTCTTGGCCAATAACATAAATACTTAAATGGATACATAGGCTTTTGCCTAGTAACTAAGGAAATTATCTGTGCAAGGAAAAGGAAAAAGGGTAGGGCTTAAAGTCATAGGAACATAGAAAACCTATGGGTCCCTACACTAAGTAAGTCGTTTATTTTAAAGTAGGCATAATAAGACTTTGGCTGAAGTTCTTTCTGAGTCCTCTCTCCTCTTAGCCCCCCCCCTGCTTCCACAGGGAGGCTGGTTCTGTTTCAGGGTAACATTCCAAGGGGGCAAGGGGGGACACTTGCCCCTATTTGCGGACGCCCATGTATGGAGCAGATGTGGCTAGGCGGCATGTCACCCTTAAAGTTTGCCACCCTAGGCCCATGCCTTTGTGGCCTTTTACACAAATCCTGGCTTGTGCATACAGTAGCTGCCCATTATGACCTGATTGTTAACCTGATCAGATCTGGCCTATGTGTGCCTCAACCTCTCCAAATGAGCAGATCTTAACGTGTATACCCAGCTTTATTTTAGCTATATTTCTCACCTTGTTTTTCTTTTGGTAAACATTATACCAAGTCTATTCATTTTGTTTTTTTGTTATTTTGCATTTCTTTGCTTACAACTTTCTGTTTTTTTTTTTTTACTTTCAGTTTGATGCTTAAATTGTTAGTATCACACATATCTTTACTCACCTCACAGAGAGAACCAATTGGGGGAATTATAATGTAACATTTTGGTATTGCTGCAATTATGAATGTATGAACTGTATGTGACACTCTCAGATAGACATGCCTGCCATATCTTACTTTTATTATCTTGTCTGAATTCATTAGGGTTTGAATTTGGATATCTGGCAACCAATATATATGGTAGTGTAAAGGGTAGCACATGAACATTATTATTATTATTATTATTATTATTATTATTATTAGAATAAGGAAATATTTACATTTTTTTAAAAAAAAATTGAATTATATGTTTAAAATAGACTCCATGGGATACTGTTTTTCTGTAATTCTGAGCTTTCTGAATATTAGGTTTCCAGATCCCATACCTGTATAGAGGAATCCTTCTTAAAACAGAAGGTGTTCACATAGTAACATAGTAACATAGTAACATAGTAAGTAAAGTTGAAAAAAGACACATGTCCATCGAGTTCAACCTTTTTTTTTTTTTTTTTTTTATTAACTACCTATCTGCCAGTTGATCCAGAGGAAGGCAAAAAACCCATCTGAAGCCTCTCCAATTTGCCTTAGAGGGGGAAAAATTCCTTCCTGACTCCAAAATGGCAATCGGACTAGTCCCTGGATCAACTTGGACTATGAGCTATTTCCCATCCAACCCCTTCTTAAAGCTATCTAATGTATCAGCCTGTACAACTGATTCAGGGAGAGAATTCCACATCTTCACAGCTCTCACTGTAAAAAACCCCTTCCGAATATTTAGGCGGAACCTCTTTTCTTCTAATCGGAATGGGTGACCTCGTGTCAGCTGGAATGACCTACTGGTAAATAAAGCATTAGAGAGATTATTATATGATCCCCTTATATATTTATACATAGTCATCATATCACCCCTTAAGCGCCTCTTCTCCAGCGTGAACATCCCCAATTTGGCCAGTCTTTCCTCATAGCTAAGATTTTCAATACCTTTTACCAGCTTAGTTGCCCTTCTCTGTACCCTCTCTAATACAATAATGTCCTGTTTGAGTGATGGAGACCAAAACTGTACGGCATATTCTAGATGGGGCCTTACAAGTGCTCTATACAGTGGAAGAATGACCCCCTCCTCCCTTGACTCTATGCCCCTTTTAATACAGCTCAAGACCTTATTTTCCCTTGATGCTGCTGACTGGCATTGCTTGCTACAGCCAAGTTTATCATCTACAAGGACTCCAAGGTCCTTTTCCATAATGGATTTGCCTAGTGCAGTCCCATTAAGGGTATAAGTGGCTTGGATATTTTTACATCCCAGGTGCATGACTTTACATTTATCAACATTGAATCTCATTTGCCACTTAGCTGCCCAGATTTGTCAAGATCATGTTGCAAGGATGCCACATCCTGGATGGAATTAATTGGGCTGGATAATTTTGCGTCATCTGCAAACACTGATACATTACTTACAACACCCTCCCCTAAGTCATTAATGAACAAATTAAATAAAAGTGGACCCAATACTGAACCCTGGGGAACCCCACTAAGAACCTTACTCCAAGTAGAGAATGTCCCATTAACAACTACCCTCTGTACCCGATCCTGTAGCCAGTTTCCTATCCATGTGCAAACGACTTCATTAAGCCCAACAGACCTTAGTTTAGAAAGCAGTCGTTTGTGGGGCACAGTATCAAACGCTTTGGCAAAATCCAAATAGATCACATCTACTGCCCCCCCACTATCCAGAATCTTACTTACCACATCATAAAATGCAATCAAAATTCGTCTGACATGACCTATCCTTCATAAAGCCATGCTGATTGTTGCTCATAATGCCATTCATTAGGACAAAATTTTGAATGTGATCCCTTAACAAGCCTTCAAATAATTTGCCCACCACAGATGTCAAGCTTACTGGCCTATAATTGCCAGGCTGAGATCGTAGTCCCTTTTTAAATATTGGAATAACATCAGCTTTTCTCCAATCCATAGGCACCATACCAGATGACAGTGAATCTGAGAAAATCAGAAATAAGGGCTGGTCTAAAACTGAACTAAGCTCTCTTAGAACCCGGGGGTGTATGCCATCAGGCCCTGGAGCCTTGTTTACATTAATTTGTATTAAAGCTTTTTGAATCATATCCTGAGTCAGCCACTGACTAGATTGAGCTGAACCATTCGTGCAGTTATTAAGTGAGCCTGTGAACCCAGACTCCTCTATTGTATACACTGAAGAAAAGAACTGATTTAACACATTTGCCTTATCTGTATCTGTAACAACCATACTGGTACCATTATTTAATGGAGCAAGACTCTCAACCTGCATCTTTTCACTATTAATATATTTAAAAAACTTTTTAGGGTTAGTTTTCACCTCCACCGCAATTAACTCTTCATTTCTTTTCTTAGCCTTCCAGATTGTTGATTTACAACATTTATTACAGTGTTTATATTCATTAAATGCAGCTTCTGTCCCTACAGATTTGTAGCTTTTAAATGCCTCTCTCTTCTTTCCCATTAACTTCTTTACCTCTGTATTAAGCCACACAGGATGATTCTTAAGGTGGCCATACACGGATAGATCCGCTCGTTTGGCGATGTCGCCAAACGAGCGGATCTCCCTCCGATATGCCCACCTTCAAGGTGGGCAATATCGGGCAGATCCGATCGTGGGCCCTAGGGCCCAACGATCGGATCCTAGCTCTCACAAACCGGCGGTCGGATCGCGGGACCGCATCAACGAACAGATGCGGCCGCGATCCGACGGGATTTTTAACCCCATCCGATCGAGATCTGGCCGACTTTCGGCCAGATCTCGATCGGGGAAGCCCGTCGGGGGCCCCCATACACGGGCCAATAAGCTGCCGACACGGTCTGTCGGCAGCTTTTATCGGCCCGTGTATGGCCACCTTTAGAGCTTCTACGTTTAGTCCTTAAGGGAATAAATTGAGAACAGTAATGATTTAATATCATTTTAAATGACAACCATTTCTGCTCTGTGTTTTTAGCTGAAAACCTAATGCCCCAATCAATGCTCTGTAGGGCAGCCCTCAAGGCACTAAAATTAGCTTTTGCAAAATTCATGGTTTTTGTTGCCCCAGTATATTTTTGTTTTTTGCACCAGACATTAAAAGATATAACCTTATGGTCACTATTACCCAGGGGTTCAATGACTTGCACATTTGCTATAAGTTCTAACTTCTGGGTCATTTGAGATCACTAAATCAAGAATAGCATTTTTTCTGGTAGGCTCCTCTACAACCTGTGCTAAAAAATTGTCGTGCAATAAGTTTATAAACTTGTTCCCATTAACTGATCTAGCAGTACCGTTGCTCCAGTCAATATCTGGATAATTAAAATCCCCCATTATCATTACTTTACCTAAACTAGTAGCCTTTTCTATTTGCATTAGGAGCTTTGTCTCTTCCTCCTCACTTACATTAGGGGGTCTATAGCATACGCCTACAATTAATTTGCTGGATTCTTTACAATTGGTGAAGAACTCCACCCATATGACTTCTGCCCCCTCATTTTCTAACATAACCTCCTCCTTTATATGAGCTTTTAAATCCTGCCTAACATACAGACATACCCCTCCTCCTTTTCTATTGCCTCTGTCCCTCCGAAACAAAGTATAGCCACTGATATTTACTGCCCAGTCAAGCGACTCATTCAGCCATGTTTCGGCCACACCAATCACATCATATTTTCCTTCCATCACCAGCAGCTCCAGCTCTCCCATTTTACCAGCCAGACTTCTTGCATTTGTAAACATACATTTAATACTGGCACCATATTGAACATATGACATGTGGTCCTCCCTATCCTTAACAGTATCCCCAGCCAAATCTCCTCCCCCATTTTCCCTTTCTTTGCCCACTATCTCATCTAACCTGTCTACCACTGAATCTTTTACTGAACCCTCCCCCCCCACATGCCTTATACTAAACACATAGGTAGCATTACCTTATTCTAAAAAATCAAAGGTTTTAGCCCTCACTTTGGGGATTACAGGCAATTTACTCCTTTATGTCCCTGTGGCAAACTATGGATCTGCTGGTTTACTAGCCCAGATATAGCTCTATAATGTAAAGCCATAAATCCAGATTTGGTCTTGTTATATCTCATCAGTGCAAGATATTGGAATATTTCGCTTCTGAAGGTTTAAGACTTGGACAGCAACTGATGAGGAGCAACAAAACAAAATTGCTTTCTCTGCACCGGTGAAAGTGAATTGATTATCCAGTAAGAGTGAATTCTTAACCATACTTCTGGCAATTTATTGATAAAAGGCAAGGATTGCACAGCATTGATAATAAGAGGTGTCAGGTTTATGACTTATATTTTATGCTCTTTTCTAATGCCTTGAAAGGTCTTCTGGCTCTGGCTCTCCATTTTACTGGTTTAAACCAAGTCAGTGAGGAAAACATACCCCTAATTCATATATATGGGAAGATCCCTAAATTATATTTTAAAACAACCAACAGAGTATTTTCCACTGTATCGCATTATAGACTATAACCATCACAGCTACTTCTCCTACCTCAACTAAGGGGGGCATTAATTAAAGGGGAATGCCAGTAAGAATGGGAAGAATACCTTTTAACCAAAGTTTTTCGAGCTGATCTAAATATCATATACAATCAATCATTTTCTATAGGGCAGTTCTAGTCTAACCCATCACTGCAGTAGATAAACTTCACATGAGGGGAGGGTTTTATTTCTAACCTCAGTTTTTACTTTCCTCTTTTTTTTTTTGCTTGATTTTGCTTTTTTTAATCAACATATAAAATTGTGTTTTTCTCCAGGATGGGCTTTTGCATTTTTTTACAAAACTGAATTTCGGCCTTCAACATAAGAAATGTAAAGCTGATCTAGAAAAGGAGTCAATACCAGTGAAAAATAATTAATTAGTAAAATGTAAATTAAAAAAAAGAGAGAGAGATATCTACCTCTAAGAAAGAAGCAAAATGTAATAACCCGCTATTCAGAGAATATCCCACTTTGTATATTCACATAAAACCACAATTGTAAGTATCGTCAGATAACCAGCATCTGTCTGTGGTTGCTGAGACCTGTACTAAAATGGAGAAAGGCTGAATAACAATATTTTTACCGATTTATTACCATATCCTTATTGCCAAACTACTGGGAAATTTTGAGAAATGTCTGGTAACTGCAACTATGGCATTTTATTATTTACGAATCCCACTAATTTAATTGAAGTGCTTTTATAATTTGTAAGGTTTTATTTTTATCTATGTATTTATTGAATAGAGTATAGTTACTGTATGATGAGTGTGCAAAGATTGGGATCTTTTTTTTTTTTTTTTACAGTAAATGTTATTGATATAGAGAATGCGCATTAAGTATATGGGTATAATTACATTTCTGACAGTGCTAGCTCACTGCAGCAAATTTAATTCCCTTAAATGCAGCAATAAATTAGCTAATGCACTCAGCACATTCTCGAGCTTAGTATTATATCTCTTGGTCATCTGTAAACTAGATGTAGACGTTTAAATTTTTTTGCAAAAATTTTGAGTCTGTGCTTTGCCTTGATAAAGGGACCCACAATCAATAGTAACATATCAGTTCATCTCCATGAGGTCAAAAAGAGAACACAACAATGGAATCCTAATCAGCTGATTCAGGACTGTCCTCACTGAAATGACCAATTCATCAAATACAATGTAATGCATTATTAATGTCACTACTTTTTAACTTGACATAAAATTCATGGTTTTTTTTACCAGTAAATGTGGTCACATCGCACCAGCCCTTCAAACCCACTTATTTTAAAATTGCTGATCATGCAGTGTTCAACATATCACTTGTTATTTCTTATTTTTTTAAAAATATGTTATTTTGAATGAGGATCTAATGTTTCAGGTTGACAGCTTTAAATAAAACATGTGTCTTCCCCATCCTTTGTGTAATGTTCTAACAAAGGGTCAAGTGTTATTAATGTTCAGATACTAACATAAATGCAAAGGGGCACACTTGCAAATCCCTTAGCAACTAGTCATGTTCTTGCCACAATTGCACAAAGCTAATTGATGTCTGGTTACCATGGATTAATGCACGAGTGACTAATAATTAAATCAGACATATAAAGGTTTAGTGCATATACTGTAAATTTCTATGTTCTATATATATAAATATATATATATATATATATATGCCTGTGATGAGTGTCTGGATTCTGGATGGGGTTATTTTTGACCATTCATCCATACAAAATCTCTCCAGTTCAGTTAAATTTGATGGCTGTCGAGCATGGAAGGTCTGTTTCAACCCATCCCATAGATTTTCGATAATATTCAAGTCGGGGGACTGTGACGGCCATTCCAGAATATTGTACTTCTCCCTCTGCATAAATGCACTTTGTAGCGTGTTTAGGGTCATAGTCTTGTTGGATTATCCAACCCCTGCGTAAATTCAACAATTGTGTCTGTGGCCTTCCATTTCCTGATTACATTCCTTTCAGTTGAAACTGACAGTTTTAACTTCTGAGATAGCTTTTTGTAGCCTTCCCCTAAACCATGATACTGAAGAATCTTTGTTTTCAGATCTTTTTAGAGTTGCTTTGAGGATCTCATGCTGTCACTCTTCAGAGGAGAGTCAAACAGAAGCACAACTTGCAATTGGCCACCTTAAATACTTTTTCTCATGATTGGACACATCTGCCTATGAAGTTCTAGGCTTAAAGTGGACCTGTCATCCAGACACAAAATCTGTTTTAAAATTAAATATGATTTTTTAAAAAATTTTTATTAAAGCATTCATATCTGTTGTAAGCTCACTTAAAAATCTCCGCTGTCAATCAAATATTGTCTGCCACTCCTCTATGCCCTGGGCGTAGAGGCGGGGCAGACAATTACTTTCACTTTCCATTCAGCACTTTTTAGATGTCACTGCTTTCGACATATTCCACCGTTCTCGTTACCATTTAATTGTGGCGCCATGGCACATCAGGTCCCCCATTCTGGTGCACAAATAAGATTTTGAGATGATGCAAAGCTTGTCTTAATAACAGTGTCCACAAAATGGCTCCTGCCGGCTTGCTATAATTATGAATTCCCAGATTTGAAGGAAACTAGATTCAAATAATTTATATAGTGTAATTAAAGTTCATTTTGCTTGACTAATGTGATAAAATAGAATTTTGAATAATTTTTTTGGGGGACAGGTCCCCTTTAACAAGCAAATCCAACCAATTTGGTGTTGCCAGTAATCAGTATTGAGCAGTTATATGCATTCAAATAAGCAAAATTACAAGGGTATCCAGAATTTTTGCACATCCAGTTTTTCCCATTTGATTTCATTTCATACAACTGAATACTGCTTCACTAAAAATCTTTGTTCAGAAAACACCCCAGTACTCAGATGTTCCTGGGAAATGAAAGACATACCACTGCTATCTTTTTTGTTGAAAGTGGAGTAAATTATTAGGCAGGCTGAGAGGGGTTCCCTCATATATATACAGAGACAACTTTTTTTCTAATTCTGGTTCTGTACATTAGCACAATGTATTTTAAATGAAACAACTCAGATGCAGTTGAACTGCAGACTTTCAGCTTTAATTCAGTGGGTTGAACAAAAAGATTGCATAAAAATGTGAGGAACTAAAACCTTTTTTTTAACACAATCACTTCATTTCAGGGGCACAAAAGTAATTGGACAAATTAAAAAACTGAAAATAAAATGTTCATCTAATACTTGGTTGAAAATGTGATCAAGAACTAGAAATGATGCAGTCCTGAAAATTTTGGGTGCAAAGGCATCTGATTTGTATAAAAATACTACATTATGGTACCATTATGTTCGACAGACAAATCTCCCCCTTGTTGCTGCCATTATGTTGGAATTGTGGGGAAAATCTGTATTCTGGATAAAATACATGATGAATTGCATCTGAAATTGGACACTTCACTTATATTTATAAATGAGCCCTAATGTTCACTGTGACCTGGTTGATTGAAAACCTTCATAGACATACACATGTAAATTTGCATACAGATGGAGCAGACTTATTGATAGATCTGTCCCCAATGGCCACACCCTTTTTCCTGTTACAATGACTGATGATGTGTGAGTGCCATATATGCCAATACCATATGCACCAGATTTATTTGATGTATGAAAGGGAATGCTGTACACCACATAGTGAGTCACACGATGAGAGCAAACCACAAAGTCACATCATAGTTTCAGCACTAGTGGGGGATTATTATTATTGTGTTAAGGCTTTGATTAGACCAGTACTGGTATTGCGGAGAAGTTTTGAGGGAATTGGATCAAGCCTGCAGGTGGTAAGGTGAGAAGAGGCCAGAAGCTTTGAGACTTCCTCATCAGTGACAGGGGTGAAGGAGCAAAGGAGAGACTGGGGAGGGTGGAGGGAGGGTGGTGGAAGTCTGGGGGGGTTGAGTAGTGTAATGTCCCTTCTGATATTTAATAAAATGTTACTACAGGTCCAGTCATAGTAACCAATAGCAAATTAGCAAAAATGTTATTGGATGCTTTATGTTACTGCACTACATGTGGGATTCATTTAATAAGTCTGTCCCTTTAAGTGGCTTAAATTGCCCTTTCTAATTTGACACTTTCTGAAGGCACGTTCATTCCTCATATGGCAGGTCTACAATGAATATCTAGAGCAGTGACACCCCAGATCATTTTGATGGAGATTTGTTCATACTAAATATGGATTGAAATAAAATAGCTTCCTGGTGAATACAGATTGGTAGATCATTTTCACACCCTACACCTTAACATAAACTGGGTCCCACAGCCCTTCTAATACTGTATATATCAAAGTATTTGTATGTATTCTCTGAGCTTCCTTCTGCTCTGCCTCTCCATAGCTGGAAACAGAACAGGTAATTCTTGCTCTACTATACAGTAACAATACCTGAGTAGTATAGTTAGAGAAGCGCAAAAATTACACTCCCTATCATTAATGCTTGAAGGGTAACTGTATGTAACAGGGTTACATACAGCGTCAACAACCTACACCTGTAATTGTTGTACAATTATTCATTTTTATGCAAATATGATCTGCAGTATTTATTTCAGAATTATATATGATTTCTTCCATGGAACAAAGCAATCATCCATTAGCACATGTTTGCCTGTAATGGTTTGGTCGTCGTCTGGCTGATCAACAAAATAAGAACCACTATCCTGTTAGAATAAAGTAATTGCCTTTTTTTGTGTTAGCATTCTCTCCAAAGAAAAGCAGTGTAGGAAAATAAACAGAAAAGACCGGTGATTCATCAAATGCCAGACTTGAAAGGGAGGGTTATTGCCTTTTAAGTCAACTGAACATGATGGATTTCATACATAAGCGAAGAAGGATACAGATAAAGGCAGGGGTGTTGCTAGGTTCCCCAGAGGCCTCTGACAGACCCAGAATGAGATCTGTGAATTCAAATGCCATCCTGTCTGACAGACGCATGCTATCTTTTAGATTCACAGGCTACAGAGGTGTTGCACACTGTACATTTTTGCTTGATTAAATGCAGCCAGCTATTCAACTGTATTAAATACAGGTATAGGATCCGTTATCCGGAAACCCATTATCCATAAAGCTCAGAATTATGGAAAGGCTTTGTCCCAAATACTCCATTTTATTTAAATCAACATTTTTAAAAGTGATTTCCTTTTCTCTTTAATAATAAAACAGTACCTTGTACTTGATAAAAAACTGAGATATAATTAATCCTTATTGGAAGCAAAATCAGACTATTTGCTTTGTATAACATTTACATGATTTCTAATAAACTTCAGCTATTAAGATCTAAATTACAGAAAGATCCATTATCTGAAAAACACCATCTCCCAAGCATTTTGGGTGACAGCTCCCATACCTGTATATCAACTATTAATGAGTTTAGTGATTATTGGTTCTGGGTGTCCAGTTACTTAGCATAGATTTGTACAGGTATGGGATCCATTATCCAGAACCCCATTATTCAGAAAGCTCAGATTAAGAGACGGCCATCTTCCATTTTAATTGAATAATCCAAATTTTAAAAAATGATTTCCTTTTTCTCTGTAAGAATAAAACAGTACCTTGTACTTTATCCTAAGGTATAATTAATCCTTATTGGAAGCGAAGCAATCCTATTAGGTTTATTTCATATTTAAATTATTTTTAAGTAGATTTAAGGCATGGAGATCCAAATTACAGAAGGATTTCTTGCACGGAAAACCACAGGTCCCAAGCATTCTGGATAACAGGTTCCATAGCTGGATATAAAAACAACTAAATATGGATTGAGCCGTTGTAATATATTGTTGAAAAAGTGTATAAACACATTACCTATATTTGCTGCGTTCATTAAAAATTAAGACATGTTGTAAGTAAATAAATAAGTATAAAAAATTATGCAAGAAGGAAAGAAATAACAGTATACAAGTGTCTCAGTTCTGTATGAATTCAAGCAGTAATCCTTTAGTCCTTTCAAACACTCAATGTGCAGGAATGAAAGAATAATGTTATGTTAATGTGGTTCTTTAATACAGTGCCTGGCTTTTTGAATGTCTTTTGTAGTTACTATAGCAACCTTTGTAGTAATTATATATACTTCGTCAGCCACCGAGTTCAGTAGAAACTTACCAATTATGGGGATAAAAATCTTCAGGGAGTGTCACCTCTTGGCCCAGCTACAGTTCTGACAGCGCAGCTTAATATGTTTTGTGGCTTCATCTGGGTTTTAGAAAGAATGTCCTGTTTTAATTGTTTTACAGTATTTATCAGTATAAGCTTGCTTAAAATATACAATTATATTTGTGTTTATTGAAAGACTAAATTAACAGGGAACATTTAAGGCAAAATATATATTGCCTTCTTATAGTAACAAAGTAACATAGTATGTTAGGTTGAAAAAAAATACACATCCATCAAGTTCAACCTTTTAAGTCTATATATAACCTACCTAACTGCTAGTTGCTAGCATTCATTTAGCTTTATTTGACCTTTCCCTTATATTAATTAACATTAAATTGACTCCTGTGAGGAATGTTGCTTTGTTCAACAATCTACCCCCACATATATCATAAAAGGCACTCGGTTTGCCCAACCCTGAGAGACCTATTTATCAAAATTCAAATTTCAGAATTTTTTAATCAAATCAAATATAAGGTTTTACCAAAAATATTACCAAACTTCAATGTCTGCTCATTTATTAAAAAAATGTAATCTAAAAAAACTATAAATAGAAATAGAAACGTATAAAAACATGAATGCATCAAATTTGTATTCTACGTAATTGCTTCAAACAAATAACTTATTTATGGGACAATGGCAGATTGATATGGCTTACAGCAGTCAGGCAGTACAGCTCTCCAGTACATTACTGCACACAGTGGAAAACCTTCACAGTTTCTGATATTTACAGTAGATTTCCTCTCAGGGGGTAGTGCAACCTGTCTTGGTGATTTTCCCAGGCACTAGGGATGCCACGGGGTATCTTGTTCCTTGGCACTTTCTCTTCTCCTGAGCTCACCCACTTGTGTCCCTGTCTGGTGGCTTGATCACTGCAAGGGTGCTAACCCCAACTACTCTCCTTGTTGGAGCCAGAAAGCTAAAATAATCTGGCACTATATTTCACTCCTAGAGTGACTATAACATAAACTCCTACCACTAAATTGAGACCTGGTACTGTCCAGACCCACTCCTGTACCCACCTCCCAGCAAGGCGGGATCCAGGAAGAGAGCCTACAGCACATGTGTGGGCTCTTCCTTTTAAACACTGCCACCTACTGGGTAAACCTTAAATTACAATGGACCCAGGAAAAGGGACATAGCATCCTGGGTGACTCAAAGGACCACTTAGGTGTCCATATACTGTCTGAGTACCTACCTAAACCTCAGGGTCTCTACACAAATTTTAATATATTTTTGCTCTTAATAAACATTGTACATTCAAGTTTTTGAAAACATAATTTGAAATCAGGACTTTTAGTTCCAAGAAATTTAAATCAAGAAAATCTGAAGGTTGATTATTCATCCCTTTAAGTATCTTTTTAGTGAGCGCAATAAACCGCTCCATTCCTACTAAATTATGATGTGCATAATTTGTCTTGTGATAGCCAGTGCATTTTTATGTATAGGTACAGATGTGACAACTTTAGGGAGGGGGGGCATGGTGCCTACTAGTGATGTGCGGGCCGGCCAGATACCTGCAGCGCCGCGGGTCGGGCGGGTTCGGGACAACCTCACACTCCTCTTCATGGGTGGTTGGTGGGTGTGGGTTGAGCTCTTTTCCTGCTCTGCATCTGGGTCAGGTGTGGGTTGGGTTTTACCCGACTTGCACCTCACTAATGCCTACATATAAAAACAGGCAAAAACAATCCCCCACTGAAACATTGCAGCTAAATCCAACAGTGAAGCATAGTATGCCAACTGTAAAGTACAGGTGAAAAGTGGGAGCAGGCCATGAGAGGTACGGTGCCAGGACAGCACTGGCAATAGTTGCTATTAGTTACACAAATATGTGCAAAAATCGATTGTTTGCAATTGTTTAGACAACTCATAGATTTGGGGGGGGTTGAAAAATTGCAGAATACAATGCTAATTCATATTTTATATGAACTATAGAATTTATTATATATAAACATCAGTCAATGTGATCTGCCCAGTCAATGTGATCATTTTCTGATGAACTGGGTGTCCATGTATGCCTTTAGGATGAATTAAGCTCATTATAAACAGTGACATACATAAATCATAAGTATTGGCATTTTACATCAATCAGAGACCATGAGGGCACCAACCCTACTGGGCCTGATGCATTATTGTTACACCTCTTTGAGTGTATTAGAATCAGGGGTGTAACAGCAGCAGAACATGCAACTCAATCAGGCCCAGTAGGGTTGATGCCCTCATGGTCTCTGATTGATATACAATGCCAATACTGTTTAGAATTTACTCAATTCATCCTAAAGGTATGAACAGGCCCCTTAGTCATAAGAATCAAGCCTAAATTGATCCTGAATAAGAATCCTTTTCATCCTATATAGATGTTAAAGAAAAAATGTAAAATATTGGTCGTTAATGCAAAAATCGTCCGCAAAGTAAAAATGTTGTCTTTGTGAACAGTTTGCAGTGTGTGTAATAAAACTTGTTAATGAAAAAGTTACCACATTAGCTCCAAAAGAGCACACCACCTACAAGCAGGTGTCAAAGGTTCACCAGGTGCAATTAAGATTTGCAATGCATATTTCAATAAAGCTAAATATGAATATGAAAAAAAAGATTTGCAATGCAATAAAAGCCTAATGAAGAATATTACATTATGACATGCACATTTTTATTTGCAAACATGTTCTCTTTCAAATTGTATTATATTACCCTCTACGTGCTATTTTGAAGAAGTTGGTTGCTTTTGACCAATCAGGCTTTAAACTGCTGATTTTGTATTCCAGCTGGAAACTCAGGAAGGGTTATTCATCTGCTATGTCTTTCCATGGTAGAAGTGTAAGGATTCTTACACACATGACTTTCTTTATGCGGTTCCTTTGTTGGTAGATTTGTCATACGTTCCACCACAGGGAACTCTATTCCAGGAGGGTGCAGGTGGAAAGCATCTTGATATAAACGGGAAGTAGTCTAGTAGTTTAGTGTGTATGGGGCTGTTTATGATTACCCTGGGCAGAAGTGCAAGCGCACTAAGGGTCACAAACATGTCTTCAGATGCTTAAGCCAGCAAGCTGGGCACAGACCACAATAGAGCCCAATGGCAGGCAGAAAAGGACATGGCTGCCTTTTGCCCACTTAAGCTGCTCTCTATACCTTGGATTGGATATAAAATGTGGTATCTTTGTTGGGCCCATTAACCTCTAGCTACACTGCTGGGGAAATGTACAAGTTGTTTTTTTATTAATACCAATATAATACATGGAAAATACTCTTCTTGCAAAATATAAATATGAACAAGAGTCATGTTAAGCTTTTAATTCATTTCATTGCAGTGAATATGATGATGTTCATTTGGGGAAGTTTGTGGTGTTTGTATCTTTTGTTATGAATGATCAAAGCTAACATGTAAAACTTTACAAAATGTGTTTCAGTGAAAATTGTTGCCAAGCAACTGTTGAATTAAGAATGATAATGCAGTAAAGAGTTTAGAGAGGCAAGGGTAATTCACTGAATCAGTGCCATTACTGTTAGGTTACAAAGAATTAGACTTGCAGTTACTGTATTCATAAGCAATTTTGCTTGATGTGGTATCCAAGCATATTCTATGGCTATTATTCAAAGGAGGAAATAAAATGCATCCATTTGCTCTTAATTATGGTACTATGCATATTCCAGAGAGTCACTTACAAGAAGTCAGGTAAAATAATTGTAGATTGTATTTGAGTTGCATAGCTGCTTAGAGTGGTACCACCCAAAATAGCCTTCCAACAATGGTAAAGGGGAAGTTAATGACTCATATAATCAAATGATCAAATAATGAAATATTGTAACTTCATTGTACAGATATAGGACCTATTATCTTCAATATATGGGGTCTGGGGCATGCCAAATGACGTCCCTATATGCTTCATATGAATGGTAGTTTTCTAAATAGCTAATGCTGTGGAAGGGCTGCACACCTTTGGGATCAAAATGGCTGCACTATATGATCAAAATCCATTTAATAGTAGTTTAATATAATAGTTGCCTATGATTAGGTGCCTTGGACAAACACTTAAAGCTAACATGTATCCTTAAAAAAAGATTTAAAAGGGCAATATTTCCTGATATGTATATGGCAGTTTAGTAAGATTGTTTGATAGGGCACTTATTATAATTTATATTATGGACTGATTTACTTTTTCTCCGGGTCTGTTTCGAAAAGTGACAATTGCAAATCTGAAAATACTCCAGCTAAATCCAGTCAAAATCAAGTCAATGGCAGATGTCCCTTTTACAACTGGAAAATCTTTCTTTTATTCGTGTTTTTTTGAGGTTTTCAGTTGTTTTTGACACTGGCTTTTGTTTGACAATATGAAAAAGTCATAGTTATCGTGCGAGTTAAGTGCTTGTTCTGAAGCTTGGAGGCTTGGAGACAAGTTTTGGTTGTATAAAAACCAGGTATACTGCCTTGTAGTTTGCCAATCCTTATAGAGGCTACCAAATGGCCAATCACAGCACTTATTTGGCACCCCAAGAACATTTTTCATGCGTGTGTTGCTCTCCAACTCCTTTTACTTCTGAATGTTGCTCACGGGTTTAAAAGGTTGGGGATCCCTGTTGTAGGGTAAAACAAAATGATAACATGTGGAGGCTTGTTTATTAAAGGCTGGCTTTAAGTGGTTAGGATCAGCACAGCTCCCATTGACTTCTATAGCACCTTGAGAACTGTTACTTGGAAAAGTTTTTGTGGTTTTTATACTTAATATATCTCAACCTTTTAGAGCTTTTTAGAAAAGTAGGATAACCATGGATGTTTTGAAATTTGTGGAAAAAAATCACAATTCAGGTGTTAGTAAATGGACTCCATAAAGTAATTTTTAAGTTATCTTCTTGTATTTATTGTTGTTGTGAGTCCCCACCCCCACCAACCCAAGCATAAACACCCACACATATTGTAGGTAATTGTATTTTAATGTATTTATTTAATTTGCCCACCAAAGCATTCGTTTTACAGCTTTGCCTCTGGACATATTGCTCTGTAGTGTAAAAATGTTTCTTCAGCACAGCATATTCTCATCTTTCAAATTAATTAGGCCAAAATCGAACGCATAAAATTTGAAGTAATGCTTAACCTTGGACATTTCAAATGGAAACCTGATTAGTAATTATACCTCACAATCATTCATATTTGGATTAAAAATCTTCATTGCAATTTGGTAACTATTAAATTAATTTCTATTTTTGGATATAAATCTTGCACTCAACATGCAAATTATATATATATATATATATATATATATATATATATATATATATATATATATATATATATATATATATATATATATATACACATATATATAAAGTTGCATATAGGACTGCACTCCCAGAGACATATGGTGCTGCCACCGGGTTAACTACTGGTGTGCACCCAAATGTCAGGCGGAGCGAACTACAGTGAGTATACATAGATAAGAATAAAAGGGGTAGCGTGGTGGTAAAATGCATGATCAGCACGATCAGCAGGGAGCAAGTTAAAACCCTCACACAGGAAGCGACTGGATCACCATGGCAATGGGGGCGGAGCCAATGCCAGATACTACCGGAGACCGGTGAGCTTGGTATCTCTGGGTGCTGTAAGATCATCGTGTTGATGGGGAATTCCAGCACTCCACACTGGTATGTGCTGCGTTTGAGTAGAACTACAAGGGAACAATTAGCCAAATCCTCAGATCCCTTGGGATAAGTGTTTTTAATTTTTCACCTTGACCGCAATCAAGGTGTCAGCGCCATTGAGAGATATGGCTTGCACTTTTTAAATTAACAAGGGCACGAGAAAGATTGAAAAGGATTGACACTAATACTAATTGGTCAAAAGCAATAGACGTTTATTCACTGAAACTACACAAGATATAAAATGACGGATAGCTATTATGTATACTGTTGTAAAATGTTGACACCCACAAATGATGTCATACTTACCTGTTTGGCGCCATCTTCTCACTTTTAAATGACATCACTGTTGTGGAGTTTTCACTTCCTAAAGACGGCCCGAGTAATGGAGCCGAATCCTTGAAATAAAGAAGATTTGCTTTTCTCACTTATAAAGTCATTGGAGTGCAGTTTGTGATCAGTTTATATATCAATAAATATATAGATACAGTTTTTGGTTCTGTATATCACCACAATGAATTTTAAATGAAATAACTCAGATGCAGTTGAACTACAGACTTGTAGCTTTAATTCAGTGGGTTGAAAAAAAGATTGCATAAAAATGTGAGGAACTAAAGCCTTTTTTAACACAATCACTTTATTTCTGGGGCTCAAAAGTAATTAAACCATTGATTCAAAGGCTGTTTCATGGGCAGGTGTGGGTAATTCCTTTGTTATGTCATTATCAATGAAGCAGATAAAAGCCCTGGAGTTGATTTGAGGGGGTGCAACATGCGGTAAAAGGAGCTCTACATTCAGGTGAAACAAGCCATCCTTAAGCTATCCGAGAAATTGCTACAATATTAGGAGTGGCAAAATCTACAGTTTGGTACATCCTGAGAAAAAAAGAAAGAACTGGTGAACTGAGCAATGCAAAGAGACCTGGACGTCCACGGAAGACAACAGTGGTGGATGATCACAGAATCACTTCCATGGTGAAGAGAAACCCCTTCACAACAGCCAAACAAGTGAACAACACTCTCCAGGAGGTAGGTGTATCAATATCCAAGTCTACCATAAAGAGAAGACTGCATGAAAGTAAATACAGAGGATGCACTACAAGGTGCAAGCCACTCATAAGCATCAAGAATAGAAAGGCTAGATTGGACTTTGCTAAAAAAAAAAACATCTAAAAAAGCCAGCACAGTTTTGGAAAAACATTCTTTGGACAGATGAAACCAAGATCAACCTCTTTCAGAATGATGGCAAGAAAATAGTATGGAGAAGGGGTGGAACAGCTCATGATCCAAAGCATAGCACATCATCTATAAAACATGTAGGAGGCAGTGTGATGGTTTGGGCGTGCATGGCTGCCAGTGGCACTGGGACACTAGTGTTTATTCATGATGTGACACAGGACAGAAGCAGCCAAATGAATTCTGAGGTGTTCAGAGACATACTGTCTCCTCAAATCCAGCTAAATGCAGTCAAATTGATTGGGAGGCGTTTCATAATGAACCAAAACATACAGCCAAAGCAACCCAGGAGTTTATTAAAGCAAAGTAGTGGAATATTCTTGAATGGTGATGTCCATGAGTTCAAGACTTCAGGCTGTCATTGCCAGCAAAGGGTTTTCAACCAAGTATTAAAAATGAACATTTTATTTTCAGTTTTTTAATTTGTACAATTACTTTTGAGACCCTGAAATGAAGTGAATGTGTTAAAAATGCTTTAGTTCCTCACATTTTTATGCAATCTTTTTGTTCAACCCACTGAATTAAAGCTCATTGTGGTAATGTACAGAATCAAAATTAGATAAAAGTTGTCTCTGACCAAATATTTATGGGCCTAACTATATATATTGTAAGATATGGGTGTCTAAAGGGCACAATATTGTGTGTATTTCATCAGCATTAGGCTAGTGAAATGTAAACTCCATGGAAGACTGTGTTGCTGCAGCTAGTAAAGCTGTTTAGTTCTATACCGGCTCAGGAAAAGCTGGAGTGTGGGTCCCTGGTGTGAATGGAAGAGAGCGGGGGTGGGGCTTCCATTCCTTGCTCCATGTAAGGGTTTGCAGCTGCCTAATTAGTAGTTTGCTAGTTAATTGATAATAGTTTAAAGGAGGTGTGGAGCAACACCTTAGAGCTAGCTTCCCCCAGAGACCTCCTTGAGTGGAGGAGGGTGATGGACCACTTGTGAACCTCCTTGAGTGGTGGGAAGAAGGAGTGCTGGTAAGCACTTGGGAACAAGAGTGTGATTCCCCTGAGTTGGAGAGAGCTCCAAAGGACTGGAAAGAGGTAAAGAGAAAATCCTCCCAGGAGACAAGCGTGTCTCAGGTGTGTCTCAGAGAGGATTCTGGGATTTGTATTCCCTATGTCAAAGCGTGTGAGGGCTTAAAGTGTGAGTAACGTGTACACCAGTGAGGTTGTTGCTATCTTTTATGTATATAGAAGTAAAACATTCACATAGCACAGAGATTGGGCATCACTAGTGATGGGTCGAATCTGTGCCGTTCGACCGTTCGCGTCCGCCGAATGTTCGCGAACGTTTGGGAACATTCGCATTTTGAGTTCGCGTTCGATTCGAATAATAATCGCTCGACCATTCGACCATTCGATTCCTTCGACCGCTAAAAATCGAACGATTTGCATTCGTTCGAACGATTGTAAGCATTCGATCGAATGATTTTCATTCAATCGAACGCTAAAAATCATTGTAATCGAACGATCGAACGATTTTAAAACGTTCCATAGAATGATTTTTCATTCGTTCGAATGCTTAAAACGTTCGATCGTTCGATTCGAATGATTTTAGCATTCGATCCAATGAAAATCCTTCGATCGAATGATTAAAATCCTTCGATCGTTCTAATCGAACGATTTTAGCGGGTGTTCGAAGTTCGCGAACTGTCCGCGAACGTTCGCATTTTTTGCCGGTGTTCGCGAACGGCGTTCGCGAACACCAAATCGGCAGTTCACTACATCCCTATTTATCAAGCATACGGAACCCGTGGTACAAACAATATATATAGGGTAATCAACTACAAAATTTACATATACAATTGTAAAAGCAACAGCTCAATGTACAGTGATACAGGCAGAATAATCAACCCACCCCCAAAAAAAGAAAGATTATTATGAAAAATGATTATTAGTGATACGGTGCAGTCCATGAGATAAAAAGGTAATAAAAATCCAGAAGAAAGAAAAAATAGAAAAAAAAAAGAAAATATAAAAAAGAGATCAAATGCAAGTCCGTAAAAAATAATAATAACATAATCTACTAAACAGGGGATAAGTGCAACAAAGTAACAAGCAGAGAAACAGGACATAACTTGGCAACTAATGTATCAGCACAGAAACAAAATATAGGTACAAAGAATGTAACTCACCCTGCCTGTACAGGAAAGAGTTTTTTTTAACTATCCCTGGAAAGTTATCAGGGAATTTTTCTTATCTGTTGAAAAATAGAAGAAAGGTTAGTTAAATCAAACAGGACAAATTATATTCCTCATTGAGGCCCTTAGGGCACCTGCATTGCAATAACCAAATCCACAAGCATTCCCTCTGGAGTAATCAACTCTTTTTGTCCTGACCTTGTCTTACTTTCACTTTATCCAAAATTTGCCACCATAGCTGTGCCACACGTTGCCATTGCGTGTAAATATGTCTGACTAATAAAGTTTCTTTTTTGGTTATTTTTTCGTTTCCTTGCTAGTAAGATTCGGCTGTGTAAGAGGTGGTTGGTAATTGTGTATTGTACGTTTCTGTTCATTGAGTCTGGTTTTTATGGGTCTAAATGTTTGACCCACATATGCTAGTCCACATGGGCATTTGATGCAATACACCACATCACTGGTATCACATTTTATCTTTTATACACACCCATTACAGGGTTCAAAACATGAGATAAAAGGGTTCTACACATGTGATACCAGTGATGTGGTGTATTGCATCAAATGCCCATGTGGTCTAGCATATGTGGGTCAAACATCTAGAGTGGAGTCATCTTTCAGGTACGGTCATGGGAATTGTTATACTGAGTGCTTGGAACCTGTGGTTTTAAGGATAAGGGGTCTTTCGGTAATTTGGATCTCCATTCCTGAAGTCTGCTAAAATGTATTTAAACATTAAACAAACCCAATAGCATTGTTTTGCCACCAATACGCATTAATTATGTCTTAGTTTGGATCAAGTACAAGACCCTGTTTTATTATTACATAGATAAGGGAAATTCATTTTTAAAATGTGAATTATTTGATTAAAATGGAGTCTGAGAGTTGTTATTCAGTAATTCCAGAACTTTCTGGATAACGGGTTTCTGGATAATGAATCCCACACTTTTAAATGCTAGTATTAAGATAAATTAACTTGAATGCTCTGGGGAGACATAAATCTGCTTCAGTGGGTTTGAAATCCACATTGTTTTATGGCTTTTATAACATGTCCATTCAAGATAGGCGAGATAATGGTTTATTGAAGTGCTACTAAGGTACTGGTTAGGAACCTCAACCTCAACTTCATATATCTCCATTTCCAAAAAGGTAAAAAGTCATGGAATAAATCACCCCTTTTTTTGAAAATGTTGGTGCATGGTAGTTATCAAGTGGAGAAAGCAGCTACATGGACATGGTTTATTTATTTGTTGCATGGTCTTCTTTCACTATTGGGCAGATTTATTAACATTCAAATTTCAACTACACCTTAATTAATTAACTTGTCATTTTCCTCAAACAACTGAATCAAATGTACTGACACTATTGCAGTACACTCTCAGTCACTGCTAATGGTGAAGGGTGCAGAGGACCAGTTCAGTTAATATATCTGCAGAGGGATGTGTTATATTCAAGTTCACTGTCTTGTTAGTTTGGTCTCATAGCGTATTTTTAATCAACTAATTAAAGCCAACTATCATGTGTTTCCTTACACAACCCAAAACTATAAAAAAAACTCTTCAAAATGACACTCTGAAAATACACAACAGAGATTTCAGCACTGATAAATTGTGTAGACAGATTTACAACCAGTTTGAAGCAAACAATAACGAGACCTAGATACGTTGACAGGAAATGTCAAATATAATTTGGCTTTGTGAAACAGTTGCAGATTTATTTAGGTTCAAAGTACAGACATTAGAATTAAGCTGTCAAATCAACCCTAGATATGCCTGTTTAACAGCTCAGATATAATATGTGTGTGTGTGAAAGGTCAGCTAAGCTATACTGGTATATATGTCATTTAAGGTAAATGCACTTCAACTTACTCTTAAACACATATAGGGGCCTATTTACTTAGTTCGAGTGAAGGAATAGAATAAAAAAAAGTTCGGATTTCGAATTATTTTTTTGGCTACTTCGACCATCGAATTGGCTACTTCGATCTTCGACTACGACTTTGAATCGAAGGATTCAAACTAAAAATCGTTCGACTATTCGATAATCGAAGTACTGTCTCTTTAAAAAAAACTTCGACCCCCTACCTCACCATCTAAAACCTACCGAACCTCAATGTTAGCCTATGGGGAAGGTCCCCATAGGCTTTGTAACCTTTTTTTGGTGGAAGAAAAATCGTTCGTGGTAGAAATTACAGTTTCTTGAATTCATTAAAGGGGACATTCAATGTAATGTGCTGCCTTTTCCAGGCTGTGCCAGGAAACCATATAGCATTATTGCCTACAAGATGAGGTGGGGTCACTTAAGCTATATGTTTGAATTTCAAATTCAACTAGGGAATTGTTAAAATTCAATTCAATTTTTTTTTAAATTCTAATTTCATTTTTGAGATTTATCATACACTGGTGTGTATGACTCGAGTTAATCGAGTTAATTCGAACTTTAATAAATAACCTTCCATATACTAACAAGAGAAAAGAAAATAATTAAATGGATATTGACACTTTACTGTAAATCCCCAGTGGAAGCTGACATTTTACTAGTTTGTAATCAAAGATATAAGGGGAATTGTAGTTTCTGCACCTGCAGAAATGTTAGATCAAGTTACTTGATTATCTAGAAAAATATCTTTATGGTGTAACATAGACGCTTCAGTTTCTACTGAACTGCCGCTCCAGACATGCAGTGCCATTGCTAAACTTTAATTGCCATCATTCTCCATGCATATGATTGGTCTCATGCATATAATTTAGCTAATAAAACCGCATATTGTGCCTGACCAAATACTTATGAACTACAATTGCCAGCATGACATATAAGCTGCTGCTATCCTGCATTATTTGATTTATAACAATCTGGTGTAAGGACTGTTTTAAAGTGAGAGATCCAGAACAGTTATAACCAAAATATATGACAGGTTAAAGTGACCCCCTGCTTGCATTTCTTAATTTTAAGCACAGTAACCAAAAACAAACAACTTTATGTAACATACATACATTTACTTACCTCCGAAATTGAGCCAGCAATGGCTTCGCTGAAACATCACAACTCTTCGCCAGGCATAGATTCGCCAGGACAACACTAATTCACGAAAATCCGAAGTTGCGTCCAGGGTTCCGAATGCTTGCGAAGTTGCGCTAGCGATAATACGATAAGCAGTTCGAAGACCTGTGATGCCTAATTAGCATACGGCGTGAAGTTAAAGTACAATGGAAGTATATGTTGCAGTAAATACATTAAACTACACAAGCCTGGGAACCTTAATAAAATAAAATAGAGGTGTTATTTTGCCCTACACATGTGCCCACTGTATAGTTTAGGTGCCATATGTTAGGATATGTAGGGGGGAGAGAGGAAACCCAAAAAACTATTTATGATCTTTTTCAGCCTATCACCCTGTAAAAAGTAAAAGACACCAACGTTTTTTGGGACTTTTTTTTGAGGAACTCCTATTTACTCTATTGCACTTTGCCTGGTCTGAGGTGGCGAAGGCAAGTCTGGCTCAAGATGTAACATTCAGTAAAATCCGCATCTTAGTGAATATGTGTAGTTACGTCCATTTGCCAGAACGAAAATTCGCCTGGCGTTAGAGTGCGAAGTAGCAAGAGTCTATATCCTTAGCTAATGAATTTACGCCAGCGACCGTTAGTAAATTGGCGAAGTTCTGAAATGACGTTACGCCATAGTGTTTCGTGGATTACAAACACCTTCAAAAAACATTATGGATTGTATCTTCTAATACTTTTTTGCACATAACATGTTCTGGAGAGCAAAATGCTCTTTCCCTAGACGTACTCCATGTCATCACGTTATGGGATAGCCCCTCCTCCCTGCTCCCATTAGAAGGAACCTTCCCAAGCCTTTAAAAGGCCAACCACACCCACCTACCGGCGTCTTTTTTTCCTTCTCTTATGCTCTTGGCTTTGTTCTCTGAACAAATGCCTCAATCATTAGAAGCAAATTTTTGTTTTTCTCTTTTTATGCCTAGGAAAGCATTAGGCCTGCCCCAAGGGTGTCCTAGGGACAGGGGTTTTTGGTCCAGGGGACCTTTTTTTCCCCCAGCACACTACCTCAGACCTGGAGTCTTCTGAACTTCAGCTCTTGAATCAGGTAAGGCACTGAGGTGCAATGTTTGCTACTCCTTGTCTTCCTGTATTTCAGTTGCCTTCCCGTATTGCTATCAAGAGCATTGGGTGGCAGGTGCTTGTCCCCCCATTTGTGTGCCCTCCCGACCTGCCCAGAGGGCGTCCGGCGGCAGTGGTGTATGTGGCCCCTACACCCCATTTTTACAGATGGGCGAGGGAGGTGGCAGTTAGTTTAGGCAAATTAGTTAGGGGCCTGAACCTTACTGCCCCCTGTTACCTTTGTTTTATTTTTGTTTTAATGGGGGCAGGTCATGGCCAACTGCCTCCCTCAACAGACTTTCCTAAGGTAGAGGTAGTTAAAAAATAAAAAAAATAAAAAAATATAAAAGAAGTTTCGCTATAGGCTTCATATTATAGCAAACTTGGGCCTGTGCAGGAAGCACCAACACTAATTATCCAATTTGCCTCAGTATAACCTACGCAGTTGCTTTGGGTTCCCTGCCTATACAGACACCAGCTGAGTATAATCAACCCCCCACTGAGTGCAGACACCAGCTGAGTATAATCAGGTCCAGCTAAAGCAAGTGGAGATGGCCCCGCCCACTCTCTAACTCGGCAAGCAAGGAAGCTGCAGCCTCAGGTAAGTCCTGCTGTTGTCAGTAAACTTTTGAGGCCTGTTTTCCTGTTTACAATAGTGTCCTGGAATTTGTGGCATTAAGGGGTCAGCTTCCAGCCTTGCATAATGAGCAGCAGGTAAGAAGTGTCTCCATATGCTGTTCTGCAGTGTACTAAAGTCTAACTAACTGCTTGCATGCTATATATTCATATGCTTATCTGCACTGTGCCTGGTTATGATTGTTTCCTGACTGAAAGCAGTAGCCCGCCTGAAACCAGTAGCCCTTATACAAATAGATAATTGGGCTAACATTCTCTTATGCTGACAAGTATTGTATACTGTCAGGCTGGGTGCTGAATTCAGGCCATTTACAAATAGGACACCAGTAGCCCTATTGAATATGGATCCTGGGCTGGGTGGGCTGCTAGGCTCTGATATATACTTGCTATAAACATCAGATTATCCATAATATGTATTGCGCTATTTTTGTTCGGCATTCTATGTTTTGGCTATTACTCACATAGAACAGGTAGCCATAATGGAGGTCGAGCAAAGGTCTGGCTGAATGCTAGGGCCCGATATAAGCTTGCTCTATGCAGCAGCTAATCTAAACTATGGACCTCATGTTTCTGTGATTGTGCCTTTGCTCCTATTTTGTTCTACAGCTTAAGCTCTGGCTATTGCTCACAGGTAAAACATGGCCCTACAGGATGTAGAGCACAGGTCTGGCTGGCTGCTAGGCCCTGAGACATACTTGCTCGAAGCAGCAGCTAACCTTACTATGTATTTCATATTGCTGTGATTGTACCTGTGCTCCTATTTTGTTCTACAGCTTAAGCTCCGGCTATTGCTCACAGGTAAAACGTGGCCCTACAGGATGTAGAGCACAGGTCTGGCTGGCTGCTAGGCCCTGAGACATGCTTGCTCGAAGCAGCAGGTAATATAACTATGTATTTCATGTTGCTGTGATTGTACCTGTGCTACTATTTTGTTATACAGCTTATGCTCTGGCTATTGCTCACAAAGAACATGTAGCCCTGCGAGATGTAGAGCACAGATCTGTCTTGCTGCTAGGCCCTGACACATGCTTGCTATAAGCAGCAGCTAACCTAACTATGTATTACATGTTTTCTGCAGTTTACGATTTGGCTATTTCTCTCATGGAACAAGTAGCCCTAATGGATGTAGAGCACAGGCCTTTTGAGTTCCTAGGCCCTGAGATATGCTTGCCCTAAGCAGCAGCTAATATAAACTATGTATTCATGTTACTGTGATTGAATCTGTGCTTATATTTTCTTCCGCAGTATATACCCTGGCTATGGCTCACCTAGAATAGGTAGCCCTAAGGTATGTAAAGCACAGGCCTGGGAACGGCTAGGACCAGATTTACGCTTGCCCTAAGCAGTAGCTAATATTTTATGTATTACATGTTGCTGTGATCATATCTGTATGCTCCTATTCTTTGCAGTATGATATGCTCTAATTATTGCTCACCTTGAACCAGTAGCTCTAATAGATGTAGATCACTGGACTGGGTAGCTATGAAGGTCTGATAAAGGTTTGCTCTGACTGCAGCTAACCTAAACTATGCATTACATGGGGTTGTAATTGTTTCTGGGGTACATTCAGGTTTAATCCAGAGGAGTACCTACATATGAAGGTCTTTTCATTCCATGGCATTGCTCCTGGGATAAAATAGGGCTTAATAAATTAAGCACTAGGCAATATTTTTCCCGATGGTAGGTAAGCTTAACTTTGTCTTGATAAACACTACAGGAGTTCTGAAGCCTGTCTGTCATAAGGATTGCTGGGTTAACAATAACCACAGGTATGTACTACTTTTGGGACCATTTAATGTAAATTTTTCCAGATTCAGCAGCCTTGTATCACTGATCACTGCCTGAACGAATGGAGGACCAGATAATTGCTTTGCCCAGTCAATTGTGCGGTTTATTACTACCCACGCAGCTCGAGTTCTGGGGTCGGGTACTGTGCTCTACCAGGAGCTTAGGACACTAACCGAGGTACATATTATTATCACATATTTTAATATATGCTTGCACCATGGCCCACATCCGGCAGGGGGATTCTACTGCCTTCAGAACAAATGCTCAATTAATGGATAAGCTCCATAATACAACTGGTCTACCAAGCAACATATATGTTTGCATCTATAAGAGGGCCATAGGCAGGTGCATATATTTTAATACTAAGGCATGTATATGAGTGTGTATATATGTTTGCACAGATATCTATATATGATTTGTGTCCTCGGGATGGGTTCTTTTTTGGAACCAGAAACGTTGGCTCAATAAACCTATATTTTTATGCAACAGATTCCTGGAACAATCAGTACTTGAACTCTTCATCCATAAATTTCACTATAGCAGCCAGGACATCTGGCTAGTTTCTAGGGGTGCAACCTGTGGAAATTCCATATTCATAGGTTTAAGGAAGAACAAGGTATACAGTTCTTTATGCTTGGCTGAAGGATCCCCAGATGTATCTACCGTTTTCTAGGGTGACTCCTTGGTGCCTCCTACAAATTAGAGAGGGGAGCCACTACCCAGTGTTATTCATATACTATTTCTACTGATATTCTTAATGTCAGGATAGATGGGACATTTTATCTGCCAATACAGGGTGTCTATAGAGACAGGGTACACATACATATCAGGCCACTGGGAATTTTCATAAGGTATATATTTCAAACCAAGGGTTTTCAGGCTAGAGGAGTCCTCAAAGTGTCTTGTTAGTCCTTAGGGATGACCTCTGTTCAAGTCTGGCCCAGGATAGGGATATTCTGCTTATACTACCTTATACTATCAACAAAACAAGACGGCTTTGTGACTTAAGGCTCTGTGTCCAGAAGGCACTTATTTTGGTTCCATTTATTTTATTTATTTATTTATTTATTTTTTTTTTTCTCTTCAATTTCTCAATCCCCTAGTTAGTGGGTTTTTCTTTTTTAGAATACAGGGCCAGCTGTTCTTCCACACCAGATAGGTATCTGATTGGACAGCAGATGGAGGCATCCTAGGAGCGTTAATTTATTTTTCGTCTCTATGTCTGTGCCCTCTTGGAACACCAGCAGTTTTGGATCTTTCCTCCTCACAGTTACATACTACAGTTGCTACCTGTCCTATTGCTTCGGCCGAGAATGTACTTGGCTCTTCTGAGCAGGATCAGAGTCTTCCCTTAAGTGGGACGGTTGCAGTCATTACAGTAGAGTGTATTCTCTTACCACTTCCAGTCATTAATTTCATTGAGAATGAATTAAGGATATTTTATGTATCTGTCCTACAGGTTTGTCTAGCGTCAAAGGGGAGGTTTGGAAGTATTTTTTATCTGTTTTGACCATGTCTGTCACATTGTTCCCTATACTAGGGGTATTACATTTACACCTGCTGAAAATTGTGTCTGAAACATTTGCACAGAGCTCAATGTCCCTTCCAGATACAACACTCCTATTATCCTAGTTTGTTCTCGGATTCACATTCCTGTGCCACTCCTGATACATATGATCCAGCATGACTCTAGTAGATCAGAGGCCCTTCTGACACTTACTGGAACATCCATAGGGTTCCTATAGTTCCAAGGTCAGCCTCAACGATTAAATATGTAGTATAGTTGATTCCACATATAAATGGGTCCCTTATGGGTAGAAAGAACACAGGTTTGTGGGTGACTGTAAACATTTATCCAGGGCATATAATCTACCTCCATAAATCTTGGAATTAGTCCTTTAGTTGCACGGTGGTTATTGGGATCTGTAACCTTAGGGGTATTCAGTTATACCTCTCAGAGTACTAGGTTGGGTCAACCAACAGGGGTTCTTTCTTAGGTACTGTAGTTGCTCAACTCTTTACAGTTAATTGAGTCTGCCTCATCACAGGACCTTACACAGTGTAAGGAATTCTAATCCCAATTGTTTTCTCAGGTGCCCTTGTCCGATCTTTAGGATCTGTTTTCTGTTAGAACAGTCCTGACTAACACGCATTCTGATATGTAGATATTTATGGTACTGGACTTGGGTACCTCAGGGTACATTGGATATCCTACATTTAGGGATATATCCTAAGCAGATCATTCCTATTTTGTGTCCGTTTTGGGTTCTTACTCCTACCAAGTGTTTCTTACAGGTACCTTACAATTTGCACTGAAATTAGGCATACATGTGATGAATGCTTTTGGTGAGTAGGAGAGTAAGTATTTCAGCTTGCTGAATTCACCTTTTACAGGACTGTCTTCCTCTCTCTCTCTCTTCTGGAGGGTGAAGTGGTGGTTAGTGAGCTAACTTGTTCCTCACTCTCAGTGGGCTAACATCTCTCTCTCTCTCGCGCTCTCTCTTTTTCTCTATAGTATAGGCTATATTATAGCTCTATTCTTAGCCTGGTGAACTTATCCTGGGGTTTTCACCTGGACTCTCTATATTAAAGTAAGGAGTTTGCATGATGGTGGACTATCTAGTCAGAGATACTCCTTTCCTTATTACAGTTTCTTCTTAAAGCATATTCCCTCCCATGGGATAACGTTAACTTGCTATGTCCCATAACGTGATGACATGGAGTACGTCTAGGGAAAAAGGAAGATTATTTCATACTTACCGAGATCTTCCTTTCCTAGACGTACTCCATGTCATCACACCCGCCCGTTCTTTTCCGGTAATTTAAGAGCTTGTTACAAAGACGCCGGTAGGTGGGTGTGGTTGGCCTTTTAAAGGCTTGGGAAGGTTCCTTCTAATGGAAGCAGGGAGGAGGGGCTATCCCATAACGTGATGACATGGAGTACGTCTAGGAAAGGAAGATCTCGGTAAGTATAAAATAATCTTCCTTTTTCTTTCCTAGAGTGCTGTTTTACATTTCCAAAGTGAATTGAATTTTGGGCACATTATTTTTCAATCTGTACTTGAATCCACTTGATTTGCTTTATGGTCGTAGATTAGCAGATTCTTACACTCTAAACTTGCTTAGAATTACTGTAGTTCGAACATTTTTTTAATGACAATGGAAAATTTTAAGCAAAGAGCGTATTTATGCTTTCTTCCATAGCCAAGGTGTATAGATTTTTGACTACATTATTTTCTATCCCTACGTTAATCCAATCACTTTCACGGTTGCATATATTAGCAGCGGGTTCAATTAAAAGTGCTGGTGGATGCTTGGTAAGTGTTATGTGTCACAGATATATGTGTGCTGTGTGGGTGGTGGATGAGAAAGAATAACTTCTAGCCTGGGGTCTTTAGCTACTATTATTTATGTAATTGCTGTTTGAAATCATAGTTCCATGGCATGCAGTTCTTAGATGTTATGGAGATGCAACTCCTACAATCTCTCAACCCAAGCAGGAGATAATGGATTCAAACAAGCAGTTCAATCACAAAGTTTCCGTCCAACGAAACCAAGTTAATCAGGATAAACAAGATGTGAAGAACTGTTCAAACGCAGTGGGTTGCTGCAAACTTCAGTGCTTTATTTCACACGACATGTTTCGAGCATAGCTCTTTATCAAGCACTGAAGTTTGCAGCAACCCACTGCGTTTGAACAGTTCTTCACATCTTGTTTATCCTGAATCTCTCAACCCAGTTTGTATGATCAGTATTTATAAAAGAAGCTAAGCTCTACGTTACAGTAGATACCATTACAAAGACTGGTTTTTCAAAGCTTCAATGGAAACACAAATAAAGACTGTTAAAGCCCTACCCCATCATGGCAGAATTCAGAGCAGAAGGAATTTCAAACAGAGCCAGAAGTGGTTTTACATATTACATCTTTTGCATTTTATGAAAGAAACTAAGTAAATAATTATTATAAGGCTTTCCTAACCATCCCCAGTAAAAACCAAGGGATAGACTTGGATACATCAGGTCTTCTTTAAATATCTCAGATGAGTGCATCTGTAAAGAACACTGATTTAATGTATTTGAAGTTAATGCTAAAAGATAAATATTCAAAATGTCTTGGAGCATTAAAGCCATTTCTAAAAGTTGGTATATCAGCATTTTATCTGGAAATGACTATAAAGCATGGCTCAAGGCCATCATTTTGAGTTTGCTGATATAAAATAAGACTATTAGTTTTATTGTTGGAAAACTTTCGTTTTAAAGCCAGCTTGGCAAAACAATGAGACTGACACTGTAAATATGCTCATATTATATTCTGCAATAGCTATATTTCTTGTAATTTATAATTAATAAATCAGTAGGTGGAGCAATATTCTCTTCCAAATAGTTACAAAATGTATTCCCTGTTTCTCCTCATACACATCTGTATGTCTTGCTGTACCCTATTTTTGTAATAAATGGAAAAAACATAAATTCTGCATTCATTTACATAAGCTACAACACTACTTTTAAACTTAAACAGGTAGTATTATAGTAGTAATATGGGAATGAATAAAATTCACTGGCTTTGGCACCTGAGTACGGATATTTGGTCGTGTCGCTATTGCAATAAACCAGACCTGGAGTGCACAGATTCTGTAAGTGGCCGAACACATTTATGTTGCCAGAATAACTTCTGATTTGCTCACTGGTTCTGCCATTAGCAATAGGGAAGCCTTCATATACATAGGGCTGCAGTATAATAAAAGGGATGCTACTGAGTACCTATGGATATAAATATACAGCAGAGAAGAAATTCAGAATGCTGATAGAGATGCTATATGTAAACTGTAAATATTCTATATATATATATGTGTTATCTCTTCTATACATAATTTCTAGAAACTATGATATTTTTATATAAAACTGTTACTTTGTGGGATTGTGCCAAGCCATGGAAATCTATTTCTTCAAAAATCAATAAACCGGTGTCTTCATCCATGTTTTTTTCTTTACTACATTAGCAAAACGCCACAATTAATTCTATCTTCTAATTCACATTTTGTTTCATGTACTAGATAGGACTTTAGCCAAGTTACAAGGGGGTAATATGTCAGTTCCTGTGGATTAGTGTGTATACAGGGCCTTACAGCAAAAAAGCTTGCATGCCTTCAGCAGCTGAACATCCTTTAGTAATTTTTCAAGGAATCGGCCATAACCTGAATGAACCTTTCATAATAGCAATGTTCCGTATTAAGCCTTATTTCTGTTTTCTTGAGCTCTCAAAGGATGTCCCTAGGTCAGTTACATTTTTCTGCGAATAAAGAATTAACAACAAAAAATCCTGTACTTGTGTCTTACATATTTGTTACAACAACCAAGTCTGGCAAGCCACCCCTTAAAAACATCATTTGGCCTTCTCCAAACAGCCATTAAAACCTCCGCAAGCATTCCATAATGTGAATTAACTATTATAGAGGCACCTTCCTTTTGTTAATGAAATCTGCTTTCATTGGATGACCCTGTGTCACTTGCATTCTTCTGGGAGTAAGGCATTTCTAGTTATTATTTTATTATTAGTAACAAACCTATTTTGTCAAGGTAGCTCTTTTGTAATATCAGTAATTCTGTAAACTCACCACTGAATATCCTTTTTGCACAGAAATGCTTTAACCAGGATGTAGATTTAACGTTAGGTCTGGCCACCAGTATGTAAAGAAGCAAATTATATCTCTATTATCTAAATCTTTACATGTGCAAGGCAGAATTATGTATGTTGCGAGTGGCAATGAACCCTGTCACAGAGATTTTTCCATGGCAGATTTCTTAAATAATTACTATTTTATTCATTACTACTGTATATACAACTGTTTTAACACCATCAGACTGTAATAAATGTATTTTCCCCTTTAAAAGTCCGACCGGAAAAATCCAGACTTTAATAAATAACCTCCTTCATCATAGCCTATGATTAAGTGTTGTGATCAGGCAATTATAATATATACACTGTACTAGGAATTCTGGGAGTTTACAGTTCTCTTGTCTTCAAATAGACATACATTTTGTCTTTCTGAGAAAGCTATGAGTCCAAAAGGCCGATTTATATAGAGGGAATCAAGCACAAACACCCCATTACACCTAAATGCACAGTTCTAACTTTTTATAAATGATTCCTAACATCCTTCACATCAGCTCTGGCATAATGGTGTGGTAAACATATAGCTGCATTGTAATTACACTTTGTGCGACAATAAAAATCTTTGAGTTCAGCAATGAGTTCACTGAATCTCCAAATTAAATCGAACGATTCACAGAAGGCTCATGCTCAATCAAATTAAAAGTGGTAAAAACAAAATATTCTTTAGCGTGGAGAAAGAGAAGAGCGTGTTTGCCACATTTATTGTTTCTTTGTAAATTGAGTAGAAGGTGATTTTTGCATGCAAGTATATTTAGAAAACATGTACCAAATAAACCTGTTTGTTTTCTGTGTCATGGGCTGTTTAAATACAGTATATGTGCATTTATGTGCTGAAGAATGAGTGATTCATCTAACTATATTAGTCTGCTTGAATATTGTTACATTCCGTTACTATGCAATCATTTCCGTTGACATTTTATTGGTAATTTTTAATGCTAGATTTACAATATACACACATGTTTAGGCACAAGAAGTCCCTAATAAACAACTATAGAGTAAAGTCAGTTTGACTCAATTAATCCATTCTACTCCCAACTAATTACTGTCACAAAGTAGAGTATTTTGTACTGCAAGATCTCATCAAATATCAAACTCAAGTTTGCGTCACCCATAACCTTCATCATAACATTTCTTTTTGACCTCTTCAAGATGCTGTTGTAATGAAAAATATATAATAGGGGATCACTTGTCTGACCCCTTGCTGAGTCACTCACAATGTTCAATTTCCTGATCTAGACACATTATGGTGTTACATTTCACATTGGATTTAATAGTTTTTTTCTTACAAACAGGTGATCCCAGTGGTGGCCAATAAAAGGGCAACCTTTTGGGAGATTTAACATTGGAAAGCAAGATTCAGGTAAAATATACTCCCTGTGAGAAATTTATAATGAAGCAGTAGAATTCTTAATGAATCAGGCTAAAGTGAGTGTAGGACTGGCCAGACCGTGGATGACTTTGACATAGTTGGCCAGCTTGAATATATTGCAATATAAGGATAAATAATGCATGTTTTTTTTTAAGGGGTGGGCATATTTCGTAGCTGAATGTACAAATTGTCTTTATGTTCTTAGTATCTTGATAATGAGTAAGTGCAGAGGACCTCTTGCCTTTGTCTGTATGAATTTTAGCCTCATTGCTCCTTGTTTACTTTCTTGTTTTCTTTCTGCCTCTTGTATATATGTATATCTTTATTTATATAGTGCTACTTATTTGCATAGCCCTGAGCATTGTGCAAGGTACTTGTACTGCAAGCGACAACACAATAATAAATAAATATATATATAATTTTATCTATTCATGCGTTCACATTTATGTTTATGAACAGGACCTGAAATAATTTGGCAATAAGATCTCAAATATATTTTCTTCTCTCAGTTTTATTGCAGACACTCCAGCAGCATGGAGAGCAAATAGATTGTATTTCATCTACATGTAAAGATCTTAGCATAAGATAGAGTTTGTTTATTTTGCACTATTATAGTCTTGTAGTGGAAAGCTTATTATCCATATTATTATCAAGCACCTTCAAACACTTGAAGAAGCTAATCATTGCAAACACAATTAAAAATGTAAATGTTATTACCACAGATGAACAACCCATTTTTATTCAATTTAAAGTTGTTTTTAAAACTATCTTAAATAATATAATGACTTTAGGGGGCAGATTAACTAAGGGTCGAATTTCGAAGTACAAAAAACATCGAAATTCGACATCGAATGAAAAAACTTCGAATATCGAATTCAAAGTTTTTTTCAACAAATTTGCCAATCCTGCGGTGGAATAGAAATAGTTAGATCAAACGATTAAATTGTTCAAATCGAATGATTCCAACGATTTTTAGCCATTGATCGAAGGATTTTTATTCGACCAAAACAAACTTAGAAAAGTGCTGTGGAAGGTCTCCATAGGCTAACATTGCACTTCTGTAGCATTAATTTGCGAAGTATGATAATCAAAGAGGTACTTTGATTATCGAATGGTCGAATAGTCAAACGATTTATATTTCGAAAAGTTTCATGATTATAATTGAATGCAGAATATAAGCCATCTTCATTCCTTTAATCTTTTTGAAAATGGTTGAGATTGAAAAAAAAATACAGCTTACATCGTTAATTTCAAGATGGTCATACAAACAGCAAGACATCCAGCTCTGTAATTCAAATGAACTATTTTTATTTTTTATTATTTGCTTATTGTCTCAAAATAGATAACAGTAATCAAACAAATGTTAGTGGGTCATCAGTCAACCAGCATTAGGAAGAGGCTACAGTTTATTAATGGTCAATTATTTTGACCAATGGGGCTGACAGATTTTATCACTGCAAATTTGACCATTTTTTGGCCCAAGTAAACTGATTAGTTTCTATTTCACATTTAGGCTCTACATTTTATAAAATGTGCAGTTAAAGTAGATGTACTTGCTTGCTTCATCATTATATAGCTATTAGAAAGTTGCCTATATGCTCTACTATTGTTGTTTTTCTTGTGCCCTTGTTGAACTTTTCTTGCACACTTTTTTTTGTTTCCCGGCATCCTTTTTTCTTGGAGGAGAGCAGAAGGAAAAAGGAATTCACAGGTAAAGTAATCTAATTGGATTATACTTTGATGCCTATGGCAACCCAATTACATGGATTGTATAAACATAGTAATGCAGACTCATCCAATGGCATTTTCAAACCTGCTTATTGATATCTGCCAATCCTCAGCCAGATACTGGGCAAGCAGGACTGTTGGTGGGCCCCATGCACCAACCAATAAGCTGCAGTAAGTTCTGTCAGAGCAATAAAAGTTTGGTTCAAAATATGTTATTATCTTTATAACTCAATCTGTCCAAAGTAACTACATTTTAAACCATATACCAGATCAATGGAAGAGGCAGATTTATGAAATTTGCATAAGGCTTCATATATTTCAGCATACTCCTGCTCAATGCATTCTTCTTAATGAGGAAATCTAGTTCCTTTCAAGTTGCACGTAGATTCAACTCAAACTACATTTACCAAAATTCCTTTTAATAAACACCTGCCCTCTTATAACACAACCTGGCTAAAACCAAGGAAAAGTGTATTGGAAATGGAAATGGCCACCAAGACATAAAAATATCTGATGCCACAAAAATCTAATTTTCAAAAAGTTATATGATGCAATATGTTTATATATATATATATATATATATATATATATATATATATATATATATATATATATATATATATATAGGTAGAGTGTGGTGTAGGGTGGTTACAGTACACCAAGTCCTTCCAGGCATGAAACGATTGAGGACTGAGGGAACGTGGCAAAACTGGGACAAAATACAGCCCTGTGTACACCCCCCATTCCTTTCACTCCTATTATTTACTGATGACAAAACTAGTGATGGGTGAATTTGCACCGTGATGCACCAAATGGCGCCGGCGTCTAGTTTTTGAAGCCGGCATCCGTTTTTTTGACGCTGGCGAATTTTCGCAGGCGTTTCACAAATGTATTCGCCGGATGCGAAACGCGCAAAATTCGCTGCAAATTCACGCCTGGCGAATAAATTCGCCCATCACTAGACAAAACGCATATTCATTGGAACACTAGAAAGAATCTCATAATGCCATAATACATTTTACTGCAGTGCGCTAATATACCTTCCTACACTCCTTCAAGTGTAGGTCTTAAGTTCAGATAAGGAACAGCATATTTAATTATTCACATTATTGCTGCATATTTTATGGTGTTGTGCTTACACAAACCCAAGTCAATAAACACAGCAAACACTGCTCACCAGTCTGCTTTATACACACTGACCTGTAGCAATACAGATCAAGCCACTTGGATTTGTGAGTTAAATGCGTCATGACCCAGGATAAACGAAAGAAACTGGGTTATCTAAAGTCATGCATTTAACCTATTCATTAGCATATCAAAGCACCATTATTCACAATGGTGCATGCTTTAATTAGATGCAATTTTCTGTGTTAAATGGGATAGGTGGGTTAAATGTGTTTAGATATTCTGTGTTAAACGTACGAGCCAAAGTGGCTTCATCTGTACATAGCTCGGAAACTCTGCTATAAAATGCTGACAAAGTATAACACAATGGATTTATTGCATGTCATCCATGACTGGGCTTTGTTAATGGGTTTTTTTTTTGCATATCATGCTATCCTTATATTTGACTTCTATAAACTCCCAAGAGGACTTGATTAAACAATTTTATCCAGTGTGTTTTATGAGACTACAAATTGATAAATAGGACAGGCAAGCAAGCAATATTAGTCAAGTAGCTCTCAGAGTCCTAAATCCATCAATACAGATTTTATTGACCCAGAGATGGATGCCATTGCTTTTATGTCAACATTGTATTGTATAACTTATATTGAATTGCACTGCTAAGCATTTCTAGTTCTATTGATTTAATCAAGTGTAAAAGACATTCTGTGTGTGGAATTCTGAAATTAAAAACCTTTCTACTCCCAAACCTTATTCAGTGCCATAAAAAAATAACCTGAGAATCCGATTAACAGTAGCTGAAACATCTAAATCAAATGCACTGTCAATGATTTTTCTTACACAAAAACATTTTTTTATTGGCAACAACTCTACAAAGAAAAAAGAAAACTTTCAAAAAAAAATTTTTTTATTATGTCTCTGGGCACTTGCTGGTTCCAGGAGCCATATTAGATATCAATGTTCAGTCCCCACCAGCAGCAAAATTGTACTGAAAAATATTTTTCTTTTTTACGTGAGGCCCTCTCCACACGTTGGGGGGGGGCAACAAATTTATGCAACTCAAGAAAAGGGAGAAATCCTAGATACATACATTGAAAACCCTGCATCCTGACAGATTAAACAAAGAGTATGAACTGTATAAATTGTGACCTCCCATTAGTGTAGTTGTAATTATTGCTTGTTTTGCTAATCATTTTCTTATGACTTTGAACGTCACTAGATTTCATATAGTTAAGTTGAAATGTACTTTCAATTAGCAGCACTTTTAAGGAAGTTTCCGTAAATAGAAGCTAGCTCACACAGTCAGTTTTCTTTTGCTTTAGAAAGAGTAATTTGGATCTTCATACTTTAAGTCTACTAGAAAATCATGTAAATTAACCCAATAGGCTGGTTTTGCTTCCATTACGGATTAATGTATGGATGAAGTATGAGGTACTGTTTTATTATAACAGAGAAAAGGGCAATCAGTTTAAAAAATTTGTATTATTTGGATAAAATGAAGTCTACGGAAGACAATCAATCCGTAATTCTGAACTTTCTGGATAAATGAGTCCCTTACCTGTACTTACATGTAATAGAACCAAATATCATGTAACCAAATATCATCTAACTAGGTTTGGTTACTTGCTAAAATGTTGCTATACAACAGCTGTCCAAAATAATTTTTCATATTCAGATGGTTATATTTTATTAAGTCAATTGTGAATTGATCTAGTGACAACATAATCAATATGCATTTGTTGTAAACATTATTTTATATATTGAATAGTCTAATACTTGGGGGGAAAAATTAGTTTTGGTGTCAATAATTTTTTCTAGAAGTTTATTGCAAAAATGTTATTATTTTTAAAACTATCAGGCATAAAAATTTGGCATTGAGGGACTGGTCTTCTAGACAACAAAAATGCATAGATTGCTACTCTGCTGGTCAATGGAGAAACTATTTTAAAAACTAGAGCTGCAGAAATGAATCCATCCTTTGTTTTTAGTAAATTCAGGATGGAAAAATGCTTTGGAAGTTAACAAAACCCCCATTCACAATAAACATATGCAGTATTAAAATTTATTTTTGAAAGTCCATAGGGACCATGAATTTTCCAAAAAAAGTCTGTTTGTCTCAGCTGTAGATAGTTGTAAAGTATGAATTCATGAATGCCCACCTGAACTTCAGTTGGTGTATAGCAGAGAGGGCCAGTTGTTGTGAAACATAGCCCCAACCTAATGCATAATGAAATAAACACATTTTTAATAACATTCACCCTGAACCATGTTAGAAACAAGCCTTTCTTTATAGATACACAGCACTTTTTATGTATAAATAGGGGCAGCCTGCAAACCCTTGAAATTTGTGCTATCACAACCTCAAGGCCTATGTCAGTGGGAACAGCTCCATGCTATGAAGTTAGAATGAGTTACACAGCTACATATTCTATGCATCAATTATTTATTTGTTAATTATTTATTATTATTGTAAATACATATAAATTCTGCAGCAAATGTACATGTCACAAATTAATATTAATAATTGTGTACTGCAACATATAGATATAATGATATAATGATAGTGATGATAATTTGAAGCTTTTAAGAAGTTTTTATACTGAAGTGTAACTGATATACTGTACTTATATTATGTGATAATTTAGATAGGAAGGGCAGTATTTGGAATGAGTGATCCTAATATTTAAGACATGTAGAGCACTCTGCATGTGCACATGTCAGAACAGGCCAATTCACTAGGCCAAATCACTATAAAGCATTTATATTCTACCAGATGAGAATATACTATTACAGGATCACTATTACAGGATCACGTTAATTCTTTAATTTAATTTAAAAGTATAATAATATAATATTATAACATATTCTCATTATTTTTTTTTTGTCCATTAAAATTAGATTACCTGCTTTTGTGAATGATTTAAATTTAACTGAAAAATAATTGGGGAACCTCCTTGAGACTCTGGTACAGGAGAAAAACCTTGTATGTGTTTCAGCTGTTCCAGCCCAAGAGCACTTGGAACAAACATAGAGATTCTATTCACTGGAGGGGCCCAACTGTGAATACAGCCTTTTTTCCCTTTAAAAATGGTTTGTTTACATTTATACACATTTTGTCTACTCTATAAGGAATCTGAAAATCACTGGACGTTGCCAATCTGTCCATATTTCTTATGGTTAACATATGGACAACACGAGAGCTTACTATACAGAGCAATCAATCCTTGTACATATTCTGTACATTTAGGAGAAAAGGGAGTCAAGTACAGTAGAACCCCAGTTTCAAATTTTTCAAGGGAAAATGTAAAATAAGGGAAATGTGTTAAGGACACATACTGTAAATGTGCAGGAATTACTTTACTTAAGTTTTTTTACATTCTTCATCAGCAAACTACAGACATTTCACCACAGCCTTCATTGTTTCTCCTCTCCCTCCTTCTCCAATATGGCTGTCTTCCCTTGGTTGCTTATAGTCTTGAGTCCTAGTCCCTAACTCCTCCTTCAGTACTATTTGCCTTTTGAATTGCTTCTGCCTCCTCAAACACAGCTCCTGCTGCCTGTTGCTTCTAAAAGAGTTTTGTCCTCTTTCTCCCCAGCATGTATAGTCCAAAGTCCTTAGGCAAATTCCTTAAAGAATCCAAGGGGGGAATTCAAAAGGTAGGAATCAAATAAACCACACTTTAGGAGGGCCACTGCTGAAGCCTGGCCTTACTAATGATGGGATACTGATCACAAAAAGCCTATCCCAGGTAAGGATAACCTCAAAATATGATGCAAGGTACACTTGATAAAGGGTATTGACCCAAAACATGTTGTGTTACCACAACCTGTAATACAATTTAGCAGTTAATCTGCTATACAGATGAAGCCACTTGGATTTGTGAGTTAAATGCGTCATGACTCGGGCTTAATTGAAGAAACTGTGTTATCTAAAGTCATCTTAACTCATTTAATGCATTTTACCTTTTCATTAGCATACCAAAGCACCATTGTTCACAATGGTGAATGCTTTAATTTGATGGGATGTTGTGACACAACTTTCTGTGTTAAGTGGGATAAATGCGATATCTGTGTTTAGTTATTCTGTGTCAAACACACAAACCAAAGTGGCTGCATCTGTAGTTCCTCTTCCTTTTTTGAGTTTTTTGATCTCCTCCAGGATGCTTAGGGTCCCCTTATCCCAAGTCCACCAAGGGCCAATCCACCCTTGGGCCCTCTCCATTACTGGGGTCTATACTACATTTGCTCCCAGCAGCATCCACTCCCTTTTGGAGTTGAAGGGAGAAGAGCAAGAACCATACTCTGCCCAACAATATACTGAAGTATGACAAGAAGTGGTCATTAGTCTCTGGGCCAATGATACACCATACTCAGTATGCTAATGAATCAAACTAGATACATTCCCTTCTGCCCAGCAACCAGGGAACAAGCATTTGTAGGAATTTAAAGCCACAGGGGAGCATTAGCCCTATGGGCCCCTACAGTGCATGCTGGTCATACTCTGGATGAAGAATTTTGAAATTTCCTGCAGCCTAGCCATTCCCCTAGTGGCAAGACTGGGACTTGCACTTTGAAGCAAAAAAAGATGAAGTTTAGTCCTAATCTGCTGCCATGATTAACTGTTCCTGGGTTATGTGTGTCCTCAGAGAAGCAAAGGCATTACATGGGTGTTTTCTGAGAATAAAAGAAGTTTAAAGGGGAAATTGAAGCTCCTCCATGTCTAGTCCTTGCATAGAAGAAAATCAGATTCACAGTTTCTAATTAGATTCACTGATCTTAAAATAGGAGTATAGTATGCAGTAGGAATAAGCACTACACATAACCATCTTGCCACTAGTAAGAGGCAAAAGAAGTGTCTTGGTGTTTTGTTTATATATTACAGGGGTACAAACAGAGAGTCTAGATCAGCTTCTTGTATTCACCTACCTGAAACAGGTTTTATATACTACAGATTTGGCTATCATAGACTTAAAAGAACAATTCAGTGTAAAAATAAAAACTGGGTAAATAGATAGTATTTGCAAAATAAAAAAGGTTTCTGGACTGACTGGATGTCTAACAGAACAGAAAATGATTTATTGTTCCTGTTCCTGGGTTATGTGTGTCCTTAGAGAAGCAAAGGCATTACATGGGTGTTTTCTGAGAATAATAGAAGTTTAAAGGGGAAATTGAAGCTCCTCCATGTCTGGTCCATGCATAGTAGAAAATTAGAAGCTCTCTAACTCTGAGTTAGTCAGCGTTTGAAGGGGGGCCACATGGGACATAACTGTTCACTGAGTTTGCAAATACTCCTTAGCATGCAGCTCAGATTCAAAAGCAACAGTTTTGACTGATGTGCCCCTCCCTCAAGTCACTGAATGGTTACTGCCTACTAACCAATCAGTTGAAAGCAAGAGAGCTGCAAAGCAGGAAGTAGTGTTCTGGCTATTGTGTTAAACATCCAGTTACTCCAGCCTTTATACATTACATTTTTGACTAACTATATTAGAAACATATTTTATTTAACACAGGCTATTTATTTACCCAGTTTTTAATTTTATACTGAACAATTCCAGCACACACTAATTGGCATGGGTTAAGTAGCCTCCCAACCACAAAAATCACCCTCCGCCTATGGATAGGATAATTGGCCCTGGGGCCAAGCAATTAAATCAACCTTATTTGGCCCATAGCTTGGTAGTCAAATTGGACAATGTCTAAGCATTGATAGCCAGCTGCTTCTTTAATATTACTATTTTGCTTCCTGATTTTGTTGATGAATTGTTAATGATTTGCCCAGTGCAAATAGAACCTATTTATCTACTTGCATGTCATATACCAAAAAGTGTGAATGAATGGGGTTTTGCCTAGCCTTGCAATAATTGGCATGGTTATTTACTAAAACCCAATTTTTTCTGGTTGTGGTTTTAAAGGGGAAACACAAATTTTTCTTGGAAAAAAAACTTAAATTTTTATACAGTAGATTTATAATACCCATAGGCTGCTAAAAGTAAGAATCTGAAAATACTCCATCTCAAACCTGCTGAGGTCACGTAGAAGTCAATGGGGCATCCCCTGTGGAATGGACAGTTCAATAATAAAACATAATATATTGTTTTATTTTATAAACACAAAACAAAATATTTATTCAGAGCAAGAATTATATCGGGCCATATTCAACATATTCAAAGATGTATCTTTTACTTTTTCACATGAAAGCTCCAATAAAACCTATGAAAAATTATAGGAGACAAGCTATTCTTCATTGAATTGAATCTGGGACATTATGTCTAAAAACATTTTTAAAATGGCTGTTTTACAAGGCAATTATTTTATCTTACCTACATAGACAAAACGAGAGTTATAATGTAAATCCTGACTTAAATATAAAATAGGATAGGTTAGTGGTATCTATGATTTTAAAAGTGTCCCTGGTGACCTACTTTTTTTAATTAAATTTGTATTCCCACGTGGATTTAACCTATTGCCCAGGTATCTGGGCTGCATGGTAGCGAAAGTGAACAGAAGTTTTGATTGCTTAGTTTGTTATATTTGTATATAATATATTTATATTATATTTATTATATATTTATATGTGCCTAATGAGATTTCTGCTTAAAAATGTAAAAAACACAGAGCTGCAAAAATCTCCCCTTGGCCGGTAAATGATCTACAGAAGATTTAATTACATTTTTTTTTAAAAAAAAAATAGTTTTTTTCTACACAAGCTCATCTAAATGACTGGAGGGTGCATATTCAACATGCATATCACAGCAGCTATATTGTTCTTAGATGCAATACATTAATTCTCTGATGGATGAATGGACAATCTCTGTAAAGAGATTAAAATGTGTTGGTGGCATATAAATAAAGCATAATAAATGTATACATAAATCCAATAGTTGATTAAGATGTCTCTTGGTTTATTCATGCTACTGCAATATGGTCTTTTAGACACAAGAGGCTATGTAAAGCAAGGTGTAACCAGTTTTGGTAAGACCTAGCAACCAACAAGATAATGTTTTCTGGCCTGCTGTTTGAACACAAACATCTACCTTGTAAACAGTTGCTATGAGTTACTAGACCTTGAACATACTTTGTATTTGTTAAATTTACTCTCAAGGGCCTGACCTTTAGAGTTCTTGATTTTCAAAACAGAAGCATTCTATTTCCTCATCATATGCCTTGTACTTATCAAATGCAACAACCGGTATTTTCCCAGGATGCTTTTTTTGCAATCTAAATATGTAGCAATTATTTGTGTACAATAATAGGAAATGGTTTCTGTATTTAAGAAGCAAATATCCAGAAAATATCAGAAAATTTTGTTTGCTGTTAAAAAAAATCCGAAAAATCGTGAAAAATCAGATTTTCAAGTTTTTTTGGATTTTTCAACCGATTTTTCATCCGATTTTCAATTTTTTTTTCGGATTTTTCACCCGAAAACTCCAAATTTTGCCTGAAAACTTCGGGGTATTGGTAGAGACCCAGCACACCGGCACTCTGGAGCACCCGCTCCAAAATCCAGAATTAGGTCTCTCAAAAAAAGGTCCAGCAACCGGCTCCAAAATCCTGACATCCGTTCCTTTAATTAGTAAAGAAATTACATATTCGGCAAACAAACATAAATCATTACCGGACTTAAAACTCCTCTCGCTGCTTGTGGTATGTGCTTAGTTCCGGTTCCCCTCTGACACCTCTCACTCATGATGCTGTCAGCGTAGCTGTGCGTCTTGCATATCTGCAGGTCACAGGTTAGAGCCTCCCGCTTGCTTGTAAGTTTCTATGAAATTTATTGTTTGCTCTCTCTCTCTTTCATCTCAGTCTCTACCCCCCTGCTAATAAATGAAACATGCGAAACTTTATGCAATTACCGTGATAGTGATGCCCCTAAATTAATGGCAGGTAGGAACAGGCCCGGATTTGTGGAAAGGCCACCTAGGCCCGGGCCTAGGGCGGCAGGATTTCAGGGGGGCGGCATGCTGCCCAACCACACCCACATTGGTTCAAAAACACTGGGGATGTGCTGGAAATACAATCATTCTTTAAATTTCCCCATTGATGATGAAAATTTGCACGAATAAAGGGGAGGGGACAGGGGCGACAAACGGCAGTGGGCCTAGGTGCGCCCCCTATGTAAATCCGGCCCTGGATAGGAAAACACTACATGACGCAAAGAACACATCTGTGGACAAGGTATTGATGGAATGGATTCAACAGTGTCACAGTGAAAGGTTCCCAATTTCTCCTTATTATGGCCCAGGCAAAAAGATTTCATGAGCAATTAAACATTTCAACACCGTGTTCATCAGGCTGGTATGGAAAATTTAAGAAACGGAATGGACTTTGAATCTTAGCTATTTGTGGTGTAAAAACATCAATGATGCTGCTGAAGCATATGTGGCAGAGTTCAATAAAATAGTTAAAAATGAGCATCTGTCAGCAGAGCAGGTATACAATTCTGATGAAACATCCTTATTTTGGAAGTATCTTCCATGAAAGACAGTTGTTACTGCTCAAGAGACTGCACCAAGTGGGTTTAAAGACTCTAAAGAAAGGTTGACTGTACTTGCTTGTTCTACTGCAGCAGGAACACACAAAACAAGGCTACTTATTATTGGTAAAAGCAGAAACCCACATGCATTTAAATGTATAAAAGTTTTTCCTGTCATATATACTGCTAATAAGCAAGCATGGATTACAAGAGATATTTTCAAGGACTGGTTTGAAAATCATTTTGTTCCTGAGGCTAGAGCACACTGTACATCAGTTGGACTTAAACCTGATGCCAAGATCCTCTTACTTTTGGATAACTGATCAGCACACCAAATGCAGAGCTTCTTATCAAAGATAATATTTTTTATGCCTACTTGCCTCCTAACTGTACATCCTTAATCCAGCCCCTGGACCAAGGAATTCTGCACTCATTCAAGTCACATTACAAGAGTGCATTCCTAAATAAAATGCTAACAGAGTGTAATAAAGGCATCGGTGTAAAAGAATTCCAGTGTAACTTTAACATAAAAGATGTGATTTGGAGTGCTGCAAGAGCATGGGACGAAGTTGATAAGAAAACATTAATTCATGGATGGCATCACTTATGGCCTGCTTCCTTTTTCTTTGATGATGATGAGGATGATGATTCAGACAAAGAGTTTTTAGGCTTTCCAGATTCAAATGAAAACCAACTTGTCACAGAGTCAATTAACTATGCAAAGGGTCTGTCTTGTCCAGAAGCCCAGTTGCTGGATGAGGCTACAGTAGAAGAATGCCTCGGTATTGACAGTGATGCTCCAGTAACTCTCCAGTTGACAGACAGTGACATATGTGACATGGTTACTAATGACATTTCAGATGATGAAAGTGATAATGACGAGGAGGATGTCACTGTCAAACCAAATATTTCTATTAAAAGAATGATAAGAACTATCTTTGTGGCATGGAACAGTAGAGCTTCATCACAGTCTACAAAATTAAAGAACAACTCTTACGTGAAAGTCCAAAACATATAAAACAGATGTCACTTACTGAAATGTTCCAAAATGTATCAAAATGATTCCCAGATTTTGACATTTGTTGCATAGAACTGATCTGGAAAGTATGGCCTTTCTAAGCAATGCTTTCTGTTGAAGCACACACATTTGGCTTTAATGTTCAAAATGTGTTATTTCTATATGTGTTTTTTTTCTCTTAGAATAGTAGGGGCAGATAAAGAATTGCTCCAAGACCTGAAATACACCAGTTCAAATGTCTCTTAAGCCACAGTCCTTAGAGTGGCATACTAGTGTTGACATGGAAATATAATAATATAATTTGTGAAACAAACATGTCACAAGGGTTTACCTTTGATAACCTTCTTACATATATATCCTTTATGATTTTGGTTCTGCTGGTTAGATATGTTGTGAAATCTTTATGTTCTGCATGTACTATTGTTGGCATTCTCTGACTCTGGCACTGCACAATGTAAGATATTTTGGAACCACTCTGCAATCACTATGGCCCCTGACCATTCTTATTGGTGATATTGCAAGAGGGGCTAAGCAATTTTCACATTCATCCACAGCTAAACACAAAGGTAAAAACATAAGGCATCTGATATGTCATGACCGGAGCATTCCTGCCCAGGGTTGCAGAGCAGCATCATCACAAGCAGAAAGGAAAACAGACAAGAATATATAGGGATAGAATATGGGGCACATTTACTTAGCTCGAGTGAAGGATTAGAATAAAAAATACTTCGAATTTCGAAGTATTTTTTTGGCTACTTCGACCATCAAATTGGCTACATCGACCTTCAACTACGACTTCGAATCAAACGATTCAAAATAAAAATCGTTTGACTATTCCATAGTCGAAGTACTGTCTCAAATGAATTGCGTTTAATCCTTCGACTTCGATATTTGAAGTCGAAGGATTTTACTTCGACGGTTGAATATCGAGGGTTAATTAACCCTTGATATTCGACCAATAGTAAATGTGCCCCTATCAGTATGAAAAAATACCACTGCATACTAATTTTTCCAGAAACATGAAACAGCACCAAAACACACATTTTGAAAATAGCAAACATAAATTGCACTTATTCTTTCTGAAAAGGCTTTGCATATTTTGTATTTGAAGTTAAATAAACAAATATAAGCAAATTGTAGCACCAAAACTGTTGTACTGTGTTTTTTTCTAACTTTTAAACAAACTGGTAGATAGTGCTCCAAATCACGGAAAAAACCCTTATCCAGAGTAGCCCAGGTCCTGAGCATTCCGGATAATAGATCCTATACTGTACTGTTTGTTGGTTAAATGCAACTAAATAGGATAACACATAGTCATCTGATTTAATGATGTTACCACAGTACATATATATTTCAGCAGTATCTTGTAAGAATTCCTGCTTGCTACAGAATCAAATCGCCCACAGTATTTGGTGGTTTCTATGACAACTTCCAATGTCAGGGGACCCAATATGAAAAAAAATAGATGCAAAGATATCTCAGGCACAATGCATTTAGCCTATTTCCAATTGTTAAATTTTTTATTATAAGAGGAAATGTATAACATTGCTTGTAATAAAAATGTATATCTCTTAATGGGACACAGTGCAGTATCTGATTTAACCTGCTCATATAATGCAGTGCAGCTCATATTATGCAGTGATATATTAAATATTGGATATAATTTTTAGGGATGCACCGAATCCTCTATTTGGGATTCAGCCGAATCCCCGAATCCTTTGTGAAAGATTCGCCGGAATACCGAACCGAATCTGAACCCTAATATGCATATGTAAATTAGGGGTAGGAAAGGAAAAAAAATCTTCTTTTGTGATGAAAAGTCATGTGATTTCCCTACCCGCACCTAATTTACATATGCAAATTAGGATTTGGATTCAGTTCGGCCAGGCACAAGGATTCGGCAGAATCCTGCTGAAAAAGGCCGAATCCCAAACCGAATCCTGGATTTGGTGCATCTCTAATATTTTTATAATGCTATTTAAACATAAATCCATTGTATATGAAGGAATGTCAGCATTTTATTATTGTGTTATTTGTTCCCTTACACACGAGCATTTGAATGTACATTGATTAAATTTCATGCCCTGTGTCTGACAGAGCTGCGCTCTTCACCTTGCTCTAGATTTGCATGAGGTGCATAGAGCAGCCACATCCCAGACCCAGGTGTTTACTAACAGCTTGGGGCCAACCTGTAACAGCACTGATTGATCTCTCCTCCAGACTCCAAACTAGGATTTCCTGAAGACGGCCCTAGTGAGGGTGCCGAAACGTTGAAAATAAAACACCATCTTTAATTTTTCACATATCAAGTCCTTGGAGTGCAGTTTCTCTCTCTAGGGCTTGTATATTAGAATAAACAAAGTACACCCTGTTGTAAAATATCAGGATACTATAAGTCACCAAGGAGTTTCATAACCATTTAAAAGCACTAAGCCCTGATTATAACCAATACAATCACCAAGAACCATTTATAAGGATAAAATTGGCAGGATATTCAAGGCTCTTTTCTATGATATATTGATTAAAACAAAAAACTAAATAAGTAAGTACACTGTGCTCCCTTCTATTAACATCATGAAATTGCCTTTGCTGTTAAATGTAGTATTATTTCAATCCAGAAATCGATAAATTCCAAAACAGAACACACTGTTTGTACTACTATAAAGTGTTTATATAAAGTATTCCTAATTTATGAATGTACAAATTCACTGATCCTAAGGATCAACATTTTTTTTAATCACGCAAACTTTCAAAATCTCATGTGTCACGAAAGCAATGCTGATGCTAAATTTTTTTTTGTTTCTTTTTTTTTTTCATAATTCTGCACTGTGGGAAAGAAAATCATTAGTATCAGCTTAGTCATATGCGTTGATGAAATTTAATGAATCGGCATCCAAGACAGGGGGAGTAATGAATTGGCCTGAGACTGTTCAATAACCATTAGCAGCTGAAATGTTGGTCTTTTTCTGCTGAAAAATTAGCTGTTTGAGAAAAGATAATGTTGAAAAGCAAAGTCCTATCATATACTATATTTTAATTTTGTTAATTTATATTGCTTATTACTTTCCCTCAGTAAATGGTGCAGGGATAATTTAAAAAATAGGCCTATGGCATTCAATCAAGAGAAACAGGAATTTGGCAAAATGTGAGACTGCTTCCAATGATATTCATGCTTCTGAATTAACATTTAAAATAAAAATGAAATCCTTTGAACAAACCTGGGTGTCTCCAGTGCAGTTCTTTTCATCCCACTTAAAGGCATACTTCCCAACTGTCCTGTTTTAGAGGGACAGTCCCTCTTTTGACAGCACAACCTGCAGTCCCTCATTTGTACTGGAAAGTCCTGTTTCTCTCTGCACTGAACAGCCAAAAACAGAAACAACGTTTCTAACTTAATTGGCGTTTGGCAGAGAGCCCAGAACAGCCAAAGCAGCTGATAAGATACTTTTGTAACAATTTCAAAATAAGGAAATAAGTAATTGTAACAATATAAGATAACACGTCCCTTGGAAGAAGTTAGACTCACGGCTTAAAGGGCAACTCACTTTCATTAGCAAAACTGTAATAACTGGAAAAAAACACAGAAATATGTTCAAACTTTCATAACCTGCCAAATTTTGTAAAATTAACATGGTAATTAGGGGGTGTGACCGCAAACATGGGTGTGGTTAAAACTATTTTCTTGCCAACTTTTTGTTCCTCTTTTTATTTCCAAAATTTTGGGAGGTATGTTAAAGGAACAATAACACCAAAATATTTAAGTGCTTTAAAGTACTTAAAATATAATGTACTGGTTCCCTGCACTGGTAAAACTGGTGTATTTGCTCAAGAAACACTACAATAGTTCATAAAAACAAAGTGCTCTTTAACCATGGAGGCAGCCATTAAAGGTTCGGTTACATAGCAGATAACAGATGCATTCTGCAGAATATCAATGTATTCTATTACAGAGTGTCTCTGTTATCTGCTAAGTAACCTGTGCCTTTTCTCTTTTTTCAGCCTAAATGGCTGCCCCCATGTTTGTACAGCAGCCTATTTACTGTATATAATCTATAGAAGTCTTTATAAAGCAAACACATAACGTTGACCATTTTAATTACTTTTAAATGCTTTAATTTGTTGGTGTTACTTTTGATTTTGGATTGTGTTCTGGGCAGGGATAGAATTCTTTGCAGGTGAGGTTCAAAAGACAGATGTGGTGAGAGGTGCCAAAGTAGGGGGAATCTGTGATAGTGTTGATAAATTCTTGCGTGTCACTGAGGGGGATACTAATTATTAATGAGTAGGGATGTAGCGAACTGCCGTTAATGTGTTCGCGAACGCCGTTCGCGAACACCGGCAAAAAAGCGAACAGTTCGCGAACTTCGAACGCTCGATAAAATCGTTCGATCGAACGATCGAAGGATTTTATTCGTACGATCGAAGGATTTTCATTCGAATCGAACGATCGAAGCTATTCGATCGAATGATTTTAATTCAATCGAATGCTTATAATCGTTCGAACGAATGGAAATCGTTCGATTTTAGCGATCGAACGGTCGAATGGTCGAACGAAATTTTACTTCGAATCGAACGCGAACACCAATTGGCGAACGTCGCGCGACGTTCGCGAACATTCGGCGGACGCGAACAGTCGAAGTTCGGGCGAACTAGTTCACTACATCCCTATTAATGAGGGTGATACTAATTCGATTTATACACCCACAGAAGGTCTCTAATGGAACATAAATCTGAGATATGGGTTTGTTTAATGAGATAAGATCGAGGGATATTCTGTAAATCCCCAATGGGTGTGAGAAATGCCTCGGGTGTAGAGTGTGTAATGCCATGATAATGTGGGGGTGGGTTACTTTCATTATCTCCTCTTTGGCAAAAAGATCAAAAGGTAGCTTTAATTGTAACACAGATTCCTATATGGGCTTTTCAAATTGTCCATTTGCCCTAGTGTATGTTGGGAAATCATTTATCGATTTTGAAAAGAGATTAGGTAATAAATTTCATGACAAGTGAAAGGAAATGAGAATCCTGTAGCAATTCATTTGCAGAATATAATCATCACTAGGGGGCAGATTTATCAAGGGTCAAATTTCGAAGTGATAAATACTTCGAAATTTGACCCTCAAATTGAAATACTTCGACTTCGAATACCGAAGTCAAAGGATTTTTCACCGAATTTGAACGATTTTAGAGTACGATCGAACAGTTTTACTTCAATGTGTAAAGACTTTGAAAAATGGTCTACAAGGTTAGGCTAACATAGCACTTTCGGCAGGTTTAATTTGAAGTCAAAGTTTTTTTACAGTAAAGTAAAAACTATTTTACTTTGTATCTAATTCAAAGTAAATTCGAAGCCTCTAGTATCCTATTCCATGGTAGAAATATCCAAAAAATTACTTCGAATTTCACATTTTTTTACTTCGAAAATTCCCTTGAATTCACTTCGACCCTTGATAAATCTGACCCTTAATATCTTTAGGCAATGGTTGTTAATCGGATACAGGGGGGACAGTAGAGCTAAAGCAATTGCTATGTAGAGAACCCAACTGGATTTGCTATCAGTGAAATCAAAGTTTCATAATTTTGAATATTTATATATGAACATTTTTGGAAAATTATTTTATGGAATTTTGGTATTTTATTTTAAGGGGAATATTGTATGCATTTCTGGAATACACTGTATGCTCTACAAGTTACTTTCATATAAAACTGGTGCCAAAACATCACTAGAAATATTTCTGTACTTTAAAGTCCAACATACCACAAAAGTTTAAATAAACCATAGTACACTTCCAATCACTCACAGTTTCTCACTACTGCAGATCTTCCAAAAGCATAATGCTCTAAATTTTACATTTAAAAAAGAATAGCAAAGAAAAAATGCTAGAAAAATTTTCCTAGTTTTACCAAATATTGTAAGATAACTGATACACCCACAGTGTAAACACCAATTTAACCCCTGCGGCGCTCCTGGAGATGAGGTTAGTAGGGATCATCTTTTGTTTCAATAATATTCACTTCCCAACTCTGCAGCTTTTGGTAATGGAGTATTCCCGCTCCAAATAAATAGAAATAATAAATAGATAGAATAATAGAAATAATAAAAATAAAAGCGCAAAAGAGACAAGGGATCTTTTCTAAGTGCAGTATTTAGTTGTAGGTCAACATATCCTCACATACAAAATTACATTTACAGGATAAAAAAATTTGTATCGCATATAAATTTCTTATCTGTCCGTGTGTTTCGCTCTCTGTCCCACTCCGTGTGTGTTCAGTGCTCAGAACCAGTCCCGTGCCAGCAATTAGTCCCTCTGTGGTCCAGATTTCGAGCTCTCTCAATTCACACTTGTTTTTGGAGTCGTTTTGGATGAGCGGACGGACTCCTTGCTCTTATCCAACGCCTTTCGCGGACTCCGATCCGCTTTCTCAAGGACTTCTTATCTCCTACCTCACTTCTTTCCTACTTATTCTGGTCATCATTAACCCTTACCTTAAAATTGTATTTATGTTAAACATCTTAGCCCCAAAATAAATTAATTAAAACCCATTAAATACAATATTACATTTCATAAAACATTCTTAAAAAAACAGAATTCATAACGATAATCGGTTACTTTAAACCATTAATGCTGCTAGATCTATATCCACAGTCAAACCATCTGGTACCATTGTATTTAACTTGTAGATCCAGTAGGTTTCCCACAGGTCCAGACTGAGAATTAAAATAGGCCCTGGCATTTCGGGTACATAGAGGCCCGATCAGCCCACAAAGAGGCCCAAACAGCCCCCACCAGCCCACTAAATACTGACTTTCTATGGGACCTTATAGCAGCCCCTCTGGCATTTGCCAGAACCCACAGATTGCCAGTCCGGGTTCCAGTCTTCTCAACCTATTAACCCTGTCTCCACCTCTCTCATCCTCCTCTACCATTTCTATACCCATCACTCTTAACCCCTCTGAACTGCCATTGTGACAGTCCCTACCGTGATTTGACAGTGAATGGGTTTTTAACCCTATTTTTATGTTTCTTAAATGTTCAGAGAACCTTGTTTTAAGTTTCCTAAGCATTCTCCCGACCCTACATACTGCAAACCACATACACATTGTATCAAATATATTACAAACATGCTGTTACAATGTATTTTTCCCTTACTCTCAAATTTACATTTGATTGAAATTTTGTTATTTTCCTTCTCCCTAAATATCCACATGTAGTACATGATTTTTGTCACATTTGTACATCCCACTAGGTATCTCTTTTTTCCATAGTGCCTTCTGGGGTAATAGGAGAAATGATAGGAGAGAGACCGGAAATTGTGTATAGAAAAGCGAGAACTATTAAAAATATGATTGCACCCAGTGATATAATTAAAAAAGAACAAAAACCCCAGAAGGGTTTTTTTTAAGAAGGTTTTATGAAATGTAATATTGTATTTAATGGGTTTTAATTAAGTTATTTTGGGGCTAAGATGTTTAACATGAATAAAGTGGAATAAATAACATTTTAAGGTAAGGGTTAATGATGACCAGAATAAGTAGGAAGGAAGTGATGTAGACAAGAAGTCCATGAGAAAGCAGATCGGAGTCTGCGAAACGCGTTGGAAAAGAGCGAGGAGTCCGTCCGTTTGTCCAAAACGACTCCAAAAACAAGTGTGAATTGAGAGAGCTCGAAATCTGGAGCACAGAGGGACTAATTGCCGGCACGGGACTGGTTCTGAGCACTGAACACCCACGGAGTGGGACAGAGAGCGAAACACACGGACAGATAAGAAATTTATATGCAATACAATTTTTTTTATCCTGTGAGTATAATTTTGTATGCGGGAATATGTTGACCTACAACTAAATTCTGCACTTAGAAAAGATCCTGCTTTTATTTTTAACTATACCCACAGTGTACAATGCGACAATGGCAGTGATCAATATGCTTCTACATATGTAAGAAATATAAATAAATGTAATAAATATAAATAAAAATAAATATAATATATTTTATATTTAATATAAGGCAGTAAGTTTTCCCAGGAGCAATAACCCATAACAAACAATAAGATGCTTGCATTTAAACAGGTGTCCAGTAAAATCTACCTGCTGATTGGTTGCTATGGGTTACTGCCCTAGGCAAACTTATTGCCTTTTATTACATAACCCCATAAGTGGCCAAGTGAATCCTGCAAAATTTGCATCAAGCTTTCCACCAACTCCAAGCTGCAGGGCTGTAATTACTAGGAGATAAAGGACAATATTATGCATGAGCAGTTGATCATTGGACAATATTAATAGTGATCGGCAAATTTGTCCGAAATTCGCGAAACGGGCAAAAGATTAGTTAATCGTTGCGAATTTATTCGCCGGCGGTGAAACACGGATATTTGCAGAGAATTTGTGCCTACCAATAAATTTGCCCATCACTAAATATTAGTGCATATTGGGGTGCCTGGGATTTTATTTGGATCAGTACCTGCAAAACTGCATTAGGATACTACATTTCTAATGCAGCACATACTGAAAGTGCCAATAGTCCCCCAGTTCCCAGTTAATCAGCTACCTTGTCTTACATTGTTTCAATAGAAATGGACAGACACAAATAACTTAAAAACCATAACAAAATTATAATGAATGTACATTGCAAAGTTGCTTAGAATTATGTTTTCTTTTATTAAGCAAAATCAAATCTTGTCTTACGACTTGGCATTCCCTTTAAGTCTTCTAAATAATTTAAACAATAAGGGGCAGATTTATCAAGGGTCGAATTTTGAAGTACAAAAAACAACCATCGAATTGAAAAACTTCTAATTCAAATTCAAAGTTTTTTCACCGAATGTGGCAATCCTACGATTGAATAAAAATCGATTCGAACGATTTTAGCGTATGATCGAAGGATTTTTATTCCATGTGTAAAGACTTAGAAAAAGTTTGTAGAAGGTCCCCATAGGCTAACATAGCAATTTGGCAGGTTTAATTTGGCGATGTATTGAAGTCAAAGTTTTTTTAAAGAGACAGTACTTCGATTATCGAATGGTCGAATATTCAAACGATTTTTACATCGAATCGAAGTCGAAGTAATTTCAAAGCTGTAGTATCCTATTCGATTGTCGAAGTATCCAAAAAATTACTTTAAAAATTCAAACTTTTTGTACTTCGAAAATTCACTAGAACGTTAGTAAATCTGCCCCAGGGTCCAATTTAGGGGGAAATTTTGTTTCTCCGATTTGGGTTTTTTTAACACATTTTTCTCATAGTTCCTTAATCCACATTTTTTTCGTAATTTGTTAAGTGTAAAATCCATAAAATCCACTAATACAAAATATGTCAAGTAAAAGCTGTCAAGGTCATATGTAGAAATCAAGGGGAACTGCCCTTCTTTTCTAGCAAAGATCTTTCTTTTGTTTGTGGTTTTAGAGGTTTTCAGAGATCAGAACATTTTCGTATGTTCAAAAAAAGGCCTTTAAATAAACCCTATGGGATTGCTTTGCTTCCAATAGGGAGTAATTACTGTATAGCTTTGGTTGGATCAAGTATGGGTTACTGTTTTATTATTACAGAGAAAAAGAAAACATTTTTTAATTATTTGCTCAATAATAGTCTATGGGAGATGGCCTTTCCTGTAGTTTGGAACTTTCTGGATAATGGATTTCTGGATAACGGATCCTATATCACAAAATGTAACACGCAAAATTCTTCTCAACCTGGCAACAAAACAGGGACACCCCTATATGTGCCACTACATTCTCAACTGACACTTTTACTATGAAAAAGGAAACATCACATTATCTAGTATAATTATCTATATGTAAATTGTTTAATTGAGCTCTATGGCTCCATCTTGTGGAATTATACCAAAGAAACATGATTTCTTTTCAATTTTGCCCAAGTCTTTTTTTATAACAACACAGGTGCCTACACTGTTTCTTTGAGAGGAATTTAAAAAAAAAATTAGCTGAATATGTAAGTACTAAGCATCCATGACATCACTATAAAGAGTAATAAGCAATTATTTTGCAAACCCTTGTAGATAGCACTTATATTTGCATACATATTATTTGCATGCATGTATATTATATTACAGGTAAAGGATCTATTATTTGGAATGTTTGGGACCTGGAGTTTTCCAGATAAGGTATCTTTCAGCAATCTGGATAACCACACAGTACCCTCTTCTTAAAATCATTTGAATATTAAAATAAACTCAATTACATTTTTTTCCCATAGAGTTTTCATGTTAAAAATAGTGAGATAGGTTTTTCTGAATTGAATTGCACATGAAATTGAATCTTGTCCATGACTTTTCATGTGATAAACCAATATATACATAATATGAAAGCCATGCTTTATATATATTTATGTTCTAAATGCAAAATTAATATTACTTAAAATCCACCAATTTAATAACAGACTAAAGAATTTAAAGGGTCAAAATAGACCTATGTACATCATGAGCTAATGAAATTGTGCTTTTATATGTGTTCATCTATTTCTAAATATGTGTAAGTCTTTCTCATTTACCCCTATTTATAAAGTGTTTTGGCTTTCTTTTACATAGAAATATTAATTAAACAGGTTCTCCAACTTAGAGATGTAGGAAGATGAAGAATGTCCTTTTGAGCAGGATTCTAAACATCAGCAAGTTGGTTGCGGGAAGGCTAGAATAATCTAATATCAGTTCCACAACAGTCCGGAGGCATGATTTCTAGTGCAGATTGTTCCCTTCAGAATGTCAGTTATTTTGACAGAGACACCTGCAAATAGTTACTTATTCTGGCTTGCTGATGTTGTTTGTGAGCCTCAAGGTAAAAATATCAATTTGATCATCTGGATACATATTTTGTAATTTGCTAATGATAAACAAAGATACAAAGAGAAATGGCAGATGTGTTCAATAATTTCCTGGCAGGTATTTCAATTATTTTATAATAATATTTTATTAATAAAAGCTACCTAATTGTAATGCTGGGACAGCTTTTCTTCCTATGGCTTGTCAAATCGTTCTATGTGTTAGTCTGGGCCAGATCTCATTATTGGTTTAAATGTGATTCCATTCAATGTTTTATAATACTCTAAGAACAATTACAATCTCAACATTTACCTGAATATATGTTACTCACTGTAAATTTCTATGTTTTTCTTTTTTTAATATATTCCTATATTTGCTATCTCTAATTAGCGAGTAGAAACAGTATTAATTCTTAATTACTATCATCTTCAAAGATTCCATTTATATCTGCTAACCATAAAGAAGGATATTTTTTATATCTATATTAAACCTCTGGAAAATAAGTGGATGCCTAGCAGAATCTCAATGATACTTTAATCCTACAATAAAGCATTTGTGCAAAGAATAGATGTAACTTTTGATTACTGATTCTTAGCAAATAATCATCTCTCTGGCTTGTTTTAGAATAGATCAATGATTTATTTTGTTATACCATATAACTTCTGCTATGGTTTCTTCTTTGTTATTTTCCTACTTTCTGTTGGAGAGCTTGTTGGTAATGATTGACCACATCTAAGGGGCATATTTATTATGCTGTGCAATACAGAATTAGGCAAAAAATGGTGTTAAATTTGTGTAAAGTACATGGCAAAGGTGTGTGTCATTTTACGCCATGCGAATTGGCAGATATTTTCCATTGTTTCTGGCAAAACAAACTCTATGAAAAAAATTTACTCTGTTTTTTACACAGCGAACCCTGGCGATGTGTGATGTATTATTCCGGTGTTTTTTACACAGCATCATAAATATACCACTAAGAGTAAACTTACATGCATTATTGAGTGTCACAAAATCAATCAGTCATGCACCAGCACAGTATGAAAAAAAAACATCATCCATCTCAGGACCTTTGTAGTACAGAAAACAACACATTTCAAAGAACAGTTCAGTGTAAAAATAAAAACTGCAATTGAAAAAATGCAATTGATCCTTAGCATGCAGCTCAGATTCAAAAGCAACAGTTATGACACATGTGCCCCCCCTGAAGTCACTGATTGGTTACTGCCTGATAAGCAATCAGTGGAAACCAAGAGAGCTGAAAAGCAGGAAGTAGTGTTCTGGCTATTATGTTACACATCCAGTCACTCCAGCCTTTATACATTACATTTTTGCATAACTCACTATATTGAGAACATTTTTTATTTTGCACAGCCTATCTATTTATCCAGTTTCTATTTGTATACCGAAAAGTTCCTTTAAGGGGTACAGGTAAAGCTCTGAATAATGGAAGAGCCATCTCCCATAGACTCCATTATAACTACATAATTAAAAAAAAATTCTCTGTATCTGTAGCAATAAAACAGCACCTTGTACTCGATCCAAACTAGAAAGATAAATGGGAGCACTCCCCCTCTCACCTGCACTTTGATTCAGCAGACCTATGTGCTTGCACGCAACAGGCCCGGTCCAGGTCCCGGTCATTACAGAACTAGCATTTCAGCAGCTGAATTCATAAAATCTTCATTTATTAAATATAATTAAAAGCATGTATCCCCACGCTTGACGTGTTTCCTCAAAAGCATAAGGTATGCAAACCCCCTACACCAATTAATAAAGCACCACAAGCCCCACAAGCCACACCCCATAAAAACATTAACCCCACTGGGGATTTATACAACTGGTTAGTTGATACAAATAAATAACATTGTTCATTATACAATCACATTTTGGCATTCAAAGGAGTTTATCCACATAGTTGTAGAACATCACAAATTGTTACTATATAGATATATCCTATTCAAGATATTTGTTATTAGTGACACAGTATAAATAAAATCTCAGTTCTGCAATGTAGCAAGTTTAGGCAGTCAGACATGTTAGTTTTTAGGGGTTTAGTTCAATAATATTGTGCAATGTGAATTATGTGTCTAAAATCACACTATCATAGTGGATACCTTAAATTAAATTATGAAACATATTTGCACACTAAAGAAATGCACGAGTTGCAAAAGCAAGCAAGCTCCCACTCTTTAAGTCCACCATAGTTTTCAGTGGTTTTCAATTGATAGATCCAGAAAGCCTCAAGTCGACACAACTTTTGATCCAAATCACCTTTCCTTACATCTCTCCGAGGTTTATCTATAATTTGGAAAGTTACACATAATTCACCATGATGTTTATCTATCAGATGCTTTGCTATGGCTGATTTCACATCTAAACATTCCACAGCTGACATGTGTTCTGAAACCCGGGAGCTGGTCGTCCTGATGGTTTTCCCAAGGTATTGGGCTCCGCAGATACAAGTTGCCAAATAAATAACCCCTTTCAATGCGCAATTTAAATATTGATTCATTTTAAAGTTAACCCCGATTACTGTGCTGTGAAAAGATTTAGATACTTTCATAAGTGGACAGGTTTACACCTACTACGTCAACATCTATATGAGCCTTTGTACTTAAGCCATGCACTCTCCTCACTTTGTGTTTTTGTGGTATATCCTCTCCTAAATACAAAGGAAGGTGTATCTTCCAAAATCCTACCTAAAATTGGGTCCTGAAGGAGAACGCCCCAACATATTTTAACACTGTTTTGAATTTGGTAGGCATCCCGATTATATGTTGTACAAAAACGAACATTGGATTGTCCCTGGGCCTTGCTAACTCTCAATCCTATGCATTGAAGTCAGGTTTGGACTTCTGTTCTAAAAGTTTTCCACGGTCAGCTCCAACTGCCCTCTCATATGCTGTTCTTATGTCTTCTAACCTTCATCCCCTTTCAACAAACTGATCCCACAACGACATGGCCTGTTCGTTGAAGGCATCCCAGAAAGAACATATGTGGTGTTGCACTGGGATGCCCTTCAAACACGAAGCTGGATGGGAACTTTGTGCGTGTAGCAGTGTGTTGCGGGAAATGGGCTTGCGCAAGAGGGTGGTGGTAATCTGAAAGATCACATCCAGAAACGGAATATCTGAGATATGGGTCGCATGAGTAAACTGTAAACACTTCACAGTGTGATTGCAATAATCAATGAAGGAAGCCAAAGAAACCTCGTCCCCTTCCCATACTCCTATGCAATCATCTATGTATCTGTAGAAGCATATAATCTGGTGCTTGTAAGGATTGTGGTCGCCAAAAATGAAGATTCTCTCCCACCAACCCATGACCAGATTGGCATAGGTTAGTCCGAAAGATGCCTCCATTGCGACTCCGCGTTGTTGCAAATAAAATTGACCGTTGAACAGGAAATAGTTGGAGTGTAACAAAAAAATCTATCCCCTCCAGAATATACTCATTCTGTGGTTCCCAACCAAAATTGTATAGAGTTTAAGCCCATATCGTGGTCTATAGAGGAATATAAGGACGTCATGTCCATCGAAAACCAACTGTATGTTTGTTTCCACACCAGGACATTTTATTTATACACATAATGGTATCCCTCAAATAGGTGGGGAGTGCAAGAACCAGGGTTAACAATAATTTATCCACGTATTTGGAAAAATTTTCCGCTAGGAAACCAATGCTAGCCACTATTGGGCGCCCCTTCACATTTGTTAGAGGTTTATGGACTTTGGGAAGCACATGAAAAATGGGTATAACTGGGTTTTCAAAATGTATGAACTCAAACTCTCTATTAGCAATAATACCCATATTCAAAGAGGTCTATATCATTACTTTTAGATTGTAAAGGGTAAAACCTAGAGTGTTTCCTAAGGTTTGTATGCAATATAGGTGGTGCCGCAGAGTTACAGTTTACATTCTCACTTAATAAACCTTCCAAGTTCACCAAAGCACATTCATCAATAAAATTGAAATTTGGACGGGAAAGGTCCACTGTCTGTATCTCTGCACTATTACTGTTCTCCATACTAACTGTGTTACTCGCATTACTTATTTAATTTATGGTTCCAATATCAACATTTTTTGCAGAAATAGACTCCTCGTGTTCCCCAGTATTAGAAGCAAGATGTCTCTTTAAAGTCAGAATTCTGACAAATTTATTGAGCTCTAGTATCATTGCAAAAGTGTCACTGGCTGCATCTGGAACATAGTTCAACCCCCGAGAAAGTAGGGAACATTCATTTGCCGACAAAACATGTGTAGATAAGTTAATAACATTATTAGATGCAATATTAGACATATTACCCATATCATGCATGTCTGTAGTCGGCTGGCAATGGACGGAAATAGTCCCCGGTGATCCCAAACACACATTACCTCCAGACTCCTCGTTCACCACCGTTGTTTCTTGTTGCGGTTTCCTACTCCACCTGTGTGGAAACCTGATGTTCCTCCTGTGTCCGCCCCTCCTTGTGGATTTATGGAGCTGCGGATGTTGATGGGATCCCGTTGTATGTGACCTCTCTCCTGGGTAGCCCCGATCTCTGAAATCCTTTGGCTCGCTCTCTGATGCCTCTGGTTCTGATGTTAAAAAAGAGGAGGAAGAAACCAGTGACATAGATCTCAGACGAGATGTTCCATCTTCTCTCTCAGCAAACTGCACAGATCTGCCTGGTTTTAGAATGGAACGCGGGGTACTAACTCCGTAAGCTCTCTTTGTTCAATGATAGTGTGCCTATATTGACGTGCTCCCCGTTTTTCAAACCTCCACACATAGACGGACTAATTGTCATAGTTCCTTTTATCTCTCTGAAATTTTTCTTTTTTGAGGTTTTTTATGTTCAATTCATATTTATTAAGCTGTTCTTTGGTATGCGCCCATTCTGGAGGATCTGTTACGATATCTGAGGAGTCCGACACAACTTTATTCAGGTGGGTAATTTCATTTTGTGTAATGATTAACTCACTTTTGTCTCTCTCTAAAATCAGCCGTGTGAGGCTCATCCGTTAGAACCCCATTCCATGCCTGCTCAAACTCAGCAACATCAAAGGACGGGAACTTGCGTATCCGGAGACCTCTGGGTATTCATTTGCATTTTAAATAGTTTTCTAATGAGCAAACATCCCACCAGAGCCGTATTTCTTTCATTGCTCGTTCCAAATCCCGGTATACAAACTTCAAATCAATATCATCCGTTATACATGTTCCAGGCCCCCCTCTGGTAACAGGGGATTCGGCAAATACTTGGTCAGCTTGCGTTTTACGTTGTGCATCTGATGGCAACCCAGCATTTCCAGTCACGTTCATTGCTATGTAAAGTAAATCCAAAGATGTATAGTCACTTTAATATATAATCGTGCAATATAATGGTGTAGCTGGGGTGCTCTTCCAACCAGGTTTAAACTTAATGTAGAAAGACAAATGGGAGCACTTTCCCTCTCACCTGCGCATTTGATTCAGGAGACCTGTGTGCTTGCAAGCAACACGCCCCCGGTCCTGACCAATATCATATGAACGCATAACAGAACTTGCGGAGCATTTCGGCAGCTGAATTAATAAAATCTTCATTTATTAAATATAGTTAAAAGCATGTCTATCATAGCTGTGACATATACCCCACCCACTCGATCCAAACTAAGATATAATAAATAATTGGAGGCAAAACAATCCTATTGGGTTTAATTAATGTTTAAATCATTTTTTAGTAGACTTAAGGTATGGCGATCCAAATTAAAGAAAGATCCCTTGTCTGGAAAACCCCAGGTTCCGAGCATTCTGCATAACAGGTCCCATATCCGTAGTATAACCATTTCCTCAAAACAAGTTCACTGTGCCAATCGGAATAGGGAGGAATAGGGAATGGCAATCTCACTGCTTGCCTATTGTTTAATTAAGAAATATCTATGGTTTTTGCTATGTCTTGTTCCAAAAGACTGCAAAGACTAAAACGTTAAGTATTTTATATTAAAATTGCAGTGTTATTTGATTCTTCTGATTTTGGAAGGTATAATGAAATCTGAAACCCTGACAGTGTGAGCAAGGAAGAGGTTTAGGGTACTTAGGACCTGTGTTGAAAATATATTCTGCATATTCTTTTAATTACAAATAAGTATAATCCTCCTATTTTCTTTTTGCCGGAAAAACCCTATGGTAAATTGTTTTGTTTTTCACTGGGCTCATTACCCTCTCCTCTAATGAACAGGTTGAAATGTAGATAAGGAGCTCTCTTTAAACAATCCTTCCCCCTTCTCCCTTCCCCCATAGACTTTCCTTAATTAAGAGAATATGGACAAAGAATGTTCAGCACAAGCTCTATTTATTGAGCTCATGTTGAAAAATGATGTACAATTCTCCTGATTACAGGGGGAAGGTGGGTGGTAGTAAAGGAAGATAACAAAACAGTTATTGATTATTTCTTAGTAATAGTAAACAATTTGAAAAATGTTAGGTAGGTCTTATTTATTTTGCTAACATTGGATGATGTTTTATATATATATATATATATATATATATATATATATATATATATATATATATACGTAGCACTATAGTTAACTAGCTACGTTCCATGTGGGATAATGCCACAAATGAGGCCCCTCTCTCTCAGTGGTGAGCCCTCGCAACAGGGTGGAGGCAGGGTGTAGTGCAACTGTAACCAGGTGCAATAGCACAAATGATGGGCGACAGTGGTTCTTTAATGTTTAACCAATGAACTGTATTTATTTAACATAGCACATAGTAAACAGCACATAGCACATATCCATAATGGAGCTTAGAACAGTCAGACAGCATAAAGGCCAGGGAATATACAACTGAGAGAGTTGCAGCTTGTAAGGGGTATTGCCCAGTTTTCAGGATCTCTTGCAGTGGCAGTCTAGGGGAATTCTTACCATCCCTAGTCTCAACACTTTGGTCCCTACTCTGCGTCAGTAATACCCTGGGATCTTAATACCTCTAATACCCTCTGCGGAGCCTTGAGCTGCTCAACTATATAACCTCTCTATCACTCCTAGAGTGATCTATAAAAGAGTATGCTGTCTAATTACTAGGGCCAATGCGCCTAGGATCCAGTGCCCATTCCCTTCCTGCCTGTTCAGGGAAGGGCTAAAGCACAATGGACCCTAACCTCATGGTTTGCAAGCCTTTTATACTATGCCACAGTGCCATCTAGCATCCACTGTGAGAACTACAGGGATTACATAAGCACAAAGCCCCCATAAGGACCCACTTAGGTGTCCATATTACTAAGGATGTGCCTGTCAATAAAGGGTAAGGGTGTCTATATTTTCACATATATTTATTTATTTTATTTATTTGCAGAGACATTGTGAGGAAACCATTATAGACTGCTTCTGACTGGCAGGGACCATATCTCCATCCTCCTTGTATCATTCAAACTCACTGTTTTCCATGCTGAAGTGATGGATTCAAGGACTTGAGCTACCTCTGCTTTTTATGGGTGGCAATGCACATCTTCTCTGGCTGGTCATACTCAAAATGGCCGACATCTGTCAGGAAATTGATCGGCCAGGTCAAGAAATCTTTGTCGGTCCCAGTGCAATCTATCTATGTTTGCAGGGCCAAGCAGGCAGCTCCCCTTTGTTTTCCTGGCAAATTGGTCTTTTTAATTGATGGTAAATTCGTAAGATCGTACGATCGTTCTGAGAAGATTGTGGTCTCACGATCAGGATCTGATCTTTTAAAAATCTCAACATCTATGGCCAGCTTTAGACACAAAGAGCTGGCTTTTTCACACTCGTGTGCATGCTCGGGCCCAGAGAAAAGAAGACAGAAGAGAATGGCAGATCCACACTGATGACCCAATGCTTAAATAACAGGGCCGGTGCAGTTTTCTGCTTACAGACAGGACCAGATTTATATAACGGGCACCCCTAGGCCAGCTGCCGTTGGTCTCCCCCTGTCCCCTCCCTTTTATTCGCCCAAATTTTAATCATCGGAACCAGAGAAATGGGGATTGGCACACAGGAAATTAAAAAAAATGATCTCCTGAGCATCCCCAGTGTTTCTGAACCAATGTGGGTGTGATTGGGCAGCATGCCGCCCCCCTAAAATCTTGCCACCCTAGGCCTGGGCCTTGTTGGCCTTTCCACAAATCCAGGCCTGCTTATAGAACCACCGACCTGGGGTATCAGGTACAGGTCCACAGCAGAAGTTTTTGAGTCTTTTGGGCAGTGCAGTTCCAACTTACAGCGAATCCTTATCAAGGGCTCTCCCGGGCCCGTGTGTAATTCAAATATAAGCAAAGAGGAATCGCTGTATCTCCTGACAAAGCAAAGGAGAAGGGGAACAAAAACAGATATGCGTAATATGGTGCAGTATTTTCTGCTATTTTATATAGATGCACCTTTAACTGTGCGTGATTAAACGTGTATAATAGTGCAAACACTGTGTGACAAAATTAAAACACTTGAATTGTGCGACTGTGTATCTGTTTTATATATATATATATACACCACTGCGAATTTGTGTATTAGTGTGAAAAATAATATAAATGATAAAAAGTTTTTAGCAGTGAAAATAAAATAAACAAAAATTTAACGTTAATAATATATAGAAAATACCCTTGTCTCACAAACACCTCTTATAATTAATATAAGTGAGGGGAAGTGGAGAAAATCTGTTAACACATTATTTTCAAAGACACCAAATAGTAACAAGTATAGAGAGTTTGGTTTAATTGCTTAATTAGCTCCTTTTAAATGAACTCTTCACCCAGTGCTGGTCTAGTGGTATATTATACTCACAGACGTGAGTGAATCTGCGCTTTTGAGAGAACAGGCCGTGTCCTTCCAACATTCATCTGGCAACCTTCTAGCTAGGCAGAGAGTAGAGCAGCATGTGCAGTATCGTTTAAAAAAGCTGTTTAATAAAAATATATAAAATACACTCACAAACGCCTCTTTTAAAATCGCATGTAAAATCTGTGTAGTCCACTTTTCAAATGAAACCGCAGCGTCCTTTACTTTGTTCTGCGCATCTCAATCTTGCGCTGCAGCTTCAAACGATCTGTCTCCGCTCAACGCGTTTCGCCAATAGGCTTCTTCCAAGAGCCTATTGGCGAAATGCGTCTTGGAAGAAGCCTATTGGCGAAACGCGTCGAGCGGAGACAGATCGTTTGAAGCTGCAGCGCAAGATTGAGATGCGCAGAACAAAGTAAAGGACGCTGCGGTTTCATTTGAAAAGCGGACTACACAGATTTTACATGCGATTTTAAAAGAGGCGTTTGTGAGTGTATTTTATATATTTTTATTAAACAGCTTTTTTAAACGATACTGCACATGCTGCTCTACTCTCTGCCTAGCTAGAAGGTTGCCAGATGAATGTTGGAAGGACACGGCCTGTTCTCTCAAAAGCGCAGATTCACTCACGTCTGTGAGTATAATATACCACTAGACCAGCACTGGGTGAAGAGTTCATTTAAAAGGAGCTAATTAAGCAATTAAACCAAACTCTCTATACTTGTTACTATTTGGTGTCTTTGAAAATAATGTGTTAACAGATTTTCTCCACTTCCCCTCACTTATATTAATTATAAGAGGTGTTTGTGAGACAAGGGTATTTTCTATATATTATTAACGTTAAATTTTTGTTTATTTTATTTTCACTGCTAAAAACTTTTTATCATTTATATTATTTTTCACACTAATACACAAATTCGCAGTGGTGTATATATATATATATAAAACAGATACACAGTCGCACAATTCAAGTGTTTTAATTTTGTCACACAGTGTTTGCACTATTATACACGTTTAATCACGCACAGTTAAAGGTGCATCTATATAAAATAGCAGAAAATACTGCACCATATTACGCATATCTGTTTTTGTTCCCCTTCTCCTTTGCTTTGTCAGGAGATACAGCGATTCCTCTTTGTATCAGGTACAGGCACTATAGGCTTGAGTATTTAAGCTTAGAAGGAGCGGTCATGGTACTCCCAGCTAGCAATGTATTAATGGTATCATGTAATTAAATGTTTATAATTTCTTTATTATACGGTGAGATGACACCTAAAGCACTTTTACAGTATGGAGTCTGGAGATGTGACGTAGGATGGAAGGTAATTTAGAGTAAGATTTTTGAAGAATTTCTATATGTTCTCCTAGATCCAGTACTCATAAAAGCCAAACTTGATGGCTCATTCAGGAATGACAACTTGATCAAGTTGACAGATTGATAGGATAGTGTTTTCCTATATCTTTAACTTTATTATGAGCTAAGGAAGATTCCAGACCAAATATTGAACCTGAAAGAGGGGCTTGAACCAAAAGAACTGAAACCCATTACATAACATAAATTAATATATTCTGCTAATAAATTAACCAACAAAAATGTATCAAATGGCCTACTAATAGCTTTATTTCCTGGAAAACTTACTGTTCACATGCATAACAGACAATGACAACTGGGACAAGCCCCAAGACAGTTATTTTCAATAATAATAGAAATTTTTGGCAGACATGAATTCAGCATTTATGCATCGCTTCTCATTGCAAAAATAATGCTCAAGAAAAACACTGCACAAAAAAAACGTACAGAAAGAAAAACCACCATTGACTTCAATTAAATTTGGATGATGAAAAAACACTGTGAACTCATACTGACTTTGCATTGCATTATGAAAGAAATGCTGCAAAAAAGCCTGTTGCTTATGTATTTTGTGTGAAAACAAATGCTGAGAAAAAATGTCTTAGACTTCATAAATACAAAATACATATAACATGCAGTGTATAAATAAGATAATTCATTCCTTTTCAATAATTATGAATAAAGCTGTTATTAAACAGAAAGATTTTGATGATTTACCCACATTGAAATCACACATCAACGTTTTAGTGGCAATGAACCAATGGGTATGGTTTTTAAATTTGCTCATCATTTGTTTATCTTTTACAAGGACCTTCCTACAGAAAATGTTATTACCTTTATTCTGAAGCCATATTCCCATGCAATGAGTCATTAGTGGCCTTACTAATAAACTTCATTTAGATTTAAACATAACAGGAGTTGGTTTTTTATATCAGATGAAGGATTTTGTTCTGAAGTAGAAATGCAAAAATAGTCATTTGCTCCTTTCTTGAAATGTTATGGGTCAGTGAACTTGAAAACACTGCCTGCAAATGTTAAAAAGTCACCCATGTCTCATCGCATAAACAACCAGACATCTAATAAAAAATCCTGTCACTCTGACTCTCTGGTATATGGACTAAAATGAAGAGAAAAATGTTGTGCTTGAAAAAAATTCTGTTTATATGATTGAATCTCATTTTACACATATTTCATGACATGATCATTGGAGATATGGTCCCTGCCATGCTCATTGCTTATTATTGTTTTCTACAGAACTATATTACATACTAATATTTACATCACTGATAATGATGGGCACCCTTCAGTTGTACCCCCTGTAATCGCTCCACACTTTGCACCCCTTTGGCTCAATGTGCAAAGCATAGCCTGCCACTAACCCCATGGGTGCTCCATGCACTTGTGCACATCGGCTTTATAATTAACGCCTGGCTTGAATCTCAGCTTCCAAGGACTTGCCTCAGAGACAGGCACCTCATTATATAAAACAACTTATGTTATTAAAAAAAATGAATAGGATGTTCCCAGAAATTGCTTACAAATGGCAAATTATGAACAAAACTTTAAACATACTATGTTAAGAAGCAATCAACACTGATGTATAAAAGCATGTTCATTACATTAGATGTCTTATTATGTTTCTTGCTCTTTATGTGCAAATCAGTCTTAAATTATATACAGTATACTGTATATATATGCCTATTAGAAAAAGGAGAAAAACATCAGTGGAGTGTTGTTCCGTATCTGCTATATCCCAGACATTTCTGTATCCGAGCAAAGACAGCTGCTCTAATTTAGCTCCAGCCAAAGGTACTGTCTTCAAACAGTTGAATTGCTTCTTCATTTAAACAAAGTACATTTTCATCCACCAAGTGATTAAATTACAACATTTAAATAAAAGCCTTTGAGAGGCTGGTTTATAGAAGACTAAAGTGAAGAACCACACAGCATTCTTGTGTGCATACTGTATAAATTATAAGCTGCAACAGAAACGGAAATGTACCTACTAATGTACAATATAAGAACGCTTACATTTAAAGAGTTGCATGGTCATACAGTATATTAAGACTAAGTGCTTTTGTACAGGTCATGAAACTCCAAGGTGACTTCTAATAACATCATTTATGAAAGTTTCAATATGCAGTATTATGTGAGGCAAGCAACATCACTCAACTCAGTTTATAATCCATGACATCAATAAAAGCTGTTGAGTATTACAGCAAAAATAATGCTTTGTTTAACTTGTTCATGCCCAAAAGTTACAAATTAGTTTAACAAAATACATCTACGCAGTTCATATTTAAAGGACTTTCATAATGCTACGGTCATCTCCCCTGGGTTCCTGTTTATTTTAAAAAGCTCCTACTTGCCTGTGTCCTTCATTCACCAGTGCTGGAAGTGGCCACAGATTTTGTTCTGTTATGCTTCCACTGTCCAACAGCAAACTGTAGTAACCATTCTGTACAGCGTCAGGTCGGAATAAATAGAAGCTTAAGAGATGGGCAATAAAAGCACCAGATGCCACTTAGATAAATGCAGGACAACAGAGAACCCGGGACCAGCTTGGGGGTAAGAAACACTTCTAATGTTTAGAGGCAATATCACACATTGCCTTATCTTTCTAAAAATATTGCTGTGATCTGAATGCCTAAATGATCACAAGTCTTTTCCCTTTCTTGAATTTGGGAATAATACAAATAAAGAATTCTTGAGAACACTGGATGTACACCGAAGATGTACACATATTTTTTATTTATGTACCACAGTTGTTACCATTGATCTGTTTATGTTGAACTACACAGTGATCCTAAACATGGTATTACATCAAGCAAGCTAGTCAAGCTAGTCAATCAACAGCATTATTTTCTACCATATTCACTGTTTATTGGGATCCCCACTGATTATGTGTGATCCAGTTAGATAATATAAACTCCACTTCTTGCCATTAGCTAACAGTAAATGTCTTGGGCCTCATCTGCCTCCTTATTTTCTTGAGCCAAAGACAACCTGATTATCCATGGCACGTGTTTATAAAGGTGTATAAAATATCTTTACTCTCAAAAATGAGGCTCAGAGCACAAAATCTGTGGATGCAGTCCCGTTCTGTCCACACCACCTGCCACAGGCCCCCGTTGCAGTCTCCTTGTCTAGGAAAAGGGCAGCTTGCATCCTCCTTGTCAAGTTAGGGTAAGGGTAGGGGTGGAAGGGGGGTTGACTACATGCCACCCCCTGCCCACCAGTCAAGTATACAGTGCTACTGAATGCAGGCAGAACAGTATTAATGGGGGCAAAATTCCCCGTGTGTCACCAAATCATTTGGTTTATGTACTGAATTTGATAATATATAAGGCATGTGAAGATGAACCAGGTTTTCTGAATAAAAAAGGATAGACTCAACACATCACATTGTCAAGGTGCCCATGCCTAGACTTTCAGCTTGAGGAGACACACCATATAACTCTTATGCTGACACAAAAAAGACCTCAGTCAATTATTGCTGTCCATTATTCAATCAAAAGGTTCCAACATTCTTTAACATAGTGTAAATAAAGCCTGCATAAAAGACTATCTACATATTTTGACTGGCCCTGAACGGAAGAGATTGAAGGGTAACAATAGAAATGGGACTGGACAAATGATATAGAAGAATTCACCTAGAAACCTATTATGTTGGGAAAGGAAATATGTATATACAACTCACCTTTGGGATTCACACAGATGGGTAGGCTCACACAGAGCTGGAACAGACATCCACAGTGAGGAAGTCCTCAGAGGCTCCAGGTTCTCCTAGCCAAGCACTTGTTTTATCTTCAGGGTATTGCTCCCAGCACTGTCCATAGTGTGAGCATGATAAACCCCCTTTACTCCTTTCCACACAGCTCCCAGCACTGTTTATAGCACAAGCACTCAGAGGAGGATATCTGAGTGCTTGTGCTATAAACAGTGCTGGGAGCTGTGTGGAAAGGAGTAAAGGGGGTTTATCATGCTCACACTATGGACAGTGCTGGGAGCAATACCCTGAAGATAAAACAAGTGCTTGGCTAGGAGAACCTGGAGCCTCTGAGGACTTCCTCACTGTGGATGTCTGTTCCAGCTCTGTGTGAGCCTACCCATCTGTGTGAATCCCAAAGGTGAGTTGTGCCTGAGGGAGGGTAGAAAAAGAAAAGGATCCAGCGAGTCTCCTGTTATACAGGCTTTGTGTGTGCCTGCCATGTGGGAGCAAATACCTTGTCCAATGAGGAAGGTATTTGGACAGGCAGCGCTACCTGGGGACACTGGTACTCTTTTGGGGAAAAGGGACTGAGACTCTTTGTCTACCAAAGCAGTAGTACGGGACTTTGCCTGGCAGGGAGGTGTCAGGACTGGACTTGCACAGGTTCCCTAGGGTAGTGGGTCATGCTATGTAAATGCATTATTGTACTGTGAATTTTTACTTCCCCTTTAATCTGTACTTTATTATACATGTGATATTGTTATAAAGCAAAGTGTGTGTTGAATGTTTTTCCTCATGGCCCCCCTGCATCTGTGGCATGTTGCATAATTACAACAAGTATATATTCTTTTGTACTAGATATTCATCTTGTATATGTGCATCTATATTATTACCAACTATTTGCCCATTGGTCTCCAACCAATGATAACCTTCTAGTTAGGAGAAACAGTGCTATGTTTTTATTACAAATAGTAACTAGGACTAAAAATTATTTTAGCATCCTTTTATATAACAAAGGTCCTCTAGTAAAATATTGATTCATTTTAAGATATACGATCTGAACTAAATGTGGAAGGCATGCCTACTGTCCATACATTTATTGTGATGTTTGTAGGTTATATGTTATACTTTGAGTTGCAAGAATTTTGCAAGAACAGGCAGAAGAATGCGAAGTAGAGAATTTTGTTTATTTTCAAGAATGGTTACACCTTGTAGCATTTCTGCCTCCCTACAGCATTACTTGTGCTTGCTTCATAAATCAACAGAGGTTGTGGCATTTGAAAGAATTTTTAGACAAACTGTTGCTAAGAAACACAATTTTTTAATTCTAGAATGCCAAATACTTGTTTACTTAGCAACAAGGAACAGTTCAGTGTAAAAATGAAAACTGGTTAAATAGATAGGCTGTACAAAATAAAAAAATGTTTCTAATATAGTTAGTAAAAAATGCAATCTATAAAGGCTGGAGTGACTGGATGTCTAATATAACATAACAGAACACAACTTCCTGCTTTTCAGCTCCCTAACTCTGAGTTAGTCAGCGACTTGAAGGGGGGCCACATGGGACATAACTGGTTAGTGAGTTTGCAATTGATACTTAGCATGCAGCTCAGATTCAAAAGCAAACAGTTATGACCCATATGGCCCCTCAAAGTCAATGATTGGTTAGTGCCTGGCAACTAATCAGTGGAAACCAAGAGAGGAAGTAGTGTTCTGGCTATTATGTTAAATATCAAGTCACTCCAGACTTTATACACGACAATTTTGGCTAACAAACTATATTGACAACATTTTCTATTTTGTACTTACCCAGTTTTTATTTTTATACAGAACAATTTCTTTAAAGATATCAGTCTGGTCACAATGAGGACAAATACTAGAATAGTTTTTATGTAGTTGTATAAGCTATATTATATATAATATATATAATATAATAATAATATAATACATTGATCATGGGCTCCCTGTGGTGTATAGCACAATGGCAAACATATGGCAGCTAAAACCTCTTTGGAATTAAAATGACATGCCATTTAATTCTATGAGTATTCTTTTATGTAAATAGTTGTAGTTAATGATGGAGTAACGTATCTGTATGAGGCTACTACTACATCTACATCCACATTGTTTGCTGTTTTTCAGATAATTGGTGAAGATGATGATGATTGATGTTGATTTATAATGATTATTCATGATAATGATGCTTGATGATGATGAATATTAGGTCATACACCAAAATCCCCTTTGAACAGAACTAATCTAGATACCAAAAAGAATTATTATCTGATGGCATAAATATAGTAATTGAATGTAAATAAGCCAAAATGTTGGCTTATTTACATTTCATTAATTGTTTGAGGACACCCCAGCCACTCCAGCTCCTGGTTACTTCTTAATTTAGTTTGCTCTGCTTGAGTTTCAGGTAGTAAATATAATAATTGTCACTGTATTATTTTCCTTTTAAAAGGTGAGTGATTGTTTAATTGGTATGTGTAGACCAAAAGGTGACCTCAAAATACTTAAAATTTACCTTAAAAACACATTTTCCCAGCTGAGAGATTAGTATGTTTTTAAATTCTTGAGTAAGCATGAATGCGTAGAATATTGCTCCGCATAGCAATATTCTACGCTGAGAGATAACCTCGAACAAGGGAACTGCAAAGGGATAACTTGAGTGGAATTTTCTTTTTTTAAAACATACTAATTTCACAGCTCACAGATCAGATATTCTCCTTATAGGAGAACTAAAAAGAAATAGGCTAGAAATGTTGTACATGTTTTGGGCTTCTGTACCAGCCTAAAACAACCACAGCCCTTTAGCAGGGCAGATCTGTGCTCCTGAAAATGTCCTCAGTAGCGCCCCATCTTTGTTTCTGCTGATTCATTGCACATGCTCTGTGCTGCTGTCACTTACTGAGCTTAGGGACCCATTCAAAATATAAAGTAATCATAGAATATAAATGTCACAATGTAGGCCTTATTAGTAATTAATACAGACTACATGAGTACAGAATTACTACATGGCAGCACAAAACCAGCACAATTAGTATCATAATTTAATAATCAGCCTTGTAGCATCCACTTATAATACAGAAAAACCTAATTTTATGCTTGATAATTTGCAACAATTGGAGCTCCAATGAAGGGGACATTTTTAGCCCAAAGTAAAACCAACACTATATAGTATTCACTAATGCCTACATAATTAGCGGTTTTTCATTTATACTGTATGTCTCTTTTAAAAATGGCTTAATTTAATCTTTTCCAGACTCTAATATATTTCAAAAACATTTTACAGTCCTTGTGTAAAATTCCTTTAATACAATATCATCAACATTTAGGAAAGAAGATGTTCATGGATGAATAAAAAAATTTAGAGAAATGTTTCCCTTCTAAGAAACAATTAAACAGACTTTAAAATAGAAGGAAATATTATTACAATGCATCATATATTTATACAGACAGAAAAATAGCATTCTTTATAAGATTTATTTGTGTAATATAGTGTCTTACTGAGCTCATTCCAAGATAGGCTATAAAAAGCTTTTAAAATGCCAACATATAGTCTGTGAATATACTGTAAGAACAAGCAAACGAGTACAAGGATTTGAATAATGCATCATCTAATAATGTGCAAAACCATAGTAACAGATCAACCCATAGAATAGGTGGCAGAGGTTCAGTATAATTCTTTATGGTTCCAGGGCTTCTTATTCACCTAAATAAAAAAGCAATATGTAAAAAAATGCAATAGGTCTATTTCCTGCAAAACTAATTGGTTTTTCAGGCAATACAGGATAAAAACCTGTCTATCTATCTGACCATTAACATTGTGGTGTTCCATACCATTGCATAACTTTTTCAGCAAAGCAAATATTTTGCAAGCAAAGATGCTAAACGTGTAACTGGTACCTTAGCCTGCACCTGTTCACTGTTTGTGAAATAAAACCATCAAAAAATATTTATTGTAAATATAGGGAACGTTTTCTGTCAGAAATATCAGCAAGCAACTTAAGCCATTAACTAACTTGTACATGTCTTGAAATGCATTAAATTATAAATGATATGTAGATAGATATATACAGTATTACATATACATTGCAAACTAATGGGCACAAAATCATCACGTTTAAGGGGGTTATTTATGAAAATCTGAATTTTTCTGATGTTTTAAATAAAAAAGTCCGACCAAACTAGAAGCCATGATTTACCCTTATTTATCATTACAAAACCACGAAACAATCGGATCGGTAAAAAAACGGCGACATTTTCAAATTGTTGTTTGAAAAATCTGAATTTATTGGAAATAGGCGGAAAAGCCCAAAATAATTTCATTATCATTTAGGGATGCACCGAATCCAGGATTCGGTTCGGGATTCGGCCAGGATTCGGCCTTTTTCAGCAGGATTCGGATTCGGCCGAATCCTTCTGCCCGGCCGAACCGAATCCAAACCCTAATTTGCATATGAAAATTAGGGGCGGGGAGGGAAATCACGTGACTTTTTGTCAGAAAACAAAGAAGTATAAAATGTTTTCCCCTTCCCATCCCTAATTTGCATATGCAAATTAGGTTCGGATTCGGTTCGGTATTCGGCAGAATCTTTCACAAAGGATTCGGGGGTTCGGCCGAATCCAAAATAGTGGATTCGGTGCATCCCTATTATCATTTGAAACCCAGCGCAGTCCATAATATCTTCAAATTGCAAATAGAACCACTGCCATTAACTTGTACATGACCTCGACAGGTTGAAGATGGAGTATTTTTGGATTCTGACTTTTTGCATCCTCGGGGTATAATAAATCTTGAAAAATGTAAGCATTTTTCCCACTAAATTGTTTTTTCTAGTAATAAAATTGAATTTTTTGAATAACATTCAGACTTTAATAAATAAACCCCCTAAATGTCTTGTACCTACCTCCAATATGGCAGATAATAGGGTTCTAGGGGAAGACTTCAGGACATAAGAGAGACCTATACTTTACAACTGCCAGGCATTGACCAGGCATGCAGTATATGGCTCTCTTTGAATTCGGGTGTTAGTGCTCAGCGATGGTACCTAACATCCTACTAAATGTCTTAAAGGAGAAGGAAAGGTTAAAACTAAGTAAGCCTTATCAGAAATGTCCATCTAAATATACCAGTAAACCCCCAAAGTAGTGCTGCTCTGAGTCCCCTGTCAAAAGAAACACTGCATTTCTTTCCTTCTATTGTGTACACATGGGCTTCTGTATCAGACATCCTGCCTTCAGCTTAAAGGGAAAGGAAACCTAGTTGGTGCAAACCCCCCCCTCCCGTGTATAGCATTCTAGCTTGCACTATTGCAGCTAATCTATTGGCAATTAAATACCTCTGTAGCTTTCCTTCTCCTTTAAACTGCTCTAAGCAGTCACATACTATAAGGTTTACAACGGGGAACCGCGGTAACTGGGGATAGCCACTCTATGGGGAGTGGATATGGTGAAAGCCCAGAGGTGTACCCATAGGTGATTGGAGGCCAAGACATGATGATAGAAGATTGAAGATTTAATGGCAGCCAGAACACAGAAAACAAAAGGCAGGAACAGGCAAAAAAGGATAATCAGGGTATCCACAAGGTGAGGAAAAAATGGGGAACATAGGAACTTTGAGGTACTCACACAGGAACAAAGTAAAAGGTATTCAGGAACAAGGTATTTCAAAGACAAGGTTTTCAAGAATCAAGGTTTCCAAGAATCAAGGTTTTCAGGTTGGCAGGTCAAACAGGAACAAACAAAATACATGCAATGATTCAGCCCTGAGCAAGGCTCCTCTTTAAAGGGAAGGTGATTGGGAATAGGAAACATATGAGGGTAATGAGAAGGGAGGAGACCATGGAGGAGACAAACTGGGAACAGACAAATTCAGGAACATCAATGAAGAGTTCAGGATGAGCCCCAAGCGCCAAGCCCCAGTGGCTCATGAGGCAAATGCAGCAAGTGTCCAGAACAGCATAAACAAAAGTTCAAGTCCTGGGCTGATCCTGACAGATACATACTGGCATATAAATTAGCCTTGTTTAAAAGTGTCAATCATATGATGATACAGAGTAAGGATTTGCAAGAGACATTAACATCATAAAAGTAACGGCAGGTCAGACCTGATGTTATTTGCAAGAAAATAGCTTTATTTAGGGGATCAATGAAGCATTGTGAACATTCAAATATAGATAATATGAAAATGCCCCTTTGTAACATTGCAAGTGATGATTATCAGCCATTTTTAAAAACGTGTTAACTTTACATTTCCCCAGTGCATTGTTTTCACCAACAATGCATTACAGGTACCCATCATTTAGAATTTTGGAATCAAATGGAATTAGTCTAGAACAGTGATCCCCAACCAGTAGCTCGCGAGCAACATGTTGCTCTCCAACCCCTTGGATGTTGCTCTCCGTGGTCTCAAAGCAGGAGCTTATTTTTGAATTCCAGGCTTGGAGACAAGTTTTGGTTGCATAAAAAACAGATGTACTGCCAACCAGAGCCTCAATGTAGGTTGATAATCCGCATAGGGGCTACCAAATAGCCAATCACAGCACTTATTTGGCAGCCCAAGGACATTTTTCATGCATGTGTTGCTCCCCAACTCCTTTTACTTCTGAATGTTGCTCACGGGATCAAAAGGTTGGGGATCCGTGGTCTAGAAGCTCATTTTATAATGACTAAGGTACTTCTCTATAAACTTCTCTACAAACACAGAGAGGAACCATATATGGTGGCTTCCACAGATGACAAATTTTATTTAACATTTGAAGTTTCTGAAAAACAGAGAGAGCAACGAAGAACCTCTACTACCTGAACCATCATTTAATGAAAAAGAGGAGGAGGAGGGTGGTAATGATGATGGTAATAATGTACCAAATAGTGCTCAAGGTAAAAGACAGTGCTGCAATTAAAAATCCATTTAAAGTATATTATTAATAATGAGTTTTATTACTAAACCTTAACTCTGCGTGGAAAAAAAGTACTGCATTCAGCCTAATCACATTTTCATAAGTATGCTAATGATCTCTGCAGATTGAATTGTGTTTAATTGTTACGTTATCCTAATTCTTTACTTACAGAACATCTGCATGCTCATCATTCTGATGCCAGGGTTAGTAATACAGATGTATTTCTAAAGATCTCTCCCTTGGGGGGAAAAAAATCTAAAAAAACTCGAAAAACCTTTTGAATAATAAAAAAAATGAAAATCAGATTTTGTCTAAATGGTTCCATTGACATCATAAAACTGTGCTAGCGGTTAAAGGGCATCTAAAGGCAAAAAAATAAAATCTAATTTTTACTTTGTTTAATGAAAAAGAAACTCTCCAATATACTTTAATTAAAAAATGTGTACAGTTTTTATATGAAACCTGACTGCATGCAGTGAAATTCTCCCTTCATTTACTGCTGTGAATAGGAATTGTAAGACGGTCCCTAACTGCTGTGCAGGGAAACAATCATACTTATGAGCAGCAGGGGGAGCTCCTGCCTTACTTCCCAGCCATGCACAACTCAAGCAGCTTTGTTTCCCTATAGAGCAGTCGGCGAATGTGTAGAGATTTGTATTGGATTTTATTTTTGCCTTTACATGCCCCTTAATGTTTCCAATGCCAGCAGCATGGACAAAGATCATGGAGCCAGATTTAAGCAGATAAACTGGGATTCCATTTGGATGATTATTTTGCTGCAGCCACTGGTTCTTCAGAGTTGAAGAAAGTTTGTATTAAACAATACAAAAACAATAAAATCCACATTAGATTACATGACAACACAGGACCCAGTGCAGTCTGCATATTCTAATTATTAATCAGTCTTGCTGTATCGGCTTCTGGCAGATATTATTTGACTTGTGCTGTTGTGATAATTTATGACGATCCCTAAACAGCCCAGACCACACTGAGCATGTGCACAGTCTTGGTCTTGTAAAGATGTATAACAAAGTTACAAGATGACAGCCCTCTGTGGCCAACTTTGAAAGCATAAATCATTTGTTTGATTAGGCTTGTGCTGCAGTAAGTTCATGTTTATGTTTAGTATACAAAATTCATTTCTAGCCTTATTCTATTTTAGACTATCCTTGTCCTTTAAGCTCTATTAACTTTAGAATGTTTAATGAAGCCTGTCTCATTATATTATTGCTCACATCTCTAAAATGCTATTGCCATCCAGCTTTTCGTCTTTTGTTCTCTATAGGCTTGGCTTTGCAATACTTATCATGCACATTTGATTCTGCTTGGAACCTCATGAACCACACAGATGGATAGGAAATTTAAAGCTATATATTTTTATCAAATATTACTTATACATATATATAGATAGATAGATAGATAGATAGATAGATAGATAGATAGATATTTATATATAATGCAAGATGTAACAGGGATTTAGGAAATAATTTCTTTTATGAAGCATGTATCATAAAAATATATATATATATATATATATATATATATATATATATATATATATATATATGATCCATCGACAAACCGCACTCCAAGGACTTGTACAGTGAAAAAATTGATGTTCAGGAAGATGGCCCCAGTGAGGGCGCCGAAACGTTGGGAATAAAACATCAATTTTTTCACTTTACAAGTCCTTGGAGTGTGGTTTGTGGATGAATCATGTATTAATGTGTTGACCAGCACCCAGGCGGCTGTGAGTTGTCTTGAGTGTGCCAGTCTGACTGTATATATATAGAGAGAGAGAGAGAGAGAGAGAGAGAGAGAGAGAGAGAGAGAGAGAGAGAGAGAGAGAGAGAGAGATTTGTTCGTAAGGATGCACACACCAATGTTTTTCATCAAATAAGTGTTTCATTCGGTACATAGATCCGACGTTTCGGCCCACATTAGGGCCTTTTTCAAGGATAATGCATGTACATCAAAATGGTGCTTTTATACCACTCCCCCATTTGAATCTGGTGCCAAAAAATGACGTCATTAACCCCAGAAAATGTTTTTCCATCACCATAGTCCTTTAACTTGTCTATTCCATGTATACAGTTTTTCCCCACTAGGTGGCATCAGTGCTCTGTGTAAATTGTCCAAGACGCGTCAAGTTAGTGCTGTTATCTGCAAAAGTGTATACAAATAATATACATAATATCAATTTAACAACATAGAAAAAGAAATAATGTGGCTCTATCTTTTTTAAAACAATGTTGCAATAAACTGGCCTTGAATCAATATTTTATACTTTGTCGTTTTTTTGTGTCGTTTCTTGATTGCTAAACCACTTGCGTGAAAGTAAGATGTTATTACAGAAAACAATTTAGCACCAATTGACCATTTAACCCCTGTGGAGCCACACAATCTAATTCGAATATCCAAAAGGTCTCTCTTTTCAGTATGGCCTTATTCAGTGGCGTAACTACCGGAGGAGCAGAGGGTGCGATTGGGCCAGGGCCCGCACCCCCTCAGGGCCCCCCCGGCAGTTTGCACGCCGCTTATTCCGGGCAGTTCCGGGAATACGGAGGGGGGCCCGCCTGCGCGTCCTGTGCCACGGACCGCCCCCCTCTAGTTACGTTGCTGGCCTTATTGTAGTCACCACCTCTTGGTCTCATGGGTATGTGGTCTATGGGCATGCACCTAAAAGAAGAGGGGCTGTGCCTAGCTTCTGCCCAGTGTTTTGCAACTAACTGTTGCATTATATGTCTTGTTTCTTTTCCTTTTTATCTTTCTCACTTGTAGTTGTGTCTAATGCTGCTCTGATGCTTGATCTGTGCATCCCAATGCGTTCTTTCAGTTGTCTAATAGTTTTTCAGCAATAAATTAGTCCACAGGGGCATTTGATGATATATACTACCATTGTCGTGGTGCACGTCATCCTGTGTTTTATTCTATATCTCTTCCCTGTATGTGGATGATGAAAGTCATTTCCTATTATCAGGCTGCTACACATGACGCAGCCGCTACATTTGTAGACCCCTGGTCTCTGAGTGAGAAAATGGTGTTTTTGTGGTTTTATATATTTCTCTAATGGATCTGATGGGCTCAAATTCTCCCTTAGGTTCCTCCCCCTCCTGTAGCTCAATCTGGGTTTACTGGGTAATTTTTTGTTCAGGCACTCGTCACTTGTTACTATCGGCCAGTGTATATACACTGTATATATATATATATACTGTATATATATATTATATATATATATATATATATATACTGTATATATATATATGTTATATATATATATATATATATATAATTATGAAGCTACAGACTGACGTTTCGACCAGGCAGATACGTCAGTCTGTAGCTTCATAATAAAACATTGTTTTATTTAAAGAAGTACTGAGAGTGCAGACCTTATTGGATGTGAAAGGATAATTATGTTGGCTTCTTGCCAAGTAAGCTGATTCATATAAGAGATGATGTCCGATAATGAGGGGGGTTCCTTTTGTAACCAGAAATTAAATAAAGCTTTCCTAGAAGCAGCTAGAAAAAAGGAAGTCAATAATTTACTTTCATGGGAGATAATATTTGACTTAGGATTTGCAGAAAGCATATTAATATCTAGATGCAGTAAAGCAATACACGGAGATAGTTTAATTTTTATCTTCAGTCTAGAATTCAAAAAATTAGTAACTTCCCTCCAAAAAAGGTTAATTTTTGGACAGGACCATAAATAATGAAAAATTGACACATTAGTCTCATCAAATTTAGGACAAAATGATATAGGACTATTAGAGGTACTTTTAGCAAACATTTTCCCATATCCCAAATGAATATGCTTAAAGTGTTGTATTCTCCAACTCTCTGCCAAAATTAATTTATTATAAGTATTAATAGATTTCACCAAATCTGAGGGAGACACTTGACATTGTAAAAACTCAGTCCATTTAATGGACGATTTAGATAATGGATGTGAGTCTGTACCATAAATATTCCAAAATTTTTTAGATAAAGAGTTAATTGAAATCAAACAGGGGAGTTCCAAAAATTCTGCCAAATCATCTGCTAGCTTGTGGTCAGCTAAAATCAAATTGTTTTTATCATGCAGTAGAGAAAGACCGCATTGACAAGCTAAGCTTGTACTCATTTTTGAGTTTTGACCAAGACAATAAAGTTTTCTTATGTGGATCAAATAAGTCTTTAACTAAGACTAGTAAATTTCTCTTAGCAGAAAATAGAAAGGAATCAGACTTTTGATAATCTGAGGGTTTAAGTAAGAGCTTTGCTGGCATGAAAGGGGTTTCTGTATAACTATACCCATGTTGAGAGAATAAATGTTTCCACACAAAAATAGAATCACGATAAAGAGGATTCCTTTTAAAGTCACAAGGAACATTTCCCCATTTGCTATGTAAAACAGATAAAATATCAAAGAAGGGTTCTTGAAAGATCTCGATGTCAGGATTGGTAAATTTATTGCCTTGAGAGATCCACTCAATACAGTATCTAGTGAGGGCTGATAAATTAAAAGCTCTAAAGTTAGGAAGATTTAACCCTCCTAGTTTAACTGGAGCTCTTAATTTATGAAGTGCAATTTTTGCCTTTTTACCATTCCAAATAAATTTATTTAAGGCAGAGTCAAGTTTCTTAATATCAAAATGTTTTATAAGCAAGGGGAGATTAATTAATGGATATATTAACTTGGGAAATATCAAAGATTTAAAAAAGAGTGCTCGTCCCTTTATATTAAGGGGAGAATTAGCCCATTTTTCACACATGGAAAAAACCTTTTGACAGGCTGGAGTGATATTCAAAGAATATAAATTATTTAGATCTGATGGAATTATTAATCCTAAATATTTGATCTGATTCTTTGGGTTTTTAAATTGGAATTTCTTAAGTAAAGATTTAGAAAAAGAACCATAAATATTCATTACTTTCGATTTCTCAACATTAATTTTATAACCAGAGAAGGACTGAAAGTCTCGGAATAAATCAAAAACAACCTTAAGTGAGGACTCAGGATTTTTTAAAATTAGTAATAAGTCGTCGGCAAAGGCTAATACCTTGAGATGTCTTCTATTAATGGTAATTCCCGAAATTGACTTGGATTGATCAAGGAAACGAATTAGCGGTTCTAGAGCAATATAAAATAAAAGGGGCGACAAAGGACAGCCCTGTCTTGTCCCTTTAAATATTTCAAAAGGTGGCGACCTAGCTCCCCCCAAAATTATTTGTGTTCTGGGATTTTTGTAAAGATATTTGATATATTGGAAAAAGGGGCCTGTGATACCAAATTTCTTAAGGCAAACAAATAGATGATCCTAGGTAATATTATCAAACGCCTTTTCAGCATCAATATTAAAAATAGAACTGGGGATTTTATGTTTTTTGGCGAAGTATAAGATATGGATCAGAGCCCTAATATTCTTTACTCCTGACCTATTCTTAATAAAACCATTTTGGGCCTCGGATAGTATAGAGGGAAGAATTAAAGAAAGCCTATCGGCAAGGACCTTGGATAGTATCTTGATATCTTGATTTAACAAGGAAATAGGCCTATAGGAGGAGGGAAGGGATAAGTCTTTGTCTTTTTTTGGGATAACTCTAAGATTTGATATTTCACTAGAAGGTAGGCTCTTTCCAAAGAATAATATAGATAAAATAAAGATTTTATCTTTCATAATTTTGTAGAAAGAAGGTGTTAGGCCATCAGGGCCACCTGCCTTTGCAGTTTTCAGATTATTAATAATAGTGGACACTTCCTCAGAGGAAATTGGACTATTTAGCTTTTCCAACTGACCCTTTGAAATCTGGGGGATTTTACAATTTACAAAAAATTCTTGCATTTTCTCAGAGTTTATATTTGGATTAGAGTACAAATCTTTATAAAAATCTTTGAAAATGCTTACAATTTTATTGGGATCATTTGTTAGCTGATCATGAGTATCTTTAATCTTAATAAGTTTAGCCTGCTTATTTTCAGCCTTAGTAAGATTAAAAAGCAAATTATTTGTTTTGTTACTTAAGTTTTTAAGCCTAGCCTGCGAAAAAGATGCAATCTTTTTTGTCTCAATTTAATCCAAATTTTAAGTTCATCTAAAATATTCTTACATTTTTGAGCATTCTCAAATGAGGGATGTTGTTTAAATCGAATGTAAGAGATGCTTTGTCTTTTACTCAACTCAAGAAAGTTTTTGTGAACTTTCCTAAAGAAGTGAGATTTAAAAGAAGATATTTCCCCTCTAACCACTGCCTTCCAAGTCTCCCATAATAAGGATGGATCTTTTGAATGTCATTTGTTTTCCTTGAAAAACAAATCCCATCTGCTATGTAGCATCTTAATGAAGTCTGGATTATCTTTAAGCGAATCAGGAAAGGACCAAGAGACATAGTTTCTAGGTGCAGGTGAAATGGAGACCACAAATGAGATTGGTGCATGGTCTGAGATATTAATGTCTCCTATAGTTGCTTCAATAGTTCTATTTATCAGATTATTGGAAATTAGAAAATAATCTATTCTTGTACCTACATGATGAGCAGATGAGAAAAAGGTAAAATCTTTTTCAGCAGGGTGAAAAAGTCTGTAAACATCATTAAGGTTAGTATCTCTGCAAAAATTATGTAGGAGCATAGATTTCTTACAAGGATTATTCAATTTACAATCCAATCTGTCTAAAGAAAAGACTCATTTAAATCTCCTGCTAGAATTATATTGTTAGCAGGAAGCATAGAAATTTGTTTTTTGAGCCAATTAAAATAATCAGACTTAGAACTATTTGGAGCATAAATGGAACACAAGTGCCACACAACATCATTAATGAGTACTTCAGTGTAAATAAATCTGTCAAGTTCATCTTCTATCGACTTAGTTATAGCAACATTCAGTTTACGATGAAATAAAATAGCTACTCCACATTTTTTCTTAACAGCAGGGGAGAAGGCTAGCTCACCAACCCAATCTTTTTTCAACCAAGCATTCTCTGAACCATTAAGATGGGTTTATTGTAGGAATGCTATGTCACATTTGGTATTTTTTAAACTACTAAGTATACTCCTTCTCTTAGAAAAGTGATTTAATCCATTGACATTCCAGGAAACAAAGGACAAGGAATATGATCTAGATGAAGACATCGACCTGAAAGATGAGCTTGAGCTGATTTAAGTAAAATAATACATATATAGCTACATCCACTGGTATAAACAAAACAGAGCAAACAATAGTGAGCAGTAATAACATGTAAAATTAAAAGATAGTGACTTATAGAACCGAATAACAAATTTGGTATACTAAGTAATAGGACACTTCCTTTTTTCCCTAAGGATGGAAAACTAACAACTCTCTCTCTATGAGACGAGTTAAACAGAGAATATAACACCCACTACAGGGTCATATTGAAGAAAAAGTTTATTCCCTTTTAGAGTCAAGTATCAGGGATCATATCTTCTTCACTGGAATGTGGAAGACTGCCTGTTCTAGGAGGAAGTGGAGATCTCGACCTAGACCTAGATTTGGTCTGAACTTGAGAAGGTTTTGAGTCCTTAGAAAATCTAGACTGTTGAGGGGTATCATATCTCTTCCATCTTTGATCCTTTGGGGGAGAGCCACATTTTGAGTTAGATGGTGTTACCAAAGCAAGATTTCCACTATTCTTCTTTTCCATATGTGAAACAAAAGTGTGCGCCTCTCTAGGATCACTAAAAACCCTGGCTCCAGAAGGCAGAAAAATCTTAAGTTTAGCAGGATACATCAAGGCAAAATTGATATGAAGATTAGCCAGTGATTGGCAAGTTTTGGAAAATTCCTTTCGTTTTTGAGACAGAAGCAATGAGTAGTCTTGAAATATCAAAATTTTATTTCCTTCAACATCAAGTGTATTCAATTTTTTGTAGGCTTGAAATAATCTATTTTTATCTGTGTAGTCCAGGTATTTGACAATTACTGCACTTGGTCTCATGGGTTGGAGATCTTTAGGTGGACCAATCCTATGAAGTCTCTCTATTTTGAAACATTGACAATCCTGAGGAAGACCCAGTTTGATGGGAATTGTTTTGGAAATTAACATGCTTAAGGAATCATTCTGGAAAGATTCAGGAATGTTTATGAATCTGAGATTGTTTCTCAGAGATCTATTTTCCAGGTCATCCACTTTCAACTTAAGCTCTTGATTTTGTTTCTCTAAAGAGTCCAACCTGGATGAAGAATCAATCATATCATCTTGGAGTTGAGAAACCACATCCTCGATCTCGCTAAATCTTTTATCCTGTGTAGAGAGCTTTTCTGAGATGCTAGTAATTTTGATCTGCAGTTTGTCAATGGCCTTACTAATTGTTGACTCTATAACTGGATTGATGAGTCTGGCTACTTCAGCCGCAATAAGAGAGTAGTCGTCAGATAAAGATGTTCTTGTAGGAGCAGAGTTGTGAGATAAGAAAATACTATTTGTATCCCTATCCTGTAGCTTTACATTTTTCTTGTTAGCCTTCTCATATGTTTTCATTAGCTTTAGAAGACATTGTCAAGGAAGGAGAATACGTTTTCATATATTAGAAAACCTGAGCAACAATCCCAATATTAATAAAACTTTTATTACAAGTCAATTTTTCCTTCTTGTTTTATTCTTTGTCTCTGTTTTCCTTTCACAAAGAAGTAACCATTGATTTGTTGCTATGGTTACAATCCTCCTCAAGCTATTGCAACATTGTATACAACAAAGGTGTAACAAAAGTCTCAGTAATGACAGCAATCACTAACAATGTTTAGTAGTCTTAGTCAGCAGAGAGATAACTGTTTTTCTGTGACAAATTCCTGTCACTAAGATTGATACAATGTGACACAAAATAAGACTCAGCAAGCAGCTCTGACTAAGTTAGCTGATAACTCAGTGTCCCAGCAGGAAATCAGAGGCCACCATTTTGTTAGAAATATGTTGCTTAGAACTTGCCACGACTGACTCAAAATGTAGTATATAACCAGTATGCAGCAGAGCCCCCGGTTAAGAGAACCGCAAGTTCACAGGTGAATCTCAAAAACAGCGTGGGCTTGACAAATGCAATGGCAGAATGTGAGGTAACTAAAGAGCTCAGCACATCAGGAACACCTCAGCAGTCATACGAAGCCAAATCACCAAAAAACCTGCTTCCTCTCTGCTCCTCTGGCTCTCCTCACTCCGGGAACCAACACGAACAAATATCAAATGAAGAGAACAGCTTCTATATGCAGACTCTCGACCCTGGTAAGCAGGAGCTCTACCTCTGTGCTTCCATCACCTAACAGGAAGTCTCCAGTCTGTAAATCAATACAACACCCCTCCAATGACGGCACTCCAGAATCAGTCATGCTTAAGTCAGTAGTTATCGATCATAAAGGTTTATTAAAGTGGACCAATGGTTTGATTCCACACAGGAATCTTCGTCAGGGTATATATATATATATATATATATATATATATATATATATATATATATATATATATAGTCAAATACAAGAGTCCTCTGCACTCAACCCATTATCAATATATTTAAGACAGAGACATTTTGTGCATACTGCTACTGAAAAATGCCTTACCCTTTAAACAAAACAGGGATTGTTTGTCCATATATTGCAATATATTTAAGCTGGCCAACTACGTCAAAGTCATCCCATATCTGGCCAGTCCTATGCTCAATTTTATCTGATTCATTAAGAATTCTATTGCTTCATTATACATTTTACAAAGGGACTAGGTTTTACCTGCAACTTACTTGCTGCTTTCAAAGTAAACCCCCATACTTGGCTGCCCTTTTATTAGACACCAGTGGGATCACCTGACTATAGCTGGGAAGGGTGGGAGCTACAACATGGAGCTGGTCACTGCTCCTGTATAACTATAACAAACAAGGGAAAGTTGTGCTCACCACTATTTTTTAAAACCATTAGGCCCCCGCAATGAGGCTGTGACCACAAAATACATATAGTCAAATACAAGAGTCCTCTGCACTCAACCCATTATCAATATATTTAAGACAGAGACATTTGTCCATATATTGCAATATATTTAAGCTGGCCAACTACGTCAAAGTCATCCCATATCTGGCCAGTCCTATGCTCAATTTTATCTGATTCATTAAGAATTCTATTGCTTCATTATACATTGCAATATATGGACAAACAATCCCTGTTTTGTTTAAAGGGTAAGGCATTTTTCAGTAGCAGTATGCACAAAATGTCTCTGTCTTAAATATATTGATAATGGGTTGAGTGCAGAGGACTCTTGTATTTGACTATATGTATTTTGTGGTCACACCCTCATTGCACCCCTGCGTAATGGTTTTAAAAAATAGTGGTGAGCACAACTTTCCCTTGTTTGTTATAGTTATACAGGAGCAGTGACCAGCTCCATGTTGTAGCTCCCACCCTTCCCAGCTATAGTCAGGTGATCCCACTGGTGTCTAATAAAAGGGCAGCCAAGTATGGGGGTTTACTTTGAAAGCAGCAAGTAAGTTGCAGGTAAAACCTAGTCCCTTTGTAAAATGTATAATGAAGCAATAGAATTCTTAATGAATCAGATAAAATTGAGCATAGGACTGGCCAGATATGGGATGACTTTGATGTAGTTGGCCAGCTTAAATATATTGCAATATATGGACAAACAATCCCTGTTTTGTTTAAAGGGTAAGGCATTTTTCAGTAGCAGTATGCACAAAATGTCTCTGTCTTAAATATATTGATAATGGGTTGAGTGCAGAGGACTCTTGTATTTGACTATATGTATTTTGTGGTCACACCCTCATTGCACCCCCGCGTAATGGTTTTAAAAAATAGTGGTGAGCACAACTTTCCCTTGTTTGTTATATATATATATATATATATATATATATATATATATATATATATATATACACACACACACACACACACAGTCATGTGAAAAAGTTTGGGAACTCCGCCTAATTCTTTGGAGTTTTGTTTATCATTGGCTGAGCTTTCAAAGTAGCAACTTCCTTTTAATATATCATGCCTTATGGAAACAGTAGTCTTTCAGCAGTGACATAAAATTTATTGGATTAACAGAAAATATGCATCATAACAGAATTAGACAGGTGCATAAATTTGGCCACCCCAACAGAGATATTACATCAATATTTATTTGAGCCTCCTTTTGCAAATGTAACAGCCTCTAGAGGCCTCCTATAGCCTTTGATGAGTGTCTGGATTCTGGATGGTGGTATTTTTGACCATTCGTCCATACAAAACCTCTTCAGTTCAGTTAAACACACTTCGAAATACCTGCATTCAAATTAGCAAAATTACAAGAGTACCCAAATTTTTGCACAGCCAGTTTTTCGCATTTGATTTAATTTCATAAAACAGAATACTGCTTCACTAAAAATCTTTGTTCAGATAACACCCAGTACTCAGATGTTCCTGTGAAATTAAAGGCATGCTACTGTTATCTTTTTTGTAGTTCTTTGAGTCAATTATTATGCAGAGTGAGAGGGGTTCCCAAACTTTTTCATGTGCCTGTATGTCCTATCACTAAGTCATTACACATGCATCAGTATTTCTCTTAAAGAGAACTCTCAGAAAATTGCTACAAAACTCTGGCATAAATACAGTGCAATTACAATACAATGTCAGTGAATACTTGATTTCAGTGAATTTTTATAAAAACTTTGTAAATGTTTGCTGGAAACAATCTTACATGAATGGTAAAAAATTGCCTATTGGCTGGCTACTAATGGTTTTGTCTATACATGAAATGGTAGACAATCAGAGGGAATAAACCTTTCCTCTAACCAGGGAACCCCAACCTTTTTCTACTGAGTAACATTCATATGTAAAATGATGTGGGGAGCAACAGAAACATGAACAAAGTTCCTGGGGGTGGCAAATGAGGGCTGTGATTGGCTATTAAGTAGCCCTATGTGGACAGGCAGTCTACATGAGGCTGTACTTGGCAGTACACCTAGTTTTTATGCAATTAAAACTTGCCTCCAAGCCTGGAATCAAAAAATAAACACCTGCTTTGAGGCCACTGGGAGCAATATCCAAGGGATTGGTGAGTAACATGTTTCTCGCAAGCCACTGGTTGGGGATCACTGCTCTAAACTCTAAACTTGACACATACCCTCAGTTAGTTACTTAAAGGACGAAAGCCTAAAAAAAAGAATATGTCTAAAAGATGCTGTATTTTATACACTGAACTTATTGTAGTAGTTAATTGTGCATACTCTAAAATAAATTAAATCCTTAACAACTATCCATCCTTGGATCTCCTTAGACCATCTTATTAGAGTCAGTGACATTGCACATGCTCAGTGTGCTTTGGGCTGCTTCTAAGGGGTCAAAACCATTAGCAAAAAGTGAGATTATTTGTGCCATAGATGATACAAGGATGAGTAATAATCAAATCACTTGCAGCATAGGGTTTTTTTTCTAAAAAAAAAATTGTTTTTTGGAATTAGAAATTATTGGATAGGCCTTCTAATTTCTCCAGTGTGTTCCTCATGACAGATTGTTACACTTCACCTCTTATTGAAATGATAGATTATGTCTTAAACTCGTGTGGCCATTCCAATATTTTTGCCTGGTTTCTTCTGACTTTTTAGAACATTTAAAAGAATGTTTTGAACCTTGCATATTTTTTTACTGACTGGCAACAAACCATTATAAAGCTTGCAATTTGCTTTTCTCTAACCTTTAACTTTTGTCTTTTCTTTGTGTACATATTAAATTATATGCAAGCAATGTGTACATTTCAGATTTGCATTTATATAACCAATGATTAAAATGTTTTATTCTATTTTAATATAATTACATAATGTGTGCCAAGATAGGAGAACATTAAGAAGGAAATTTAATTTTACAGCCACACTATAACACAATATTAAAACCTATCATTTAAATTACTTAAATAATGAGATTGTAGTACCAAGGGGATTCATATTAGAGACTATCACTTTCTATAATTGAGTACAGTTTCAATTTTAAAGTATCCTATGTTATATTATTTCAAACAATAATAAAAAAAGAATAATCTTTTTTTTTTTTTTACAGTTTCTAAAATTAATATGTTTATTTATTTTAAAGTTTCACAGTGATTCACAGGATTAAAGTGATACTGGCACATTCTTTTGAAAATTGGCAGGACCGTTAGGTGACATATATAAGGGGATCATATAATAATCTCTCTAATGCTTTAGTTACCAGTAGGTCTTTCCAGCTGACACAAAGTCATCCATTCTGATACAGAAAAACGGTTCCGCCTAAATATTTGGAAGGGAATATTTGGAAGGGTTTTTTTTTACAGTGAGAGAGGTGAAGTTGTGTAATTCTCTCCCTGAATCAGTTGTACAGGCTGATACATTAGATAGCTTTAAAATAGGTTGGATGGTGTTTAGCAAGTGAGGAAATACAGGGTTATGGGAGATAGCTCATAGTCCAAGTTGATTCAGGGACTAGTCTAATTGCCATCTTGGAGTCAGGATGAAATTTTTCCCCCTCTGAAGCAAAATGAAGAGGCTTCAGATTGGTTTTATCCCTTCCTCTGGATCAACTAGCAGTTAGGCAGATTAAAATAGAGTTAAAAGGTTGAACTTGATGGACATGTCTTTTTTCAATCTAACTTACTATGTTACTATGTTACTTGGGGGCACTTGAATACAATGTGAATGATGGGAATTATATTCTAATTACATTCTTTTTCTCTATAATAATAATAAAACAATATCTTGTACTTTGTGGTAACTAAAGGTGGCCAAAAACGCACAGATAATGTTGTACAAAACAAGTTTTCGTCCAATATTTGGTGCGTGTATGGTTGGAAAAGAGCCGACCGATATTGGTAGAAGACTTGGAAACCGGTCGGCTCGTCGATTGGGCTGGATGGAAAATTTTGATTGGGTGCCTTTGAAGGCACAACAAACATCGGCCATTGTTTAGTGCTGAATCGTAGAATTCTATTGTTTCTACCTGTAAATCTGACGATTCAGCTCTACACGTGTGTGTATTAAAATGAACAATCTTTCTTGGAAAGACCTTTTCCTACAAAGATCGTAATTGTTACGTCTATGGCCACCTTAAGCTGCATGAATCAATATTGGTGGCAAAACAATGCCATTGGGTTTATTTAATGTTTAAATGTTTATTAGCAGAATACCCCAAGTCCCGAGCATTTTGGACAACCTTTATCTGTAATACAGCAAGTGCCCAACTGCATTACAAAAAATACCATGCTCAACTTTTTAAACTGGACTTTCCAACATAGATGGAGAGTAATTAAGAATCATACAATCATTTTTCATTTATTTAGCTTTTGCTCAGCAGCTCTTCCGTTTCGTATTTCAGCAACTATCTGGTTGCCTATTTTACCTAGCAACCCAGACAGTGATATGAATGAGAGACTGTATTATGAATAGGAGAGGGTCTGAATAGGTAGATAATTGAGAAAAATTATTAGTAAGGAACTATAAAATTGTAGCATCACAGAGCAATAGTTTTTTTTGGCTGCCAGGGTCAGTGAAAAAAAATTGAAAGCTGGATAGAGGCAGAAAAGGAAGGCAACGCTCAAAATCTATACAAAATTTAAATAAAGTAATAATCAAAAACAATTGCAAAGTTGACTGGACATTCTACAACCATCCCTTTAAAGTTACCCTCAAGATGCCTCTGTACAGGCTCATGTACTGTTTCCTGCTTTGGGAAACTGTATGCTAAAGCATTATGTGCAGTCCTGAAAGTAATACCTTCAGTAAGTTAGGACATTAAGGGGCCGATTCACGAAATTCGAGTGAAGGGTTCGAATAAAAAAAAATTCGGATTTCGAAGTTTTTTTGGGCTACTTCGACCATCGAATGGGCTACTTCGACCTTCGACTACGACCTTCGACTTCGAATCGAACGATTCGAACTAAAAATCGTTCGACTATTCGACCATTCGATAGTCGAAGTACTGTCCCTTTAAGAAAAACTTCGACCCCCTACTTCGGCAGCTAA